>JARQOC010000005.1:242047635-242233376 GCA_033576535.1 Allobates femoralis | reverse complement strand
CAGAGAGGGCCTGGTAAGGCCAGGAGGAAGAGACGGACCCGGGACCGATGAGAACCCTCCACATTGATTCCCTAGTTTCTGGTCCGGGCTCAGGGCCTGTTGGGCCGAGGCTTGGAGCCGCCGCGTCCGGCCGTGATGGCCTGAATGATGGGCTTAGTCATAGAGGCTACGGATTGTGACATAGCTCGTGGCACTGCCCTGGCCACTGAAACAGACAATGACTGAGATAGAACGTCAGTCCATTGAGGGGCCGTGTTAAAAACCAGGGGAACGGACGCCTGATCCCCAAAGGGGGCAGGGGCATCCACCTGGGACGGGTTCCGAGGATATCCGGAGCCCCAGTCTGCTCACCGGTCGTGCAGAGGGAATGACACTCTGCGCAGGCAATGTGATTGTGTACACTGTACAAGTTGCATACAATATAGCAGCCTTATGTGCTCCTTGAAGAAGACATAGTCTGACCCTATCCTGTGTACAAACTAACAGAAGGGGGATGCCACAGAGGGGAATCCACACCAATGGTGTGGAGTACCTCACTGCCAAAGCCCTGATCCCCAGTCTGAGACTCCCAGCAGCAGATGAGAGAATCTGCAGAAAATGAGGCCAAGATGGCCCCCACAGAGGGAGAGGGGGGAGTCAGAGAGGGAAGGGCCTGTAAAAACGCGGGCTCTGTGGCCCCATTGTGTACACAGGAGGGGAAGGCCGAGCCCTGTGAGTGGGAGAGGCCAGAGACCAAGCCCTGAGCTCCCAGGGCTATTCAGAGCAAATCCCCGCCCCCCACTGCTGATAGACAAGCAGGGGGCGGAATCGCGGCCTAGGCCTCCGGCGAAGCCGGGGACTAAATTTGAGGCCGCGGCCGGCCTGCGTGAGGGGTCCGGCGCGGAAGTCCCGCAAAACGCCCGCGGATGCGGGAAAAAACGGAGCCCCATGCTCCAAATTCAATGCCCCATCCCCCTGCTGTACCAAGACAGGCAGGGAGGGGATCGCTGCTGGGAGCCCCATGCTCCAAATTCAATGCCCCATCCCCCTGCTGTGCTAAGACAGGCAGGGAGGGGATCGCTGCTGGGAGCCCCATGCTCCAAATTCAATGCCCCATCCCCCTGCTGTGCTAAGACAGGCAGGGAGGGGATCGCTGCTGGGCTGCTAGCCAGGCTAGGGGCCATTGCAGGGACACAATAGCAGGTCCTGTCCTGGATCCTGCTGTGGATGCGGGGGCCCAATGTGCGCAGCACATACCTGGATCCCCATAGGGGGAGAAGATAGGGGCCAGCTCGGTACCTTGTGGTGGAGCCTGCATCCATCACCTGTGACCACCGGGAGTTGAACTCCATCACAGGGGGCCACACAGTGACTGTGTATAGGCCAGGGGCACAGAGAACTGTGGACCCCTCAGTCGGCTTCCACCTCACCAGAGGCTCTTTGAAAGAGTATGGTGAGGGAGCACGGCATATGGGGCCGAAGGCCCATGCCGGGGGACCCCGATGGTCCCCTAAGCTTCATCTGTAGCAGGAGCTTCAGTGTGGAGATGTGCCTCCAACAACACCAAATAACAAACTGACAGTATTCCTGTAGAGGGCGTATATGCTGCAGGGGAGAAGGAGGAGTAAATCTCTTCTATATTTGGTGTGACCTCCAGGGGGCAGCATATAACACCCACTGTCAGGGTCTCCCAGATTTGGACGACAAGAAAAGGTCTTTAGAAACTACAGCCTGATCACAGGTACAAATTTGAGGGGCAGACCAGAGCTTCTGCTCCTGTCCATGCTCCCTGGTTTGGTTAAATCACTCAAGGAAGACATCCTACGATTCTGCTTATCTGCGGCTAGGAACGTGATCCTCCGCCACTGGAAGGAATCGATTCAGCCCTCCATAACAGAGTGGTACTCGGAGATGGAGTCCTGCTGTAGGATGGAGGAATTATCAGCCGATTTCTCTAACACTCGGAGCATTTTTGTATCCACTTGGACTGAGTGGATTCTACTTGGGGAAGTACTCACTTGTATTGCCAGTGTTTTAGATATTAATGGCTGTGCTGGATTATGTAGAGCACACCAAATTTACAATGTTATACAAGCTGTTCACTGACTTTACATTGTGTTAAAGTGTAATATCGTCAGTGTTGTCCCATGAAAAGATATAAAATATTTACAAAAATGCAAGGGGTGTAATCACTTTTGTGATATACTGTACACACATACACAAAATTTAAATACCGTATATACTCGTGTATAAGCCGAGTTTTTCAGCACAAAAAATGTGCTGAAAAGTCCCCCCTAGGCTTATACACGAGTATATACGGTAGCCCCAGCTGTATACAGCAGCCCCAGCTGTATACAGCCCCCCCGTGGTATCCAGGGCCCCCCTTGCTGCACACCTGTAAAGTAAGATGTCAGTATACTTATCGCCGCCGCCGCCGCTCCGCTGCTCGGTCACCGCGCTGCTCCGGGTCTTCATGCTTCCTTCTCCGGCACACAGGAAATTACGTCATTGTTCGAGCGTCGGAGAAGGAAGCATGAAGACCCGGAGCAGCGCGGTGACCGAGCAGCGGAGCGGCGGCGGCAGCGATAAGTATACTGACATCTTACTTTACAGGTGTGCAGCAAGGTGGGCCCTGGATACCACGCGGGGGCTGTATACAGCTGGGGCTGCTGTATACAGCTGGGGCCCCTGCATACTACTGATGGGGGGGGGGGGGGAGTTCTGTATATCTCTGGGGCTGCTGCTGTATATACCCCCTGGGGCTGCTGCTGTATATACCCACTGGGGCTGCTGCTGTATATACCCCCTGGGGCTGCTGCTGTATATACCCCCTGGGGCTGCTGCTGTATATACCCCCTGGGGCTGCTGCTGTATACTACCTCTGGGGCTGCTGCTGTATATACCCCCTGGGGCTGCTGCTGCTGTATATACCCCCTGGGGCTGCTGCTGTATATATCCCTGGGGCTGCTGCTGTGTATACTACTACTGGGGCTGCTGTATACTACCTCTGGGGCTTCTGTATACTACCACTGGGGCTGCTGTATATACCTCTGGGGCTGCTGCTGTATATACCCCTGGGGCTGCTGCTGTGTATACTACTACTGGGGCTGCTGTATACTACCTCTGGGGCTTCTGTATATACCTCTGGGGCTGCTGTATACTACCACTGGCGCTGCTGCTGTATACTACCACTGGGGAGGCTGCTGTAACACTGCTGGGGCCTGTATGTACCACTGGGGAGGCTGCTGTATACCACACTGCTGGGGGCTGTATACTACCACTGGGGAGGCCTGTATACCACTGCGGGGGCCTGTATACCACACTGCTGGGGGCTGTATACCTGTGCTGGGGTCCACCCTCGGCTTATACACGAGTCAATAGGTTTTCCCAGATTTTGGGGGCAAAAGTAGGGTGGTCGGCTTATACACGGTCGGCTTATACACGAATATATACGGTAAATGTTTTCACCTCTAAAATAAAAAGAAAAACCAGTACATATTTGGTATCGCTGTAATCATTTTCATTAGGAGAATCACATTTGCAGAGGGTTTTTTTTTACCAAACAATGTACGCTGTAAAAACAAATTTAAAAAATTCCAAGCGTGGTGATATTGTGGAATTCAAAACGCAATTCTGACTTTTTAAAAAATTAATTCCGTCAATGAAAAGAACAACTGGTTCCCCAAAAAACAAGCTTCCTTATATCTATGTGGACTGAAAAAATGATGCCTCTTAGGAGAAGGGGAAGAAAAAAAGACAGATGGAATTTGGCTGTGTCACAAAGGATGGAGGTAAAAACATTAAACTTTTTCACCCAACACAAAAAACACCCCAAATTTATGCATTTTAGGTCAAAATTGGTCGGTCCATGAAGAACGAAACTTGTATTCAGCATTTTAAAAATTAGGTGCCAACCATCAATAGTGATAAAATATCTATAACCGTTACCCATTTATTCATCAATAGTGATGAGCGAGTGTAATTGTTACTATTTGCTATTTGCACTAATAATACGGTATCCGGGATACTCATTACTCGGCAAGAATCACAGGTGCTCGTGAGTGATATGTCGACCCTCATCGATCTGACAGAAATTGACAGCTCCCTTCAGTACACAATGGGATGTAGCACCTCAGTGAGAGACGTTTGAATGTTAGGGTCTCTCTAGGGGTCACAGCAAGGTGTTTTATGCCGTTGAAACGCAAAAAAGCCCATCCTCTCGCACTGTCCCAGAAAGACTTGTTTTATGGCTGGATGTGTGTGGGCGGAGCCTATCACTAATTGACTAACACTGCACTCGCTATTCGGACAACTATTAAAAACTACTCGCTACAACTCTCCCTAAGCAGAGTTTTTCACTAACTGCTCCAGCACCGTGTCCTGAGTTCTCTCTGCTGATCTTCTCTTTACCTGACTACACTAATGTCCAGTACACATTATGTGACTGCCGCAGCCAATAATGAACATCAGCTGTCTTGTGCCGCCTACCCATGAGGCCAGTGATTGGCTCAAGCTCTCACATGGTTTACAGCCAAGTGAAGAGACCAATACAATCTCGAAAACATGCTGTGAAATATCATTTACTTTAGTTCCATATTAAACTACAATTGTATTATTGAGCTTCACATATTAACTGCAATAACAAGTTTTCCACACACCTTATGGAAAGAAAAAAAAAAAAGGAGGAAGAAAACCGGTCACCTGGGTTTAGCCTTCTCTCCTATCACTAGCTGTCCCTGCACCTTCCTAGCTGCTCCCTAACCATCCCTCTCTGAGCTAAATGTGCCCTATAACGATTTAGAAAAATGAATTCCAACTTCTCCCATGTAGGAGAATGGAAAGGCGGGTTCTGGGCTCCATGAATCCCTTCCTTGTGGTGTCCAAATACGCCCCGCTGGGTGTCATCATTCTTGCTGCTTTGCCGCGTCTATTTGAAATCTCTCGCCCTCTCATCCAGTGTAATGCCCGGTGCATTATGGGCCTGATCACGTGATCGGCCCAGTGCATTATGGGCCTGATCACGTGATCAGCCCAGTGCATTATGGGCCTGATCACATGATCGGCCCAGTGCATTATGGGCCTGATCACGTGATCGGCCCAGTGCATTATGGGCCTGATCACGTGATCGGCCCGGCTCCGCGCATAATGAAGCCGGGTATTACACTGGATGAGAGGCCTGGAGATTCCAGATGGAGGCAGCAAAACAGCAAGAAGGATGACGCACAGTGGGGCGTGCTTGGACACCACATGGGAACAATATGTACGGTAAGTTCGAATTCATTTTTCTAAAACGTTATAGAGCCCCTTTAGCTCAGAGAGGGATGGTTAGGGAACAGCTAGGAAGGTGCAGGGGCAGCTAGTGATATGAGAGAGGGCTAGATCCAGGTAACAGGTTCCCTTTAAATAGTAAGAACTTGCTATGTAAAAGGGTAGAAAAAAAGAAGCTAAATATTTGTGTGTCGTACCGTAGTTGATTGACCAACTGCTGGATTTTCACTGGTGTTATAAATCCAGTAATTGTACATAAATGTGCTTGCCCCACTACAGTATTTGGCTCCGGACAGCAAAAACTGGATATGAAGCTGGAGGATTCATTGTTGCTGAAAGAAACATCAGAATAATGAGGATACATTTGTAAAACATTACAGAAATATTGATAGACGATAAATAAACTATGTTTACAGTAAAGCCTGATGCTATATTTTAGAATGCTTTGTAGAAGTGATTACCTATTGTGTCATTTACCCATGGTGTAAAGGTTCTAATAGTTTAAGAATTGCAAGTTATACTTTTTTTTTTAAAGTAACTACAATGTTTATTTAAAAAAATTACCCTTGTAAATTAATCATTGAGTGTCCCAATGCTGAGAACCCAAGACATCAGTAACGTACCCCAGCAGCAAATGTTTAATACTTAAAATATAACTCAATAGAAATCAATGGGATGGTCATCCTGTCTTCTGGTAAGATACACCATGAGTAACTCACTTTAGTGAATGCCGCAACACAGGCTTCTGGAAAAATTATACGGCCAAGTCTTGCACTATGATAATTTTCTTATGAAAATGGAGAAATGCACAAGACTATGTTTAATCCAATCACGTCTCAGCTTGTTTCTAGATCAGGCCAAACTTTACCATTCTCATCAGTGTCACTTTATGTGATAATAACTCTGGAACAATATAAAGTATCCCAGTGATTCTGAGATTTTTTTTTTCATGACACATTAATGGAATCTGAGATCAGTGAGTGCTTTGTAATGTTGGTCTACCAGGCATTGCTCCCACCTAGCCAGAATCCTACTCCACACTGATGAGGGGCAATACCCTGAAACAGCTGTCTGTGGATACCTAGCTTTGTTAATTCACTTGTCATATCCTTAACACGTAACTGAGTGGGATATTGACTAAAAGGGCCACTTAATATGGTGGTTATGGTGGTCTCTGCAAGGATTCCACCCCAGGGCTAGGTCCTTCCCTGGAAGGATATCTGGCTAGTCCCGTGTTTGAGACTCTTAATCGAGGCTCCACGGACTCCAATTGCATATTCAATTTATGAAATAGGCTTAACCCCTTCACGATCAGGGACGAACCTATACGTCTAAAATGCCAGGTCGTTCCCAGCTAAGGAAGTACAGGTTTGTCCTGTGGGAAATGCGGCACCTTGGCCGCATTAGCCCTGTTCAAGCTCAGGCACCCGATTCCTCAGAAGGACAGGACCTGAGCTTGAACTCAGGGGTGGTGGTGTTGACCATCTGAATCCATGATCGCTGTGATCGGCTGTTCAGTTCTGAACAGCCAAACACAGTAATTGTAAGGTTCAGCCACTATCAGTGCCACAGAAGTACTAATCATAGGCTGACCTCTCTGTAACCCCCCAGCCCCGATTGGACCCATCGAGCATGTGCACGGTTGATCCAATCAGTGTGCATAGATGCTGTATGACTGGGCTGTGACCACTCCCCTCTCTCATTCCTTCGGTGGAGAGAGAAGAGTGAAGTCCCTGTGCCCGATCACTGCCCATTCCTAAAGGATTAAGTGGTGTCACAAGCAGCTTCTGCTTGTGACACCACTCTGCTGTCCCCCGCTGCTGTCCTCCTCTCTACTGCTACTCCGCTCCCGAGTCCTCCCTCCCTGCTGCTGGCCCATTCCAGTCCCGCTGCTACCCGCTCCCGAGTCCTCCCTCCCTGTTGCTGCCCCACTCCTGTGTTCCACCTGTCTACTGCTGCCTCGCTCCAGAGTCCCCCCTTCCTGCTGCTCCTTACCCGGCTCCAGAGTCCCCCCTCCCTGCTGCTGCTCCATCACCTGTGCCACGCTGCTACCCCATCACCTCTGTTCCCCATCTCCTGCTGCTACCCAATCACCTCTGACCCCCTCCACCTACTGCTACATCTCTGCCCCCTTACTCCTGCTGCCTGATCACCTCTGTCTCTTCTCCCCCACTGCTTCCTGGTGAACGCTGTCCTCCTCCTCCCGTGCTGCTCGATCACCTCTGTCCCCCTCCCTTGCTGCTGCGAGGTCAACTTTGTCCCCTTTTGCTGCTTTATGTCCTAAGGCCCCTTCACTTTCTGCTGCCCAATGAGCTGTGTCTGTGTCCCCCTCTGCTGCTTGATCTCCTGGGTCCTCTTCTCCCTCTGCGACTGATCTGTGTCCTTATCTATGCTACTGCTGCCCCCGTGATCCATCTGCTTCCCCGCCATCACCCCATTCGCAGTTTACGGTCCCGCAGTGACAGAGGGTTCTCTGGGATTTGGGGTCTGCAGCACTGACAGCTGGCACTGTATGGCAATCAGGTTCATGCGCCCAAAATTGTTTTCCCATCACATATGAAGGATCAGCATATTCAGGAGAAATTGCCCAACATATTTTGGAGTTTATTTTACTATGTTGCCTGTGTGAAAATGAAAAACGAATTTATTTTTCCACAAGAATATTCTTTAAGTCTCCATATTTTAATTTTCGATGTTATAAAAATCTGTGAAGCATAAGAGGGATGAAAGTGCTCACCATGCATCTAGATAAACTCCTTAAGGGGTCCAGTTTCCAAAATGGTGTCACTTGTGGGGAGTTTCCACTGTTTCGGCACACAGGTGCTCTCCAAACAACATGGCGTCCGCTAACGATTGCAGCTAATTTTCCACTTGAAATGTCAAATGGCGCTCCTTCCTTTTTGAGGCCTGCCGTGCGCCCAAACAGTGGTTTTCCACCACAAATGAGATATCCGCATACTCGGGGAAAAATTGCATAAGAAATTTTAGGGTCCATTTACTGCTGTTACTCTTGTGAAAATGCAATATTTGAGGCTAAAGTAACATTTTTGCTGAAAAAATAAAAATGTTCATTTTTTCCTTCCACATTGCTTTAGTTCATGTAAAGCACCTGAAGGGTTAATAATCCTCTTGAATGTGGTTTTGAGTATCTTGTGTTTTTGTAATGGTGTCACTTTTGGGTGTTTTCTGTCATGTAGACATCTCAAGTCACTAAAATGTAATGTGATCCTAAAAAAAAGTGGCAAGGAAAATTTTGTTGGAAAAATACGAAATTGCTGATGATCTTTGAACTAACAAAAACTTGTTTTTTAAAATTGTGCTAATGTAAAGTAGACAGGTGGGAAATGTTATTTATCAATTATTTTGTGTGACCTTACTCTCCAGTTTAACAGTATAAAAATTCTAATTTTGAAAATTGCTACATTTTTGCCAAATTTCAATTTTTTAAACAAATAAATGCAAAAATTATCATCCTAAATTTACCACTAACATGACGCCCAATAGGTCACGAAAAAACAAACAAACAATCTCAGAATCACTGGGATCCGTTGAAGTGTTCCAGAGATAATACCTCAAAGTGACACTGGTCAAAATTGCTAAAAATGGTCTGGTCATTAAGGTCAAAAAAGGCTCGGGGTGAAGGGGTTAAATTACTATTTTACTCAGGATATTTTCACATAGGACAACACAATGACCTTAACTTTAACCCCTTCATGACCTTGGAATTTTTAATTTTCGTTTTTTGCTCCCCTGCTTCCAAGAGCCATAACTGCTTTATTTTTCCGTCAATATAGACATATGACGGCTTGTTTTTTGCAGAAAGAGTTGTACTTTCATATGCAATCATTTATTTTACCATATAGTATACAGGGAAAGTGCTAAAAAAATTGTAAATGCAGTGAAGTTGCAACAAAAGTGCAATAACACATTTGTTTTTTGGGTATTTTAGTTGCCATGTTCACTATATGGTAAAACCAACGTGACATGGTGATGCCTCGAGTCGGTACGAGTTCGTAGACACCCAACATGTATACCTTTACTGGTATCTAGTTGGTGAAAAAAAATTCAGAAGTTTGAAAGAAAAAGAAAAAAGAAAAAGAAAAAAAAAAAAAAAAAAGACTTTTTGCGCCATGTTCTGCGATTCGTAGCGTCCTCATTTTTCAGGATCTAGGGCTGTGTGAAAACATATTTTTTGCGTCTTGAGCTAACGTTTCTAATGATACCATTTGTGGGGGGGATCCGCTGTTTTGAACGCCCGTTATTGCATCTTATAACAATGTAGCGACTACCAAAACCACAGAATTTTGGAGTTTGGACCATTTTTTCCCGTTATGGAGCTTAGGGCTCTCATTAACTGATTTAATACGATGATAGATTGGTATCGCCGCATTCAGAATCGCCCAAACATGTGTATTTTTTTTTTTAATACTTTTATTGTGATTGGGGGAGTAGGGGGTGATTTGAACTTAAACACACACACACATATATATTATATATATATATATATATATATATATATATATCTTATATATAAAACCCAAAGGCCACTTCCGGAAAAGGCCACGCCTACTTCCGTGATGGCCTTCGCCCAGGCTCATCCAGTGCACTGTAGCCGGGCTGCCCCCGGCTACAGGCACCGGCACACGGAACGTTCCGATCTCGGAAGTTCCGTGTGCCCTCCAGCCACTCCCCTCCACCCTCTGCCCTCCAGCCAGTAGCTACATACCGGGGGGCAGGGGGGGCCCATTGCCCGCCACCTCGGGGGCCCACACACACCCTGGGGATACCCGTGCTCCCTGCTGTCTGCCTACAGAGGAGGGAGGGTGGGACTTCCTCTCCTGCAGCTCTGCCCGCCCCTCCTCTCCTCCTACAGTACATCTGATTCCCGGCCCGTGGTGAGTTTGCAGCCCCACACGCTGCTCTGTCCTCCAGCCTGTGTGCCTCCCTCTGACCCCTCCAGCCTGTGTGCCTCCCTCTGACTCCTCCAGCCTGTGTGCCTCCCTCTGACCCCTCCAGCCTTTGTGCCTCCCTCTGACCCCTCCAGCCTCTGTGCCTCCCTCTGACCCCTCCAGCCTGTGTGCCTCCCTCTGACCCCTCCAGCCTGTGTGCCTCCCTCTGACCCCTCCAGCCTGTGTGCCTCCCTCTGACCCCTCCAGCCTGTGTGCCTCCCTCTGACCCCTCCAGCCTGTGTGCCTCCCTCTGACCCCTCCAGCCTGTGTGCCTCCCTCTGACCCCTCCAGCCTGTGTGCCTCCCTCGGACCCCTCCAGCCTGTGTGCCTCCCTCGGACCCCTCCAGCCTGTGTGCCTCCGTCTGACCCCTCCAGCCTGTGTGCCTCCGTCTGACCCCTCCAGCCTGTGTGCCTCCGTCTGACCCCTCCAGCCTGTGTGCCTCCGTCTGACCCCTCCAGCCTGTGTGCCTCCGTCTGACCCCTCCAGCCTGTGTGCCTCCGTCTGACCCCTCCAGCCTGTGTGCCTCCGTCTGACCCCTCCAGCCTGTGTGCCTCCGTCTGACCCCTCCAGCCTGTGTGCCTCCCTCTGACCCCTCCAGCCTGTGTGCCTCCCTCTGACCCCTCCAGCCTGTGTGCCTCCCTCTGACCCCTCCAGCCTGTGTGCCTCCCTCTGACCCCTCCAGCCTGTGTGCCTCCCTCTGACCCCTCCAGCCTGTGTGCCTCCCTCTGACCCCTCCAGCCTGTGTGCCTCCCTCTGACCCCTCCAGCCTGTGTGCCTCCCTCTGACCCCTCCAGCCTGTGTGCCTCCCTCTGACCCCTCCAGCCTGTGTGCCTCCCTCTGACCCCTCCAGCCTGTGTGCCTCCCTTTGACCCCTCCAGCCCTCCTCTGCCCCCTCCAGCCCACCTCTGCCCCCTCCAGCCGTCCCCTGCCGCCTCCAGCCGTCCCCTGCCGCCTCCAGCCGTCCCCTGCCGCCTCCAGCCGTCCCCTGCCCCCTCCAGCCGTCCCCTGCCCCCTCCAGCCGTCCCCTGCCCCCTCCAGCCGTCCCCTGCCCCCTCCAGCCGTCCCCTGCCCCCTCCAGCCGTCCCCTGCCCCCTCCAGCCGTCCCGGGTTGGCTGCGCTGACCACTCTGCCCACGCCGCTGCGCTGACTAATCTCAGCGCGCGCAGTGCTAGCCAGTGAGCCACCATATACTCTGCTACCCACAGAGCCGCCTGTATACACACAATTAATTTCACCGCTCTACCCTAACTATTAGTAAATAAACTATACATGGATTCTAGACTACCCGATTCTTTAGAATCGGGCTGCCATCTAGTATATATATATATATATATATATATATATATATATATATATATATAGGCTAGAGAAGGGGACAGGATCCCGAAACGTTGTCACCCCCCACCTGATGGCCGAATAAAGGAGGTTGATTCACAAAGAAGAGTGCTGCAGTTCTTTATCTTGTATATATATATATATATATATATATATATATATATATATATATATATATATATATATATATATATTTTTTTTTTTTAAGGGGCTCGTGAAAACTTAATTTTTTTTTATTAATTCTTATTTTTACACTGCCCCAGAGAGGCACTCTGCTG
Organism: Allobates femoralis; assembly: GCA_033576535.1. NCBI lineage: Eukaryota > Metazoa > Chordata > Amphibia > Anura > Aromobatidae > Allobates > Allobates femoralis. The sequence goes on along the minus strand of JARQOC010000005.1, from coordinate 242,221,566 downwards.
CACAGGCTGATCGGTCTGTGAGATACCGATGAGCTGCAGCTCATAAGTATCTCCCAGAATTGCGGACAGGCTGCGATTGGCAGCGCCTGACAACCACAACCCGGACGTGCTCTCTGACAGCATCTGGGGTCTAGGCAGGACCTTGGACTGTCATGTGAGCGCCGGAGATCCCGCGATATTATCGCGAGATCTCTGGAGCAGGTCAGGAACAGCGCGTTCCCCGCCACAGCTGCCTTGGATCCCGCTGTCAGTGATTGACAGCTGGATCCAAGGGGTTAACAGCGCGGATCCGATTGGTGCTTTTACCCTGACATCTCGCTGATGAGATCAGCTGAGATGTTAGGTGTTTGATGTGAGCGCCACGCCGGAGCTCACATCAAACCCCCCTTACCGGCCTATGACGTTGTACAACGTCATAGGTCGGGAAGGGGTTAAGGAAATTGAGTGTTGGTCTCTAATTTTGATCGGCAGTGTATATCATTTTCAGATCTGCACTTAGGGTTAAATTGCTAAGTGCTGCTAGTAAAATTAATTTGCACATATATTATAAATATTAAAATATGCATAACGCTGAATGCATCATTCCTTCTGAAGTCTTGATGGCAAGAGAACATGCCTCTAGCTACTGAATGAGTTCAGAAGTCTCACTCACTAAGCTCCTCCCATTGGACAAGGGGTAGGTAGCTCCAGGCCTCGAGGGCCACACACAGTCCAGGTTTTCAAGATTTCCTTAGAAATTGACAGCTGTTAATTTAAATAATTGTAAATTACCAACTGTCAAATTCTAAGGAAATCTTGAAAACCTGGACTGTGGGCAGCCCTTGAGGCCTGGAGTTGCCCAGCCCTGCACTGGGCTAATCCCAACTATCACTTGCCCTGTAGTCGGTTGCCGGGCAACCTATTGTACCAACATCCTATGTTATACCTTTATACCACTTATAGCACTGCAACATCTATACATTTCACTTAATCTAATGAATCAGATATAACATTATGAATACTGATATGTATTACATTGCTTTACACTACACTACGTATTACCAACATTTCCTTCTGTCCTTATATACACACTAGCTGTGAGCCCGATGCAAATGCATCGGGTGTCTAGAATATTTTAATTTTTTTTTTAACATTTTCAAATAATATCCATATAAAGTATAGGGGGACTTGCGGCAGGTGCGGCAAGTGCGGTTTTGCACTTGCGGCAGGTGCAGCCGCGAAATAAACCACGGCTGACCGCGGTTTTTTTCGCGGCCGCACCTGCCGCAAGTGCAAAACCGCACTTGCCGCACCTGCCGCAAGTCCCCCTATACTTTCTATGGGGATTACCGCAACCGCGCCGCAAGTGCAGCGGTTATGCGGCAATCGCGGCAGATGCGGTTTTTTTCACCGCATCTGCCGCGATTTTGGCGGACATATGGTATGCGGACATATGGGGGGGGGGGGGGTGACAGCGGGGGGGGGGGGGGGGGGGTGTGGACATCGGGGAGCATGGTTACAGGAGAGGCTCCGGAGCACTGTGTCAGCATGTGCTGACAGCAGCGGCTCCGGAGCGGGATCGGAGCAGGGGTGTGCGGACATATGGGGGGGGTGAGGACATATGGGGGGGGTGTGGTGACAGGGGTTGGGGGTGTGTGCTGACAGCGGCGAGGGGTCGCACGTGGTGACGTCACAGAGTGACAAAGGCACGGTCTTTTGCGGGGTCCGACACGGAAGTGCTACGGCAATTATATAGTAGATAGAATACATACAGCAGTACCAGTGTGCAGCGGTGCCAGTGTGCAGCAGTGCGGGAGTCCAGGAAGAGACAGCAGGTGGGTGCAGTCAGGGGGGCTGGGGGACAGTGGCCGGGAGCGTTCAGGAGCAAGCCGGGGAACAGCGGGCAGAAGGGGGCTGGTGGAATAACAGCCATGTGTGGGCAGGAGGAGGCTGAGGAAGAGCGGCCAGGTGCGTGCAGGAGGGGGCCGGGGGACAGTGGCCGGATGCGGGCAGGAGGGAGGCAGGGAGACAGCAATCGGGTGCGGCAGGAGGGGGTCAGGGGGACAGCGGCCATGTGCGGGCAGGAGGGGTCCGGGGAACAGCGGGCAGAAGGGGGCAGGGGAACAACGGCCATGTGTAGGCAGGAGGTGGCCGAGAAAGAGCGGCCGGGTGCGTGCAGGAGGGGGTCGGGGAACAGCGGCCGGGTGCGGGCAGTAGGGGCGGGGGGGCCTTCCTGGCCGCACCCGCCCGCTGTCCCCGGCCCTCTCCTGCCCGCAGCACTGTGCTTAGCAGAGTTTACAGCAACTCAGTGGTTAGCAGACTTTATGCGGCTCAGTGGTTAGCAGAGTATACGGCGGCTGAGTGGTTAGCAGAGTATACAGGGTCTCAGTGGTTAGCACAGTATACACTGGCTCAATAGTTAGCACTGTAAACAGCCTCAGTGGTTAGCACTCTATGGTGGCTCAATGGTTGGCACTGTATATGGTGGCTCAATAATTAGAGCAGTAATGTGACTCAGTGATTAGCAGTGTATACGGTGACTCAGTTGTTAGCACTGTATATGGTGGCTCAGTGGTTGGCACTGTATATGATGGCTCAATAATTAGAGCAGTAATGTGACTCAGTGGTTAGCACTGTATACGGTGACTCGGTGATTAGCACTGTATGGTGCCTCAGTGGTTAGCACTGTATATGGTGGCTCAGTGGTTAGCACTGTATATGGTGGCTCAGTGGTTAGCACTGTATATGGTGGGTCAGTGGTTAGCACTGTATGCTGGCTCAGTGGTTAGCACTGTACAGTGGCTCAGTGGTTAGCACTGTATGGTGGCTCAGTGGTTAGCACGTACAGTGGCTCAGTGGTTAGCACCGTACGGTGGCTCAGTGGTTAGCACTGTACGGTGGCTCAGTGGTTAGCACTGTATGGTGGCTCAGTAGTTAGGACAGTATGGTGGCTCAGTGGTTAGCATTGTTACGGTGGCTTAGTGGTTGATTGCACAGTTAGTGGTGGTTCAGTGGTTAGCACTGTATAAGGTGGCTGAGTGATGAGCACTGTATGGCGGCTGAGTGTTTAAGACTGTATACGGTGAGTCAGTGGTTAGCACTTTATGGTGGCTCAGTGGTTAGCACTGTATATGGTGGCTCAGTGGTTAGCACTGTACGGTGGCTCAGTGGTTAGCACTGTATACGGTGGCTCAGTGGTTAGCACTGTGTATGGTGGCTCAGTGGTTAGCACTGTATATGGTGGCTCAGTGGTTAGCACTGTATATGGTGGCTCAGTGGTTAGCACTGTACGGTGGCTCAGTGGTTAGCACTGTATACGGTGGCTCAGTGGTTAGCACTGTGTATGGTGGCTCAGTGGTTAGCACTGTATATGGTGGCTCAGTGGTTAGCACTGTATATGGTGGCTCAGTGGTTAGCACTGTACGGTGGCTCAGTGGTTAGCACTGTATACGGTGGCTCAGTGGTTAGCACTGTACGGTGGCTCAGTGTTTAGCACTGTACGATGGCTCAGTGTTTAGCACTGTACGGTGGCTCAGTGGTTAGCACTCTACGGTGGCTCAGTGGTCAGCACTATACGGTGGCTCAGTGGTCAGCACTGTACGGTGGCTCAGTGGTCAGCACTGTACGGTGGCTCTGTGGTCAGCACTGTACGGTGGGTGAGTGGTCAACACTGTACGGTGGCTCAGTGGTTAGCACTCTACGGTGGCTCAGTGGTCAGCACTATACGGTGGCTCAGTGGTCAGCACTGTACGGTGGTTCAGTGGTCAGCACTGTACGGTGGCTCTGTGGTCAGCACTGTACGGTGGGTGAGTGGTCAACACTGTACGGTGGCTCAGTGGTCAGCACTGTACGGTGCCCCCCTCCTGTGCCCTCTCATGTGCCCTCTCATGTCCCCCCCCTCCTGTCCGCTCCTCATGTGCCCCCCTCCTGTGCCCTCTCATGTCCCCCCCCTCCTGTCCGCTCCTCATGTGCCCTCTCATGTGCCCTCTCATGTGCCCTCTCATGTGCCCCCTCATGTCCCCCACCTCCTGTCCCCCACCTTCTGTCCCCCCTCATGTCCCCCCCAACATAACAAATGTTTATTCTCACCTTCCAGCGCTCCCTCGGCGTCTCCAGCTGCAGCCGATCGGGTGTGCAGGACCTGTGATGACGTCAAAAGCGTCATCGGTTACCGCGGTAACCGGTCATGTGACCCGATCAGCTGATCGGGTTCTGACATCATCACAGGTCCTGTTACCGAGCGAGCAGCTGCAGCTGGAGACGCCGAGGGAGCGCTGGAAGGTGAGAATAAAGATTTTTTATTTTTCAACACTTGATTTAACTTTAGTATGACGGGGCACAGGAACACAGTGGCACAGGCTCCGGAGCACTGTGTCAGCATGTGCTGACAGCAGCTGCTCCGGAGCGGGGGCACAGGGGCACAGGGACACAGGCTCCGGAGCATTGTGTCAGCATGTGCTGACAGCAGCTGCTCCGGAGCGGGGGCACAGGGGCACAGGGACACAGGCTCCGGAGCACTGTGTCAGCATGTGCTGACAGCAGCGGCTCCGGAGCGGGGGCACAGGAGCACAGGGGCACAGGCTCCGGAGCGGGATGACAGCGGCGAGGGGTCGCAATGCCCGCTACGCGGGCAATGCCTCGCACGGCGTGGTGACGTCACAGTGTGACATATCCACGACGTGCGGGGTCCGACACAAAACGTGCTACGGCAATTATATACACATATTACCCCTCCATCACTACATATATATATTACACCCCCTTCGTATATACAGTATAATGTTGAGCGTGTCCTTCTGTCCAAAGCGACAAGATGGCCAGTGTTATATTCACATTATAGTTGAATTCTTCAATAAATTGGTAGTGAGTCAGCATGTGCGCATACCGTGAACTCTGACGCCATTTTATTGAAGATCCGATGTAACAGCAAGAAATCTCCGGAGACCACAGAATAGGTCGGTTGATAAAACTCCATAGTTTATTGAACCATTACATTAAAAACAATAACATTCAGATAGTGGTAATCCCAGTGTGGAGGGGAAATATGCTACGTTTCGACTTATGCTGTCTTAGTCATGGATCTATGACTAAGAATGCAAAAGTCCATAGCTAGTTTATACATATTGATGCTTAATATATTGTTATATATCTTACTGGCTATGGGTATTGCATGTACTTAAACACGTACCACAACATAATTCTGGGTATTGTATATTATTAGTTATACAATAAAAGTCATGTGTGCCCTTCAATGCGGTCGCTGAAAAATTTCATTGTCCCAGATAAAAAATGTATTTGGAATTGTGAATTGAAGTTTAAGGCTGCATTTCACTTACAATCAATAACTAAAGAAATTGTCTTAACGGACATCATGTTGCAAGTCATGCACATTTATCTTGTTTATTTTTACTAAGTGTAGTGCACTTTCAAGCATGGTATTTGCTATAGGTGAAATACCGTATATACTCGCGTATAAGCCGAGTTTTTCAGCCCAAAAATTGGGCTGAAAAGTCCCCCCTCGGCTTATACGCGAGTCACTGTATACTGTATACAATGTATACAGTATACAGTGCCCCCCATCTATATACAGGCCCCCCCCGCCGCAATCCTGTAAAGGAAGAGATTAGTATACTTATCCCTCCGCTGCCGCTGTCCCGCCGCCATCACGATCCTCCGTTTTCTTCCAGCGTCTTCCGGCTTCCTCCGATGGTCGCAGGCAATGACGTCATTGCCTGCGCGACCGAGGAGGAAGCCGGAAGAAGCCGGAAGACGCTGGAAGAAGACGGAGGATCGTGATGGCGGCGGGACAGCGGCAGCGGAGGGATAAGTATAATAATCTCTTCCCTTACAGGATTGCGGTGGGGGGGGGCCTGTATATAGATGGGGGGACCTCTGGGGCATCTGTATACTACCACTGGGGCTGCTGTATACTGATGGGGGGGCCTGTATACTACCACTGGGGCTGTATATACCTGTGGGGCTGCTAGATACTACCACTGGGGCTGTATATACCTGTGGGGCTGCTAGATACTACCACTGGGGCTGTATATACCTGTGGGGCTGCTGTATACTACCACTGGGGCTGTATATATCTCTGGGGCTGCTGTATACTACCTCTGGGGCTGCTGTATACTACCACTGGGGCTGCTGTATATACCTGTGGGGCTGCTGTATACTAACTACTGGGGCTGCTGCTGTATATACCACTGGCGCTGCTGCTGTATACTACCACTGGGGCTGCTGTATATACCTCTGGGGCTGCTGTATACTAACTACTGGGGCTGCTGCTGTATATACCACTGGGGCTGCTGCTGTATACTACCTCTGGGGCTGCTGTATACCACACTGCTGAAGGCTGTATACCTGTGCTGGGGTCCACCCTCGGCTTATACACGAGTCAATAGGTTTTCCCAGGTTTTGGGGGCAAAAGTAGGGGGGCCGGCTTATACACGGGTCGGCTTATACACGAGTATATACGGTATGTCATGAAGTTTGTAATCTTGATCAAAAATCAACAAATAATTCACCTACCAGTCAATTTTATTGCTGATGGCACCGAGCCATTCAAAAAACTCAGGGGCACTACATGACTTTTCTTCTTTACCATGGAGCTCTTCACTCTTCAGCACCGGGCAGGGCAGATCTCTGGAAACACTAGAACTTATCTTATATGAGCACTCCTTAACAACATAATTTGAAAAATAAGATATTGTAGATGGTTCTAAGGAAAGAAAGTAAAATAATACAGTATAAGCACATCACCCTCTCATAGGTTGTCATTTTGTCTACGGCAATATGGAGGTTGTCCACCACTAGGACGAGAACTTTTGTTTACACTTGTTTCCCCCAGTGAAATATAAAGACCTTGTACTCTACTCCTGTGCTGTGCCGTTCAGGGTGTTGGTTAGCGCAACTTCGAAACTCAGGTAACATGACATCACACGAGCTTCCATGTTTAATCACCGCCGTTTTCTGTCTTCCTGCCTTTGGACCAAGTGTGCTAACAACATAAAGTGGGTGGTAGCCGCAGCATCACTTCCTTGTTGATGGTCAATTTTTTCCAAAAGCGGGGAGACAGAATCGGCAGGGGAGTTGACACGGGGCTCACGTGACTTCAATGTCGAACTGCAATTACTGACAGCACTGGAATGGCAGCAGCCAAGGAAGGGAGTACAGAATCTTTTATTTAACCGTGGCAGACAAGTGTAATCAAAAGGGGTTGTCCTAGTAGTGGAGAACTTTTGGAAACAAATTTTTCTTTGTTAGGGTGCTTTCACACTAGCGTTTATTTGAAATCGCGGCAGATGCGGTGAAAAAAACCGCATCTGCCGCGATTACCGCATACCGGCTGCACTTGTGGCATGGTTTCGGCACGGTTGCAGCAAGCCCCATACAATGTATAGGCGGGCTTGCGGCAGGTGTGGCAAGTGCGGTTTTGGCACGGCTGACCGCGTTTTTTTTTCGCGGCCGCACCTGCCGCAAGTGCCAAAATTGCACTTGCCGCACCTGCCGCAAGCCCGCCTATACATTGTATGGGGCGTGCCGCAAGTGCAGCTGGTATGCGGTAATCGTGGCAGATGCAGTTTTTTCACCGCATCTGCCGCGATTTCAAATAAACGCTAATGTGAAAGTACCCATAGGCTGCTTTCACATCAGAATTTTGCGCTGATAGCGGCAGTTGCGTTTTTTTCACTTGATGCAAGCCCTATACAATGTCTATGGGGCTTGTGGTAAGTGCGGCATGTGTGGTTTCGGCACTTGCGGCAGGTGCGGCCGCGAAAAAAAAACGCGGTATGCTTTTTTTTCGCGTCCGCAAGTGCCGAAATTGCACTTGCCGCACCTGCCGCACACTTACCGCAAGCCCCATAGACATTGTATAGGGCTTGCATCAAGTGTAATCGTGGTAGTTGCGGTTTTTTCACCGCAACTGCTGCGATCAGCTAAAAATGCTGATGTGAAAGCAGCCTAACAAAGAAAAATTTGTTTCCAAAAGTGTGCTGATATAAAGTAGACATGTGAGAAATGTTATTTATTTACTATTTTGTGTGACATAACTCTCTTGTTTAATGGAATAAAAGTTCAAAAGTTGAAAATTGCTACATTTTCAACATTTTTACCAAAATTCCATTTTTTTTAACAAATAAACACAAAAATATTGTTCTAAATTTACCACTAACATGAAGTCTATTATGTCACGAAAACACAATCTCAGAATTGTTGGGACCTATGGAAGCATTCCAAAGATAAAACCTCAAATAGTGTCACTGGTCAGAATTGAAAAAAATGATCTGGTCGTTAAGGTGGAAATTGGCTTCGTCACTGAGGGGGATAAAGCAACAGCATTATGTGCAGACTGTGCATTTATGATCTGTTTTTGTGTCTTTTTCAGCACTAAAACTGGATGTTTTTCCCGAAAATGCATCATTCGTTTTTGATCCTTTTTGACTGCTACATTTTTAACACCATAAACAAATTGTTTCAAGGATAAAAAATGGAGAAGAAAACACGGATCAATAACGGACATGCTCATCCTTTTTCTGGATGCATTTTGTGGTCCAAAAATGGAACAGTACAAAAATGCAGCGTCAGAACAGCATTTCTGAAAACTCATTGACTTTTCTGGCCATCACAGAAAGTTCCATGCAAAAACGGAACATTAAAAACAGATAAAAATGAACAGTGTGAACATAGCCTTATACTTACCGAGATCCCACTCATTAACCTCCACTTTACTCACGGGACTCTGCCTTCAACAGCCAATCACAGACGTGCCCATTGTGCCAGCATCTACGATTGGTTGCCATATACATTAGTGCATTAGCATCAAGCCTGCCGTCGTCATACTTTTGATTTTCAGCCCAGACAAGGCAGCCCAGCTACAGGTTGCCACCGCTGATGGCAGTGAAATACAGGAGGCTCATTTTTTTTAATCAATAAAAAAAGTGTGGGCTTCGCCCTATTTTTAAACCAGTCAAGGTAAAACCAGGCAGCTGGGGAATGGTATTGTCAGTGTGGTTAGGCCCATAGTTATTTGGCCCTCAGACTACAGAATAGCAGCCCAAAGCAGCCCAAGAAATTGGTGCATTCATTAGAAGCGCCAATCCCTGGGGCTTTACCTGGCTCTTCTTGCTGCCCTAGATTGGTAATGTTGAGGCATCTATGACACTCGCATGTTACCAGTCTGTTGAGTACATAGCTTAAAAAATACAGACACGCAGAAAAATCCTTTATTTGCAGGACCTTCATGACAGCGGTCAATACTCAGCTGTCATTAACTCCTTCTATCACCCTGATGACACTGCACCATGGCACTGGAAAGAGCCAGGTAAAGCGCCAGGAACTGGCTCTTCTAATAAATGTGCCATTTTCTGTAGCGGCTGTGGGCTGCTATTCTTTAGCCTGAGGGGGCCAATAACTATGGACCTCACCACTTTGAGAATACCAGACCCCAACTGCCTCGGTTTTACCTTGGTTGGTAATCAAAAATAGGGCGAAGACAACGCATTTTTTAAAAATTATTTATTTAAATTGTTGAAAAAAAATAAATAATAAATAATAATAATAATAATGGGATTCCCTGTATTTTGATTTCCAGCCAAGGTAAAGCCAGGCAGATCGGGGTTGCAAACTGTAGCTGTCCGCTTTATCTGGGCTAAGAATCAAAAATAGAGTGAAGCTCTGCGTGATTATTTAAAACTATTTATTTTTACACTACTATGATGTCAGTCAATGGGTGAGGAGCGCAACAGCCAATCACAGATGCTGTCACAGAGAGTGGGCGTGTGTAAATGGCTATTGGAGTAACCCGGAAACAGCCCATACATTCTACCATTTACCCTACACGGCAGATGCAAAAATGTATGGTACTGTTTCCAGGTAACCCCATCTGCCAATCACACACGCCCACTCTCTGTGACGGTGTCTGTGATTGGCTGGGGCGCCCCTCGCCAGTGAATAATCCAGAAGTTAATGAGTGGACCTGGAAGTACAAACGCAGAAGTACTAGGTTTTCTGGTTCACCCATCCCTAGTTTAGATCACTCTCCATCCAATCTCGCTGGTCTATATCTACTTTGCAAAGAATAGGTGGCACAAATCTCAGCCTCTAGACGTGCAGTAAATAAATACCCCAAAAGACTTGCAGCAGTGTGCATGGAAACCAAGCACAGACACCGCTACAGATTGTGTAAATGCAGTCTGATTGCAACAGCCAATCACAGAAGCTCTCAACAAGAGTGAGTGTCTGTATTTGGCTGTTGCCAGTCAGTGCAGTGACTATGCATAAAACTTAATGAGCGGCCCCAAAAGCAAGCAGCCTCAGACTGTAATGCTCAATCTAGCTATGCTATCTATCTATGCTATCTATTTTTTATTGCCTGGAAAAGACCATGTTAAAACACAGAGTGTTGTGTGATTTTTTTTATTGCATCCATGCACCTGCATTGGAGGTATCTCAGCAAGATCCACACGTATACGGAGCATGCTGTAAATTTTTCCTCAGACCGTTTGTAGCCGAGGAAAAACTTGCAGAGGGACATTTCACTACTGTTTAACATCATTGTGAGTGCAATCCAATGTTTTATCAGATTCATCGTGCTCTCACTGAAGCCGCAGTGGCACCCCTGCGGGAAGGTGGCCACAAAAGAGCATAGCAGCTGTGATTGGCAAATCGGTCACTTCACACCAACACCCCTCACACACCTCCAATCCTAAGCCTAAATTACTTCATGTCAGGCAAGGGATGGCAGGAGGAGCTAAGCGGAGGCTGGAACGTAGTACAGAACTTGGGAAGGAGGAGGAACTGGAGTAAAACCCAGGAACACCAAGTTAGAAGTAGTTGTTGGTTCCAGAGAGTTAAGCTGAGAAGAGCTCCTTCTTAGAAAAAAAACTAATCGTAGAAAAGGTACTAACACATTGAACAGTTGGAAATGTGTATCCAAAAATGTAAAGAAGGTCACATTAACTTCACCTGTTAGAGAGCATTTCAGGTTCACCTAAAACTTCATCCAAAAGCCAAATATCCCCAACTTTTTGTGTTCAGTGAATGACAGGGTTATTCCCATTGTAACATAGGAGGGGGGAAAGTCTGGCCACCATGACCCCCGTTGCTGAGAGTCTAGGGTTTGCAGCATTTGGTCACAGAGCGGTCACACCATTGGCCAATGAGTGGGCAAGGAGCTACAACATTGTTTCCCCAGTAATAGCACCATTATTAATTGCACGGTGATGTCATATCCTAGACAAACACTATAAAAGTTATGGTACGGTAATATAAGTTGAATAATTGGTGAGTTTTTCATGATGTAGATTACACATACCTATTAGCTAAATTAGTTTACTTGTGTTTTGTTTTTAACCCACAATTTTTTTTAAGCTGTCTTTTGTCACTTATTGGCAATGTCAAGCTTTCAATAAGTCACTTTGTTTTGACACTTCTTGAAAAGAAGAAAACTTTACTTACACAGTCATGTGTGGTTAACATGCATTTTTAATGCTTCTCTGCAGCAGAAACACTAAAACCGCAAGTGCTTTTTTCCACATCTAATACAATTCTATAGGGAAAATCTGTACATAAACCTCAGCGTATCCACAAGAGAAATTGCCATGTTGTGTATATCAAACAGGCACCGCAGGTCAGATTACACGGTATTTAAAAAACACAGCGAGCATGAGATTTCTAAAAATTCCATCCACTTTGCTAGATCTGCAAAACGATGCAATTTTTAATGCAGGGTCAAAATCCCATTGTAAGCACTTAACCTTAAAGCTAGTGATACAGCTCATAGCCATATTATCTGACAAAGTGGTATAATGGAAAAAAAGTACTAGAGGTAAAGGGAAACTTTATTATACCAAAAAGGGATGAGGTAATTTGAACAGTTAATTGATATACCGTATTTAATGCACTCTATGGGGGCTTTTAAAGAAAGCTGTTGTGGTTTCTCTTTTAGTGAGGGTATAGCCATGACAGGCACCCATTAGATAAATTCCAACCCCCAACCCACCCTCAGTTTGTGATCATCAGCAGATACAAGCAAGTGACTAAGATGAAGCCATGAGGATCTTATTAATTTAAAGTGTAAATATAATTTCATTGAAGTTAATGATGGTCACATAGCAGCTAATATAATGCTCTTTTTGTGCCATATGACTTATTTTCTCCAATTTTTCTGTGCTCTTTTAAAGGGAACCAACCAGCAGGTTTTAGGGCTATAAAGTGAAGCCAGTGCCTTGCAGGCAAGAGGATACTGATTGCAATCATACCTTTACTTCAATAAATCCATGTATGATTGCAGAGAAAAGTGTTATCAAACATCCGGAAATGTGTGCAGCACATTTGTTTAAGAGCAGCAGAACGTAACCATCAGGGGCTGGGTTTCTTTGTGTTACTGCCCTGTTTGCTCTAAGCCAAACCCTCCCCCCTCCCTCCTCTCCCCCTCCCTGTCACTATATACCCAGGGACAGGACGTCTGACATTGTGCTTGGAAAAAGGAGCCTGACATTGTGATATGTGCCCCAGATCATCACTCACTCCCTGCCTCGTCTGCATGTCTGCCAGCTTGCAGAAGGCGCCGCCCCCTTCAATCTGCGCATCTCCGGTATCCTCTCCAGACAGACACAAATCACAGGAACATCCAGGAAAGGAGACTGGGACAGACTGTCGCTACTGTAATTGGTCATCATAATCTGTGCCATTCTGGGTGTATGAACGGCTTTACCATAATCCTGATCTCCTCTTGATCACATTCTCGCACCAGGAATCTTTTCCACTTCTAGGAAAATCTCTGTTGACACCGATTTCCAAATGTAGAAGCTGCTTTATGTTATTTAATAACTCTTTCATTGTGGGGTGCCTACTTACAAGTGTTAGTGTTTTAACAGTCAACCTACATCTGGACATAGGATTGCTCTAACACTTTAAAAGGACTGCCAATAAAAAGGCGTTACATACAAATACCAAATGTTATAGTGTAAGAGAAGTGGCCTACCTGAATTCTCCCAAGCTACCAAGAAATCAAAGCTCAAAGGTTTCTTCTCAGTCAAGGCCCACCTCACACGCTGGAACTTTTTGCCATCTGGTGACATGGTACTGTCTGTCAGATCAATTATAATAACTGAAATATGAAGGGATATAGTCACTAGTGAAGCCAAATAAATGTACAGGCCTCATAATAGACAGTAAGCACACTTCTGAAACTTACTATATCGCATGGCATGTTTCCCCGAATAAAGAGAGGGCTTGCCCTGCAGACCCAACTCTTCATAGGTGTCTTTATTTACAGATATAATCAGCTTTCCTAAGGAAAAAAAATATATCACTGTGAATATGCACATTGTACATAATGCAGTTTTTATTTAGAAAGCGTTATAATTATCTAGCAATAGCTTATGTTCATATGACCATAGTATATATATACATGAAAAACATTCATTTTAATCAGCTTCTAAATAGTGGAAATTGCAGAGTAGTCCGACTTACCACCTATGTCTGGTTGCAATCATCTTCATGCTCATAATTTGAGTAAGATTTTACAGGTTTTCTGGTTTCACAACAGTATTGTTCTCAGGTGCACTTTGCAGCAAACTGGTCATTTGCTACAGTTGTTAGATCTTGTGGTGAATTAACAGCTTATATGCTTTCCAAAAACCAAAGCATTCTGGGACAAAGATTACAATTGTATTTATGTGATGAAATTGTGTACCAATTTTGACACCTTATCTGACGAAGGCTCTGCGGAGCCGAAACATTAATTTTTGTCATTGGATTGTCTCAGCGTACTGTGCGTCCCAAATAAAATACTTCACCTTGAACATTTGCCTTTTACTGTGTGCCAGAATGTTTCTCTGAGTACCAGAAGAAACTGTGAGCCAGACCTATTTGCTATATATAGAGTTGTACTTTTGAATGATTTTATTTTACCATATAGTGTAATGGAAAACAGAAAAAAATTAAAAGTGTGGTGAAATTGCAAAAAAAAAAGTGAAATTCTACAATGGTTTTGTTCATTTTTTTTTTTATTAACCATGTACATTATATGGTAAAACCAATGTGTCAGTATGATGCCTCGGGTTGGGTACGAGTTTGTAGATATTAAACATGTATTCTTTTACAGTTAGGTCTATACCATATATACAGCTCTGGCAAAAGTTAATGTCGGGTGGTAAAGGTTTCTTTTTCGTTTTTTGCTCCCCTGCTTCCAAGAGCCATAACTTTTTTAATTTTTCCGTCAATATAGACATACTAGATGGCGGCCCAATTTTACCGTATCGGGTATTCTAGAATATGTATGTAATTTATTTATGAAGATTTAAGAATAAAGCAATGAATACACAGGATTTTCCGGATACAATATATACATTCTTATTAAATTTTATTGCTCATAGAACTTAATACAACTGAAAGAAATTATTAAACAGATCATCAAAATATATAAACCATTACATGAATATCTAACTGTATTTAAATAAATCATCGGACAAAAGAAGTACATCGACACTATAATAGATTTGTTAACAATATCAACCCAAAATATTTTTGTACACCACATTTCTTGTGAATACCTTTTGATCATCTATAAGTAACTTTCCTTGTAAAGGGGTATCAAAAACTTGCACATTGACGTTGGATCTCATTTTAACTCTTGAAAATGCAACGTAGAGTTGTCCATGACCAAAAACGGGCTCCGGTAGATATATGCCAACACGGTGTAGAGTTTGACCTTGTGACTAATTTATTGTCATGGCAAAAGCTGTTTTTACTGGAAACTGTCGACCCCGAAGCCTAAATGGAAGACCGTTGTCCGAAGGACATAAATCAATGCATGGAATGAACACCATCTCCTTTTGCTGATCCAGTGATCCACTCTTGCTTGAATTACGTGGGAATGGAGTTCAGTAACAATAAGGTGAGTTCCATTACATAGACCATATTTTGTATTTATATTTCGCAGCAACATTACGATTGTTCCAACTTTTAGTTGTAGTCTGTGGGATGGCATTCCTGATGGCGTAAGACTATTTAAAAATTCAAATGGATAATGCTCTCGTTTATCTTCATTGTCTACATCCACTGAATCATCACTTTTGTACAACTTATACTCTCCAGGCCACATGGGAATTTAGCAGAGCCACGTCATCGTTCTTGGGACAGAGAATTGCATGGGAAGAGGCCCTCTCAACACTGCTTTGGTCGTTCACATCAATTTCAAGGCGTTGTCCAAAAAAAAAAAAAAAAAAAAAAAAATCACTTACAATGCAGTCAGTGCACAATATGTCTCCTGGTATTCCAATAATGTCTTCTCCAAGGTTGTATTCGTTGCCAAGTTCACCGCTACCATGTTTAAGAAGCCAGTTGCTGTACTGTGGGTCAGAAGATCGCACGTTGTTAATTACCGTATATACTCGCGTATAAGCCGAGTTTTTCAGCCCAAAATTTGGGCTGAAAAGTCCCCCCTCGGCTTATACGCGAGTATATACCGCCCGCCCGCCACCGGCATCAGTATACAGGCCCCCCATCAAGATCCAGGGCCCCCCCTTGCTCGGCAAACCTGTAAAGTAAAATCCTTATACTTATCACTGTCCTCTCGCCGCCGTCCCGCCACTGTAGACACCGCGATCCTCCATCTTCATTCAGCGTCTTCCGGCTTCCTGTGGTCGCAGGCAATGACGTCATTGTCAGCGCCGACCACAGGAAGCCGGAAGACGCTGAATGAAGATGGAGGATCGTGGTGTCTGCAGCGGCGGCGAGAGGACAGTGATAAGTATAAGGATTTTACTTTACAGGTTTGCCGAGCAAGGGGGGGGGCCCTGGATCTTGATGGGGGGGCCTGTATGCCCCTGGGGCTGGTGCTGTATATACCCCTGGGGCTGCTGCTGTATATACCCCTGGGGCTGCTGCTGTATATACCTCTGGGGCTGCTTCTGTATATACCTCTGGGGCTGCTGCTATATATACCCCTGGGGCTGGTGCTGTATATACCCTGGGGCTGCTGCTGTATATACCCCTGGGGCTGGTGCTGTATATACCACTGGGAAGGCTGCTGTAACACTGCTGGGGCCTGTATGTACCACTGGGGAGGCTTCTGTATACCACACTGCTGGGGGCTGTATACTACCACTGGGGAGGCCTGTATACCACTGGGGGGGCCTGTATACCACACTGCTGGGGGCTGTATACCTGTGCAGGGGTCCACCCTCGGCTTATACACGAGTCAATAGGTTTTCCCAGATTTTGGGGGCAAAAGTAGGGGGGTCGGCTTATACACGGGTCGGCTTATACACGAGTATATACGGTAGTTGGAGTTTATTAAACTGTTTCCAAAGGTCAGCCATTTTTAAGCTGGACTCAATAACATCTGTTCTTGTTCCATTTGGTATGACTGGAAGGCATTGCCTAAAATCTCTGCCAATGACAAAAATTTTACCTCCAAACGGAATTTCATTTTTTTCAGCAACATTTGTAGTCATTACTTCACGCAGAGGTCTGTTAATTAAGCTCAAAACGTATTTGGGTGCCATGGTGCACTTGTCGAGTATCAAAAGATTTGCGTTGTTTAACTGTCTTGCAGCAAATGTGTCTTGTTTTATTCTGGAAACAGAGATTTTGTTGACTGGAACTGGAATCCCAAAGAGAGAATGCATAGTGCGACCGCCTGGTAAAAGATTTGCTGCAATATCTATTGTAGCCGATGGCAATATGACTTTTCCCAACCCTCTAATGTGATGTATTAATACTTCATAGAGGTACAGTATGTTTTACCGCTCCCTCCTGGACCATCACTAAAGAAACATTTTGCCCTTGCATCTGCTTGGTTTTCTATAGTGCTCACAATAGTGTCATATGCAATCCGTTGTTGTTCATTTAAGGAGTTTCTCTTCTCTGTTGCCAACAATCATTTGTAAGCTTCATCATAATCTGGAACTTGTGGAACTTGAATTGCAGGCTGTGGCAAATTAAAGTCTGAAAACGTTTTTCCATGCAGTAGTAAGACATTTTGGACATCTTGCATGGCACAAGAGTTTGAATTTTGACAATTTCCACTTCTGTTGTGAAGACGTAAGAAGTAATCCTCAATTATATGTTCTTTGAAATTTCTCCAAAGTTGAGCCGGATTTGTAGGCGGTCCAAATATGCAGATGTAGGCAAACAATTTGCGAAGCTGCTTAAGCATATGTAGGGTAACTGCGTCTTCTAAAGTAAGTCTCCACACAGTATCATCCAATAGAAGTCCTAAGGCCAAAGCTGCAGCTTTAAATGTATTGTGCAATACTCCGTTAACAGTTTTCAAATCGTCATAACTTGTAGGTCCTTTGACATGCAGTAGTAACAGCGGAAGGCAATATCTTTCTTGATCCTTGACACTAAGAGTATACATGCATCCAATTATTCTGCTAAATTCTTGTTGTCTTGGATTCCAAGTTTTATTCCAAACGTAATGCTCTGTAATCTCTTGATACAAATACTGCCTTGCGTATTCGTCACGTAGGTTCAGCAAAATCCATTCCGTTATCGTTGCCGTTGAGCTTAAATTTTTTAAGACATCTTCGACTTAAGCATTTTCAAAGAAATAAGGCTGCTGTTGATTTGGTAAATTAATAGCTAAACGTATAATGGCAAGGGACTGTGAATGCATTGGAAATGCAAATATCCTCTAAGCATCTTCTGGAGCACTCACATATCTTGAGTCAACAAAAGTTGATGATTCATCGTGATTGACTGTTTTCTGTTGTATTTCGAAGTTAGCTTTGTCATACTCCTTGTAGATGTACTTGAAAAGATATTTTACACTTTTTATTGAAGCGCAGATTTCTACGTTGATGTGACAGTTGTAGTGTTTTGATAAGTACGGGTTGTATGGGACTATCCATGAGTTATTTATACATTTTTTGTTGTGAACAATGTTATCAATGTCCATCAATACATACAAGAAAATATAGCAGCACTCACCAAGGCTGAATCTTCATTTTTTTATATTTCTCAGAAATCAATTCATGGATACATTGGTGGGGGAGGGGGATGCGAGGAGACGGCGGACGATGGCCTGCCGTTTCGCGGTATATTATCGCTTTCAAGGGTCCTTGTCCACAGTCTCCTCACATCCCCCCTCCCCCACCAATGTATCCATTAATTAATTTCTGAGAAATATTAAAAAATGAAGATTCAGCTATTCAGATATTGATGGACTATGGACTTTAATGGGCACGCACCGCCTTGTGGGCAACTGTACTAGATTTGGTCACAAACGTGACGCGATCGTCCCGTGGATTCATTAGTGCCCGTCATACCTCTAATTTTGGTAATGTTATCAATGTGTCGCCGGTAAGTCTTTAACAGTGTGCTGTTTGAACTTCTTTGGAAACCCTTTTGTACACTCTCCGTTTTCCATGAATGAATATGAACCATATGAGTGAGAGACTACAATATTATACAGTTCAGGATACTTTTCTTGGTTAGGAATTTCAGCCCACAATATGTTGTCGATTTCTTCCTCCGTGCGAAACTTGGAATCCGCGTCTAAGATAATTAGAATATGCGCATGTGGGAGACCTCATTGCTGAAACTATGACGTGTACTATTGCTACGACTGTTCCAAAAAGCCCATTTTTGATGTCTTTCAAAAGGCTGCTGAGTTTCAGTCGAAATACACGTGCGACTAAGTCCTGCCTGTGTTCAACTTGTTGCCAGGGTTCTAGATTTTCAGTAATTTCTGGCCATTTAGGATTACAGGTCATTGTCACAAAAAATGTCAGGTCTTCCATACTTTGTTACTATTTCCATTGCATCTTGATAACGCTGTTGTATGTTGCGGGGGCTACCTTCATACAATGACGGGAGAATTACTGTTTTACCAATGGGAATTCCCTTTTGAATTGTTTTTGCAAATGTTCTTGAAGAACGCAGTAATCTTCAACTGTAAGTTCTTTTTGGTTCATTCGTATGAAATTTAGATGATTAGCTTCAATTTTAATGTATGCGTCGACTAAGTACTGTTGTCTCAGTTTCCCACCGTTTAAAACAGGATTGAAGTAATTTCAGACAGACAGAAGAAAACTGTAGTACTGCAGTTGTGTAATTCTTCTTGAAGTTGCTTGCTGGTGTTTTCATGCCACCCCTTGATAACCTCTTGGAAAGAATAGTAGATACAGAAGAGCATCAACATTGCTGTGTAAAATGCTAATTCATTGTGTCTTAGGAACCAAAGGGTTGTTTTGGTCTGGCTTAAGATGGACTAATACAGTTAGGGCCAGAAATATTTGGACAGTGACACAAGTTTTGTTATTTTAGCTGTTTACAAAAACGTTCAGAAATACAATTATATATATAATATGGGCTGAAAGTGCACACTCCCAGCTGCAATATGAGAGTTTCCACATCCAAATCGGAGAAAGGGTTTAGGAATCATAGCTCTGTAATGCATAGCCTCCTCTTTTTCAAGGGACCAAAAGTAATTGGACAATGGACTCTAAGGGCTGCAATTAACTCTGAAGGCGTCTCCCTCGTTAACCTGTAATCAATGCAGTAGTTAAAGGGATCCTGTCACCCCCAAAACACCTTTAAAGCTATTAAAACCTGTCCCTACAGCATATTAACACTTTCCCTACACTCTTTTTAGCTCCTAAATGCAGTAAATGATATTGCATAAAAACGTTTTATAAGTACCTGATTAGTGATGATAATGAGTGACTATGCTATTCATAGTCACTCATCAAGACTGCCCCTCTGCTTCATAGCACGCCTGAATAGGCGTGATCTACATCCAGGATTCAAAATCGCGCGTCCCTTCTGTGCCCTGTGTCGTAGGAGGCTGCAGTGTGGCTTGTGACGCGATCCGCGTCATTCCCGGCGCCCTGTGACGTATTTACAGCGGCGCCGCGCTGTGAGCTTCAAAATGTGCACTGCGCATGCCCAATGCGCATGCGCAGTGCGCATTTTGAAGCTAACAGCGCGGCGCCGCTGTAAATACGTCACAGGGCGCCGGGAATGACGCGGATCGCGTCACAAGCCACACTGCAGCCTCCTACGACACAGGGCACAGAAGGGACGCGCGATTTTGAATCCTGGATGTAGATCACGCCTATTCAGGCGTGCTATGAAGCAGAGGGGCAGTCTTGATGAGTGACTATGAATAGCATAGTCACTCATTATCATCACTAATCAGGTACTTATAAAACGTTTTTATGCAATATCATTTACTGCATTTAGGAGCTAAAAAGAGTGTAGGGAAAGTGTTAATATGCTGTAGGGACAGGTTTTAATAGCTTTAAAGGTGTTTTGGGGGTGACAGGATCCCTTTAAAAGGTCAGGGGTGGATTCCAGGTGTGTGGTTTTGCATTTGGAAGCTGTTGCTGTGACCAGACAACATGCGGTCAAAGGAACTCTCAATTGAGGTGAAGCAGAACATCCTGAGGCTGAAAAAAAAGAAAAAATCCATCAGAGAGATAGCAGACATGCTTGGAGTAGCAAAATCAACAGTTGGGTACATTCTGAGAAAAAAGGAATTGACTGGTGAGCTTGGGAACTGTAAAAGGCCTGGGCGTCCACGGATGACAACAGTGGTGGATGATCGCCGCATACTTTATTTGGTGAAGAAGAACCCGTTCACAACATCAACTGAAGTCCAGAACACTCTCAGTGAAGTAGGTGTATCTGTCTCTAAGTCAACAGTAAAGAGAAGACTCCATGACTGTAAATACAAAGGGTTCACATCTAGATGCAAACCATTCATCAATTCCAAAAATAGACAGGCCAGAGTTAAATTTGCTGAAAAACACCTCAAGAAGCCAGCTCAGTTCTGGAAAAGTATTCTATGGACAGATGAGACAAAGATCAACCTGTACCAGAATGATGGGAAGAAAAAAGTTTGGAGAAGAAAGGGAACGGCACATGATCCAAGGCACACCACATCCTCTGTAAAACATGGTGGAGGCAACGTGATGGCATGGGCATGCATGGCTTTCAATGGCACTGGGTCACTTGTGTTTATTGATGACATAACAGCAGACAAGAGTAGCCGGATGAATTCTGAAGTGTACCGGGATATACTTTCAGCCCAGATTCAGCCAAATGCTGCAAAGTTGATTGGACGGCGCTTCATAGTACAGATGGACAATGACCCCAAGCATACAGCCAAAGCTACCCAGGAGTTCATGAGTGCAAAAAAGTGGAACATTCTGCAATGGCCAAGTCAATCACCAGATCTTAACCCAATTGAGCATGCATTTCACTTGCTCAATTCCAGACTTAAGACGGAAAGACCCACAAACAAGCAAGACCTGAAGGCTGCGGCTGTAAAGGCCTGGCAAAGCATTAAGAAGGAGGAAACCCAGCGTTTGGTGATGTCCATGGGTTCCAGACTTAAGGCAGTGATTGTCTCCAAAGGATTCGCAACAAAATATTGAAAATAAAAATATTGTGTTTGGGTTATGTTTATTTGTCCAATTACTTTTGACCTCCTAAAATGTGGAGTGTTTGTAAAGAAATGTGTACAATTCCTACATTTTCTATCCGATATTTTTGTTGAACCTTCAAATTAAACGTTACAATCTGCACTTGAATTCTGTTGTAGAGGTTTCATTTCAAATCCAATGTGGTGGCATACAGAGCCCAACTCGCGAAAATTGTGTCACTGTCCAAATATTTCTGGCCCTAACTGTATATCCCTTTGAAAAGGAGGCTTTCCATCATCGTTTTGAAAAACAACTGCGACCTCACACGTGGTTTTTGTAAAGTCGGGGATCCTGTTTACGTTCTTGTTTAATGGCCATGACAATAAAAGACATTTCAGTCCCATTTTGTATAGTCCTCTGTTCCTCCTCAGCTTGGAGGTCTTTTAGCATGCGGATATGCGGCAGTCAATGGGCTGATTGTAAATGTATGGCAATTTGGTTCATCAGTTCAGCATCACACTTTGTTTTCTTTCAGGTTCATCCTTTCTTCTGTAGCCTCAATTGTATCAAAGGATGTGTAATTCTGCAAATTTTGGTGGTTGTCCTATTTCTGGGTGAAGTGTTCCAGTGCGGTGGTAGATCTGGCCGTGAATTTTCAAACAATACGGTCCGAATCCAGGGTGTGGTGCAATGTTCGCACCAATGAAGCAAACGCATGAGAACTGTTGATGCTTCTGATATTTACCATAAAAGTTCTACTGTGTTGATGCGTTCCTTTCATCAATTGCTGAAACAGATCTGAGTAGTCAGGTCTCGGTATCATAACTTTTCCTTTTTGACAGCATTGAGTAAACTGATTGTCAGATGGTTTTTCTTCAATGAAATTCAGAGTCGCATTTAGAGCAAACTGCATTCATATTCCCACAGTAGTGTTCAATAATTGCAGTTTTGTTGTCTGTTACGTAATGTGCAAGTTGTTGAATATTCTGCTGGGCTTGCCTTAGTTGGTAGAGCATTTGTTTTTTATGAATTTGGTGATTGTGTTGTTGTCTGTTTGCCCTAGATTGTGAAGATTCATTCACTCGACGTTGTCTGTGGGATTCCGCATCGTGTTCCTGCCTAGCGGCAGTGTGTTGTGGCGTCTCCTGTTACCGACGTTGTCTCTGTGAATCAGCTACTTGTACCTGTCGTGTGGCAGTTTGTTGTGGTGTCTCCTATTGGCGACGTTGTCTGTGATATTCCGCATCCCGCGCTTGTCTGGCGGCAGTTTGTTAAAGTGTCTCTTGCTCTCGACATTATCGTTGCCTTGCTGCTGCTTTTCTGTCATCCTCATTGGCGTATTTTCGCTTACGACCCATTGGAAGACAGGAAACGTATATCATGATAGCGTACAGTAAAGAAGTATCTCTTCAGCACGCTGTGACATTCAGTGAGCGTGACAACTAAGTCGCACTGTGACTGACTGAAAGTGTTCAGCAAATGTGAGTGAACTACGTGGCACTGTGACTTACAGAACTTGTTCAGTAAACTTGAGTGAACTACTTTACGCTGTGAGTGGGGGTTAAATTCCATGCCAACATCGCAGATTGGTTGCGGCCGGCCAGGTGCAAGAAATCCACGAAGTGGTGTTTAAATCCAGCGCCAATATCGCTGATTGGTTGTGCCAATCAACGAAGCATGGTTCAAATCACGTGCCAATTTGCGGCCGGACTGCGCCTGTCGCTGGTTGGTCGCGGGTGGCTGGCACGACCAATCAGCGACGCGGGATTTCCGTTACAGACAGAATTATATTATATAGTAGATAGTTTTTTGCAGGACAAGTTGTACTTTCAGATACAATCATTTATTTTACCATATAGTGTACAGGGAAATGGAAAAAAATTCCAAGTGCGGTGAAATTGCAAAAAAAAGTGCAAATACAGGTTTCTTTTTTGGGTTTTTTATTCGCCATGATCACTATATGGTAAAACTGATGTGACGGTATGATTTCTCGGGTCGGTACGAATTCGTTGATATCAAACATGTATACTTTTACTGTTATCTAAGTGATGTAAAAAAAAAATTCTGAAGTTTGAAAAAATGAAAAAAAAAAATGAATCGCATTTTCTGCGCCATGTTCTGCGACCCGTAGCGTCCTCGATTTTCGGGATCTGGAGCTGTGTGACGGCTTACTTTTTGCAGCTGGAGCTGACGTTTCTAAAGATACCAATTTTGGGTGAATGCGCTGTTTTGATCTTCCGTTATTGCATTTTATAGCAATGTTGCGGCAACCAAAAAAACCTTAATTTTGGCGTTTGGACCTTTTTTTCCGTTGTGGCACGCATTAATTGATTTTATATATTGATATATCGGGCATTTCTGAATGCGGCGATATCAAATGTGTGTATTTTTTTTAGTACCGTATATACTCGCGTATAAGCTGAGTTTTTCAGCCCAAAAATTGGGCTGAAAAGTCCCCCCCTCGGCTTATACGCGAGTCACTGTGTATTTGCTGTGGGGATAGGGGGGGGCTGTGACCGGGTGCTGGAGGAGGCAGGAGGGGGCCGCAGTGACCGCGGGCGGTCACGTGGGGCCGCCTCATTAGTGTAATGAATATGCACATCATCCCCCCGTCCATCAGCAGCGGGGGGATGCCGTGCATATTGCAATACACTGGCCCCCAGCAGTAATACACAGCCCCCCCTCCTTATTATGTGTCCCCCAGGCTGCGGCACCTGTTAAAATAACAAACGTTTCATACATCACCTTTCCGGCGCCGCTCCTCCGGTCCCAGCTTCTTCCTGCTTGTGCTGGTGTCATGTGACCGGGCGCAGCCGATGACGTCATCTCCTGCGCCCAGTCACAGCACTAGAAGCCGGCACAAGCAGGAAGAAGAAGCCGGGACCGGAGGTGCTGCGCCGGAAAGGAGATGTATGAAACGTTTGTTATTTTAACAGGTGCCGCAGCATGGGGGACACATAATGAGGAGGGGGGGCTGTGTGTCACTGCTGGGGGCCAGATACAAGCCTGTATACCACTGCAGAGGGGCCTGTATACTACTGCACAGGGGCCTGTATACTACTGCACAGGGGCCTGTATACTACTGCACAGGGGCCTGTATACTACTGCACAGGGGCCTGTATACCACTGCACAGGGGCCTGTATAATACCACTGCTGAGGGGCCTGTATACCATTACTGAGGGGTGCTATATACCAGTGACGGCGGGCTATATAATAGGATGGGGGTCTGCTGCATTTCATACCCTAGGCTTATACGCGAGTCAATAACTTTTACCAGCTTTTGGGGGCAAAAGTAGGGGGGGCGGCTTATACACGAGTATATACGGTACTTTTATTTTGAATGGGGGAAAAGGGAGGTGATTGGAACTTGTGTTTTTTTTTTTTGTTTGTTTGTTTAAATTTTTTTTTAATTAATTCTTGATTTTACACTGCCCCATAGGGCGCCACACTGCTGCAGCATCTGATTGCTTGTGCCATGTCCCGATGAGCTGCAGCACATCGGGACATGGCCCTTGGTTTCACTTTCAGTGGGTGGCAACGCTTGCCAAGCACTGACAGGAAGCGGTCCCTGAGAGCTTCCAGGTTCACACCAGGACCCGGGACTATCATGTTATCTCCGATGCAGGCAGGGTACGGCGCGATCCACGCTGCGGCGGTTTTGGATCCCGCTGTCAGTGAATGACAGCAGGATTCAAAGGGTTAACAGCACCGATTGAATCCGTGAGACTGGAAGCCTGACATCTCAGCTGATGAGATCAGCTGAAATGTTGGGTGAATGATGTGAGCTTCTCGCAGTCTGTATTGAGGGAACAAGTGTGCAGCTCCTCAGGCGCAGGCAAATGAGACACGTCACACAGTCTTTAACACTGCACGGGCTTTACTGGCAACTTCAGGCACCATACAGTTCTTACAGGTCATGGGTACTGCTGGCCTGGGTAGTCACCAGGGGACCAGGACATCTCACTTGGGACCCTCAGTGGTGTGCCTGCTGTTCCTTTCCTTGTCCCTCACTGCACTCTCCCTTTCTTACTGCTTTTTGCGCTGCCGCGCGCAGAGCCTGAAGCCAGCACGACAGATCCTCTCTAGCTGAGGGCCTTCTCTCTGAGCCCTCGGGATCCTGTATGGGCCCTTTCTGGATGTTCCGGGTGTTGGCCACGACTCCCCTGAGAAGCTCGTGGCCCTCCAGTTTGACGACTCGAGGATAAACGCCAGCACCGCTCTTGGAGCCGGTTCCCCGTTCCTGGACTGGGTCCCTCCAGCCTGTGGTCGTACCGGCCCGGATTCGGATGCACCTCAACACCCTAGGATTCCCTTTCTTTCTTAACGGCTTCTCTGTCGTCCGACACCTCGCTCCCCACAGGAGATCTCCCCAGCTTCCTTCTCACTAACTTTCTTCCCGCTCTTCCACTACCCACCTAAGCTCCTCCCACCAGAACCGGTTTCCAAGCAACGGGTTAACCCATTGGTCCCCTGGTCTAAGGTGTGTGGATGGGTGTAACGAGGGTCCCTTATGTGACATCCCATCTCCTCTGGCCACAGGGACACCACACACTCTCTTGTGGGTGCAGTACCCCTACGTGGTGTCCCGACCAGTGGGGCGCCACACGACTCTGCATCACAGAAATGATCATCTCCTGTGCATGGAGTTGCACAGAGGGCATCCACAGAAAGTGAGTCATGTCAGATGTCCTCATCTGGCCCCTCGCAGTGATGGCAACACAAACACACCCTATGATCTCGTCACGGGGTCACCGATGACGGCGGAGAACAGCATGATCCCCACTGCGACATTTCAAATCATGCTGACTGTGTTTGTCCCTCATATAATTTAGTTGTCTAGAGA
The DNA here is from genome assembly GCA_033576535.1 of Allobates femoralis. Taxonomy (NCBI): domain Eukaryota; kingdom Metazoa; phylum Chordata; class Amphibia; order Anura; family Aromobatidae; genus Allobates; species Allobates femoralis. The sequence goes on along the minus strand of JARQOC010000005.1, from coordinate 242,195,357 downwards.
AGTGTTTCCCAACTCCAGTCCTCAAGGCACACCAACAAGTCATGTTTTCAGGATTTCCTTATCATTAGACAGATGATGGAATTATCCCCTGTGCAAGTGATTAAATTATCACCTATGCAATCCTAATGAAATCCTGAAAACATGACCTGTTGGTGTGCCTTGAGGACTGGAGTTGGGAAACACTGGTCTAGATCATAGTGGATTTTTTGAGGGCCTCATTTTAGCCCCTCTGTTCTAGCTGATTCACCAGTGACCCGTCTAGATCAGAGTGGATTTTTTGAGAACCTCATTTTAGCCACTCCGTTCTAGCTGATTCACCAGTGAGCCGTCTAGATCATAGTGGATTTTTTGAGGACCTCATTTTAGCCACTCCGTTCTAGCTGATTCAGCAGTGAGTCGTCTAGATCAGAGTGGATTTTTTGAGGACCTCATTTTAGCCCCTCTGTTCTAGCTGATTCACCAGTGAGCCGTCTAGATCATAGTGGATTTTTTGAGGACCTCATTTTAGCCACTCCGTTCTAGCTGATTCAGCAGTGAGTCGTCTAGATCAGAGTGGATTTTTGAGGACCTCATTTTAGCCACTCTGTTCTAGCTGATTCACCAGTGAGCCGTCTAGATCATAGTGGATTTTTTGAGGACCTCATTTTAGCCCCTCTGTTCTAGCTGATTCACCAGTGAGCCGTCTAGAACAGTGTTTCCCAACTCCAGTCCTCAAGGCACACCAACAAGTCATGTTTTCAGGATTTCCTTATCATTAGACAGATGATGGAATTATCCCCTGTGCAAGTGATTAAATTATCACCTATGCAATCCTAAGGAAATCCTGAAAACATGACCTGTTGGTGTGCCTTGAGGACTGGACTTGGGAAACACTGGTCTAGAGGATCAATTATATTTTTATTTATATTCAGTTTAGAGGTAAATCAGTTACAGAGCGCTATGTGATCAAGTTTCATTGGAATTCACCTGAGAAATAATCGTATTATGTAAAAGACCATACAAAATTAGAGAGACTACATGGGTCCATAATAAATCAGATCCACAACTCCCATATAGATACAATATAGCCCAAAGAAATGATGGGTTTAACGGTGGTTTACAAAAGTGTCTCTAAGGGCCCTTTCACATCAGCGTTTTTTTCAAATCGCGGCAGATGCGGTGAAAAAAACGCATCTGCCGCGATTACCGCATACCGGCTGCACTTGCGGCACGGTTGCGGTAAACGCCATACAAGGTATAGGCGGACTTGCGGCAGGTGCGGTTTTGGCACTTGCGGCAGGTGCGAGCGCGAAAAAAACGCGGCTGACAGCATTTTTTTTCGCGGCCGCACCTGCCGCAAGTGCCGAAACCGCACTTGCCGCACCTGCCGCACCCTTACCGCAAGCCCCATAGACAATGCATAAGGATTGCCGCAAGTGTGCCGCAAGTGTCGCGGTTATGCGTTAAACGCGGCAGATGCGTTTTTTTTACCGCATCTGCCGCGAATTTCAAAAAAACGCTGAAAGGGCCCTAAGGCTACCTTCACACACTATGCATTTATGCAGCGCTATTTTGCAGATGCACAAATGCAGTGAAATGTAATGAAACACATTTGACGTTCACTGTCAATGCATTTCACTGTTTCGCATTCACACGGTGGGCTTTTTACGCATCTGCTTTTGGGCTGAAAAAGCAGATGCGTAAAAAGAATGAACATGTTCATGCTTTTAGCACTTTTTTTCACCATGTTCCCCCGTTGATTGCTCCTCGTCATGGCACAGGACCTTTGGAGGACCCAAAACTGTACCATGTGACCGACATCACCCGATGCTGTGGGGTCCTACAGGCCACGACCGCTAAAGTCCTAGAGGTGCACCCGCCATGATTTTTTCTTTCAGTTCGAAAATGTGCAAGCAGCAGATTATATCCTGGGCTGGTTGGAGGAGCCCTTAGGTTGCAGGGCCCTATGTGCTCTGTCCGTTTTAATCTGAGAGGTGGGGGGGGGATAACCCAGGATGGAATTAAATATGGATTGCAGTATAAATCTGGGAGTCTCCTGTCCCTCAGATTCAGGGCCCCACCTCACTCTAATGTTACAACACCTGCCCCTGTTGTCCAGATCCTCAAGATGGGTCTGGATGGGGGCGTGGCCTGCACATCCTGACTGAAAACAACTCATACATGCTCTCCTTATCGTCTCCGATCACCACAGTTCTTGCTGCCGGTTGTCTCAAGTTCCCGGGCCCATGATTATACGTAGCAGAGCGCAGAAGTGAGGCTCCCCACCGCGGCTGCCGGATTTCTTCCCTAAAACGTCAGACTACACATGCCTCAGGGAAGATGGCGGCTGCTTCTCGCTCAGAGTCCTCACTTTCCTCACGGGGCTCTGGGGGTGGGGAGAGTGCAACAAGAGGGCAGCATGGCAGTTCCACCCCGTTAACAAAAGGGGACATGAAGGACTTTCTGGCTTCTATCCGCTCCTCCTTGAGGGAGGTCATGCATTCCATGTTAAAGGAGCTAAAAGGTGAAATAATATCCTTAGGGGAGCGTACCACACATGTGGAAAGCAAAGTAGCGGAATATGCTACCACCATCAATGCCCTTGTTGATAAAAATGAGGCCCTTAGAGAGGAATTAGCATGATGAGATGTATGACCTGGAAAACAGATGCAGAATTAAGGGGTATACCAGAGAATGTAGCCAACAAGGATTTAGCTGCCTCCATGCACAACTTCCTGCAGGTTGTGCTTCCTGCATTGACCCCAAGGGACTTGATGGATTTATAGAACACCAAAGCCTAGATACCGTATGTGGACCCAGCATTGTCAAGAGATACCCTGGCCCGTATACACTTCTTCACTACTAAAGATGCATTTATACAGCAGATGAGGAAGTCCCCTGACTTGCCAATAGAGCTAAAGAATCTGCAAGTGTTCCCAGATCTATCAGCAGCCACCCTAGCCAAAAGGAGTTAATATTCTCATGTCTGCAAGACTCTCAGGGATGTCAATATTCGTTATAAATGGTTTTGAGCTCTCCTGATGTGCATCTCGCGTACTCAATATGGTATAAGGTGAACTCTATTAAATAAACAACAGTGCTTGTACAGCAGTTTATATAAGATTTTATCTTATGTGTGCTACCATTATGACATCTATAAAAACCTTTCAGGGCTAACCAGGTGCTATTGTCCATCAAGAGGACCTGCCACCCCCCCCATACATGCTGATCTAATTGCAGCACTGCATGCATCATGTCTACTGCATTCAGGCAAGGGGTCCCCCATGTCTCTAGCCCCCCTGTACTCAGAGATAATTGAATTTAAAAACTTACAATGTGGAGCCAAAGAGGTGGGGTTTAGTGGCTGGAGCCACTTCGCTTCACAGGGCAATTTCACGCCCCCTGTATATATTATGCTCCCTCTGCCGTCTCCCTCCTATCACTCATGGTCCCCTCTCCTGTGCCTGCAGCATGAGATGTTGGATGCAGGCACAGAGCGAGGGATCGTTTTTTGGAGTGCTGGCTGCCTGCCCTGCCTCCTGGGGTGATGTCACCGCCTTTGCCTGCCCTGCTCCGTGGATAACATGGAGCAGGGCGGGGATAAGTGGTGATGTCACGGCAGGAGGCGGGGCGGCCAGCCTCCTGCAGTGACGTTACCACCTTTCCCCGCCCTGCTCTGTGGATAACATGGAGCAGGGCGTGGATAAGTGGTGATGTCATGGCAGGAGGCGGGGCGGCCGACCCCTGCGGTGACATCAGCTCCTTTACCCGCCATGCTCCATGTTATGCACTGTGCAGGGCGGGGAAAGGCGGTGACGTCACCGCAGGAGGCAGGGCAGGCGGCCAGCTTCTCATGCTGCAGGCAAAGGAGAGGGGACCATGAGTGACAGGAGGGAAGTGGCAGAGGGAGGATAATACATACAGGGGGCATGAAATTGTCCTGTGAGAAGAAGTGGCTCCAGCCACTAAACCCCACCTCTTTGGCTCCACATTGTAAGTTTTTAAATTCAATTATCTTGGGGTATAGGGGGGCTAGAGACATGGGGGACCCTTTAATGAATGCAGCAGACATGCTGCATTCAGTGCTGCAATTAGATCAGCATGTATGAGGGGGTGACAGGTCCGCTTTAAAGCTAGAGGTGAGGAAAAGGCTAGGGGAAAGAATACACCCTAGGGTCAGGGCTTTGTTAGCACTAAATCTAATTTGGGAACTCTGAAGGATCTGAGAGAGTTTGGGGTCCCGGTTAAGGATAGGTAAGTATTTCTTAACGATATCCACTATATTTGCGTATTGTGGACTATATGTGGTGACAAATGGAATAAAGTACTTTTTTACTATCGTTAATTAATCTGTCCCTATCTATACCGTCCACTATTCTTGTCGCCCTAGACAGGATGCCTTTTGAATAGCCACGATATCCCAATCTTCTGACAATCTGTTCTGATTCCACTTTGTATGCATGTTGGTCAGTGCAGTTTCTTTTTGCTCTGACCAATTTCCCTATCGGGATATTTTTTACACCGTGTCGAGGATGATAAGATGTTGCATTAAGTATGAAATTTATTTGTCCATGCACAAAGTGGAGATTAGGGGAATTCTTCTACAGCAGGCATCCTCCCTAAAGTGTAAAAGGGAAAACAGTAGGAATGCTCTTATCTCTTGTTTACACCATCCGGAGTCCTTGAATAAATCCTCCTCCTCTCACTCAATTTCAGACGAAATTTTCCAGATTAGGTTTAAACTGAGAGAAAGCCTTTTGTCAACATATGCCCACAATTTATGAAAGCTAAAAAGTAAATATTATTCTACAAGTGACAGGGTGGGAATTCTGCTGGCTCGTAGAGTCCGTAAAAGAGAAGTAATATCTAGAATTGATCACTTAGTAGATCTTCAGGGTACCATCACACTAGGACATATCGCCGGAAATAACGCCAGCGACGCACGGGAGCACGCACGTTTACGTGTTACACGCGGTGATACCTCCGGTGACGCATCGGCAATGTTACAGGAGACATCGCTGTTGGGGTGTCTAATGACCGGAGGTCCTATTAAGATCCAGTGAGTCACAGACTGAGACAGAGACAGAAATAAACAACAGTATTTTTACTGATATGGGGATCAAAGTATGGTTCAGTATGGAATGTATAAGTCTCAAAATCCCCTTAAAATATTACCAATAACAGTTTCACACACTCAGCGTTAGCCGACATCAATGCACCGATCTCAGAGTTCCCAGGGTATGTAAATCACACTCAGAACCAGGAACAAATTTACCTACACGTTAGACTTATCAAGGATTTAACTTAACTAAAGGCTATGTACATCAACTGTGGGCGGTCTGATGGGACCTCTGAGATGGCACACTGAGTATAACTTATCACAGCTAATAACAATACATTACATTATATCAATGCTGGCTATACACTTAGCACAGGGATACCCGGGTATCTCAAAACTATAGTACCATCAACCTCAAATGTAGCTTTACGCCGGTGTATGTTCCACGTGGGCTGCAGCAAGTCCAGAAAAAGAAAAGAAAAAAAAAACCTTTTGCGCAAAAAAAAAAAAAACGTATTGTAAAACAGCAGAATTCGGCAGCTTACCAGCCAATGGCAGATTCACATGTCCAGTACTTTAGCCCTGTAAGCTTGGGGTGCAATCTGTGGAGCACTCTTTTCCAGGGCTTGTCAGGACCTTGTCAGGATCCTCCCAATGTGGATGGCACCGGACGCCGGCTCTCCTTTCGCAGTCACTCACGGCCTTCCTGGACGCCAATCACTCGCTCCATCAGGGGGAACATCTCCTCAGCCTTCTTGTCAGGATCTTCCCAATGTGGATGGCACCGGACGCCGGCTCTCCTTTCGCAGTCACTCACGGCCTTCCTGGACGCCAATCACTCGCTCCATCAGGGGGAACATCTCCTCAGATGCTGGACACTTGCTCAGTTCAAGATAAAGTCTTTAGTCCACACAACAGGGCTAGCAAACAACTTTAAAGGCCCATATAGCTTGCACTGGCTTTGCTGTAATCCTTACACTAGTAATGGCCACCGCAGAGAGAGATCAAAATATCTTATTATAAACTAAATCCTTCCAAATCTCTTATATTCCCAATTTCAGTTCCGGTCACTCTTCGGAATACTTGTGGAGGAGATGTTTCCCTTTAAGTGGATGGAAGATGATATTCCTTACTTGGGCATTACTCTCACCGATTCTTAGCATGTTGTGGCGAAAAACTTTTCCAATTTAGTAAAACATGTGAAATCGAATTTAGATGATCTTCAAAGTGTCATGACATCATGGACAACTAAAATTAATATATTCAAAATGAAAGTGCTCCCCAAAATTGTATATTTTTTCCGGTGTATTCTGATTAGACTTCCTAATAAGATCATAATGTCGCACCAAAGGCTGGCTAACAGATATATTTGGGCCCATAAAAAAACAAGGGTAGCTAAGGCTCTATTAGGCTGGTTTCACACTGACATTTGTGCCTGCATGCATATGGCATGCAGGCGCAAACGCAGCCGTACTGATGTGAACGCAGCGGAGAATCTCCACATGCCTTCACATTAGTATGCAGCCCGGCCAGCCAATCAGCTGTCTCAGCTGCGGCCGGGAGGCGGAGATCAGCGGTGGAGATCTCCTCCTCACGGCCACAGCTGATCTCCCACCGGTGTCGCACTCATGTCCGCAGCTGTTTAAATCTCCCGCACAGACACTGAATAGGTGATATCGGTGCAGGAGATAAGAAACAGCTGATTGCTGTTTCAAATCTCCCGCGCCGACATCCCCTATTCGGTGTCGGTGCGGGAGATTTAAACAACTGTCAGTTCAGCCGTTTCTTCAAATCTCCCGCGCGACACCGGTGGGAGATCAGTGGAGGCTCTAGCTAATCTCCCGGTGGCCGCCGCTAATCAGCAGCGGCCACCGGCAGAGATTTCAATGTGATCCGCAGCATTCTCCTGCGCTGTCATGCGGAGGACATTGCGGACGCATTGACTTCAATGCATGGTTTGTGTGCTTGCGGGTGCTTGTAGATAAAACAAGTGCTGCAAACGCACAAAAAATGCAACAGGCTGCGTTCGGAGTGCGCTCGGAGGGAGCACAAATTATGCGCATCCGAACATGCGTTCCCATGTTAAACATAGGAACGCATGTGCGCAAAGGTTTGGCTGCGTCCAGTGCACTGCGTTTGTATACGCCAGTGTGAAACCACCTTATATTATCCTTATGACCTTGGGGGGGTTGGGTATGCCTAACCTTATAGCAGACCATAAGGCTTCTATATTATAAGGACTTAGAGAATGGTGGCACATGCATAAGGATCATAAGTGGCTCCAAATTGAAACATTCTATCCTAGGCAGGGCTCTACCCGCGTAATTTTAGAATCTGAGGTTATCAGGGCAAGTACGTATACCCTGGATTGCTCACTATGGCGGCAGCTGCACTACACTACTGGAGACAAATGGCTCCATCCTTAATAAAAATTCCCTTGAATTAAGTGTCCTTGAGGGCACTTGAACCTCAAATTCCATATATTGATTTGCAAACATGGATATCTTTGGGGTTTAGGACTCTTCATGACCTGATGGGAGGCTTTAGGATTCTGCCTTTTCACCACTTGGCCTTCATATTTCCGGGTATACCTTGCCTCTTATCAATATTCACAAATGCGTCATTAGATTTCTACCTCACCTGAGTCACCCTTTTTTAGTTCTCAATTAGACTGTAGAGCTAATGGATACTTTTTATTACCCAAGTCTGGGCCAAAGGGGGGTTTCTATTTTGTATAAAGCTTTAAATGGCCCTAACATAGATACAGTACAAGATTCCCTTACACGTCTCACTGGGAATGAGAGTTGGGGATGTCCCTTGAGCCAGAAGCTTGGAGACAGCGTCTTAGGGAAGTGTTACGTGTTTTGTCTTGCCTTAACCACCTTGAACAACTTAAAAAAAAAAAAAAAACACATGTTCGATGGAATCAATATCCAGCACGCGTAGCCCACTTGGGGTCTGATCAATCTTCACTATGTTGGAGGGGGTGTGGCATGTAGGGTACGTTAAGTCACATGTGGTGGTCCTGTCCAAATCCGGCTGTTTTATGGGTAAATATTAGTTGCCTGATCTGGGAGGTGTTGTGATTCTACACATCGGGGCTGAGGAGTTCCCACATATGGTAAAGGGCACTCTATCACATACATTCATAGCTGTTAAGACTAATAGTGGCGGCTAACTGGAAGTATGACAAACCACAGACCATTGCACAAGTAGTAGAAAAAATAAATAGCCATTGTCAACATGAATTAGCTCAGAGCATTTGGGATTCAATGTTACAGTGTCGCTATTCTACTTCTCTGAGCTAATGTGGATATGACATCTACCTGAAGTTCCATTTTACCTACTTTAATATGCATATCTCTGATTGTCTCCCTCTGGTCTTGTACCCAGGTGACGATCTGTTGCCTCTATTTCATATCTATGGCTTGGTCCATGTTTTGACAAAATCTTTGGATTTGGAGGGAGGTGGGGTATTGGTACGATTATTTAATTTATATTGTTTTGACAATTTTGAGATATTTGGGAGAGCCTTTATTCTGTGTGTTTTGCTACTTTTGTTTTATTTGATTGTTTACTTTTTTGTTTCATGTTCATGTTGCAAACCCAATAAACATGATTGAAAAAAAAACAAAAAAAAAGGATAGGTCTGGATAGCCTCCAGTGATTTCTCCTGAGCCAGGACTAGCTGTTGTAGTTCACCCACATGGGATCTGGTCCATTTTCTTTTTTAGTTTATTGATCCTTGTCCTAGTAAAGGTTAACCTCTTCATAACAGGGATGTTTAATGTTATGTGTTCATCTTTGATGCAAATTGTCCACATCTTTACCTGTACCTGTTGGCTGTTTAATGTAGCCATTGAGTGACACAACAGGTACAGGTTTTTTCCTAACATTTAAATTATACCTAGCAATCCTTGACTGCAATCCCCTTGCAAGAGTGCCCATAAACTAAAGTTCTAATGTCTTTTTTTTATGCTTGTGAGATGATTGCGGTGTCTAAATGGGTTGCTTGCCCATCCAAGTGTCTGAGAGACACTGCTCTTGCTCACTTACAGCTGGGCTCTGGGTGCTGGAGTCATCAGCTCAGGTGTGAACGCATAACCTGTCACACAGCCAGGTGTTCAGTCTCTGTCAGCTCGTCTCTGTGAGCAGACGTGTTTCTGCTCACTGACATGTAGCAGAGCTGAATAAGATGTTCCCTGTGGATTAAGTCTGAGGGAGTTTTCTTTTGTTAATAAAGATAGAGTCCCTAAATGTCTTGCATTTTATTTCTATTAAAATATTTTTTCTCTGTGTGTATTTTTCATGCTTACTAGAAATTCATGGTGGCCGTGTCTAATATTGGGCTAACACCATGAATTTCGGGCTTAGTGCCAGCTGACAATACAAAACTGGCAACAACCCTATTATTACCTAGCGTGCCACCGCCAACAGGGCCGCTGGAATAGCCGGGTAAAGAGCCTGAAAATGGCGCTATGAAAGAATGCGCCATTTTCAGGGGATGCTGCGGTTGTCAGCGTTGGGAGTCCAGAATGCTTGAGCGTTACCACTCTGCTAGTCCCCAGCTACCTTGCTTTACGTCGACTGACAATCAAAAATAAGGCAAAACCCAAACATTTTTTTTTCTTGTAAATGAGATCATTTTTATTGAAGTTTTTAAACATACATCTTAATATGCAATACCATCAATTCCCATTCCCCTCCACCCCCCCACCCACAAACTCCCCCAAACAACAATATCCAGTCATGGAGTTAACAGATCACATTACTCCAGCATCACAAATTAAATAGAACAGAGAATACTAGAAAAAAGTTTGTCTGTGGGTTTTCGGTTCAGAACATAAAAGATTACAATATATAGAGGATACACTCATACATTTAGTGGTATTCTGCACAACATTACAATGCGTATTAGTTATGCGGCCGTGTACTTGACGAGTTCAGAATATTTATAACATAGTATCCATGGAATGCATGCCAGTCACCCCATATTTTGTCATATTTATGCAGAGCCTTACGCTTTTTATAAACTTCCTCCTCCAATCTAAGTAGCGAACGCATTCTATCAAAAATTCTTGTAGCCTAGGAGACGAAGGGCTCATCCAATGCGCCGCTATAGTTTTCCTGACTTGGTATAGTGATCTCAATATTGCGATTTTGATCCCACCCTCCTATACCTATATGGCCAAGTACACAAGTTATCAGGTTCATTGGTAGCTCACAAGCAAACACTGTGTTTATATATCTCACACACTCGGTCCAAAATAACGCTATATAGCGACAATTCCAGAGTATATGTAGTATTCCCGCATCATCCTCCCCACATTTTAGACACATGCCATCTTCTCTAGCACCAATATGTTTCAAAAACCTAGGAGTTCTATATAGACTCGAGTGACCGGATCTCATATGGGGGGAAAAAATGTTGGAATCTTGTTAGTCTGAACCCCACAAAACGATTCCCCTTTCCAGATATTGAGATAGCTAAAATTTGAGCTCGATCAAACGACGTTAACCCGTGCCGCTCGTCGCTCAAAGTTTGAAAAAATCCAAATTTTTGGCCAAAAAGCTGACATATGGAGCCATAACTCCAGAACGGTAAATAATAAAAACACGCTTAATATCTCAAAAGAATGGTGGTTTCTTCAAAATTTATATTTTATACATAATTGTTATTTTAAGTCAAACTGAGTTACAACAGCTTTTAGCCCCAAGAACGTGACCTGGTACCACTAGGAGCATACTTCGTATATTTTGTTATTAAGTGATAAATTTTGTTTTTTTTTTGTATATTTTTGAGTTTAAAGTAGAAATATAATAAAAAAACAAGTAACACTGATAAGTCTAATGACATTTTTTATTTTAAAATATAAAAATGAGGTACCGTATATGCTCGTGTATAAGCCGACCCCCCTACTTTTGCCCCAAAAATCTGGAAAAACCTATTGACTCGTGTATAAGCCGAGGGTGGACCCCAGCACAGGTATACAGGCCCCCCCCCAGTGGTATACAGGCCTCCCCAGTGGTAGTATACATCAGCCCCAGTGGTAGTATACAGCAGCCCCAGTGGTAGTATATAGCATCCCCAGCAGCCCCAGTGGTAGTATACAGCAGCCCCAGTGGTAGTATATAGCATCCCCAGCAGCCCCAGTGGTAGTATACAGCAGCCCCAGCAGTCCCAGTGGAAGTATACAGCAGCCCCAGTGGTAGTATATAGCATCCCCAGCAGCCCCAGTGGTAGTATATAGCATCCCCAGCAGCCCCAGTGGTAGTATACAGCAGCCCCAGTGGTAGAATACAGGAGCCCCAGCAGCCCCAGTGGTAGTATATAGCAGCCCCAGCAGCCGTATACAGCAGCCCCAGTGGTAGTATATAGCATCCCCAGCAGCCCCAGTGGTAGTATACAGCAGCCCCAGTGGTAGTATACAGGAGCCCCAGCAGCCCCAGTGGTAGTATACAGCAGCCCCAGTGGTAGTATACAGCAGCCCCAGTGGTAGTATATAGGAGCCCCAGCAGCCCCAGTGGTAGTATATAGGAGCCCCAGTGGTAGTATACAGCAGCCCCGGCAGCCCCAGTGGTAGTATACAGCAGCCCCGGCAGCCCCAGCGGTAGTATACAGCAGCCCCAGTAATCCAGGGCCCCCCCAGCCTTGCTCCGGTCACCTGTAAAGTAAAATATACTTATCACTGTCCCGCTGCTGTCCGCGCCCGCCGCTGCCGGCATCCGCGATCCTCCATCTTCATGCGTCTTCTTCCGACTTCCTGTGTTCGGCGCCGGCAATGACGTCATTGCCTGCGACGAACAGAGAATACCGGAAGAAGACGCATTAAGATGGAGGATCGCGGATGTCGGCAGCGGCGGGCGCGAACGGCAGAGGGACAGTGATAAGTATATTTTACTTTACAAGTGACCGGAGCAAGGCTGGGGAGGCCCTGGATTACTGGGGCTGCTGTATAGTCATAGGGACCGTCACTGACTCGCGTATAAGCCGAGGGGGGTACTTTTCAGCCCAATTTTTGGGCTGAAAAACTCGGCTTATACGCGAGTATATACGGTATATAATACATACAAAACAGACACAGAAAAGATACAGACATAGTACCTACATGAGTTGATCATTTTACATAGTTATCTATTCTATTCTAGAGCTTTTGTTAAAGTAGTTTTTGAAACGTCAGAATATAATGCTCGGCATTTGCTTACAACTTGCAGGACATATTGCTTTTGTTCTTCATCTTTTGTCAGAAGGTCGTTAAAGTCGGTTATTAATTTAACACCACGCTCAGCCATATCATTAACTACTTTTAATGTTTTGACAATTTTCAATCCTTCTTGGAAGTCATTATTTTGAGGCCAGGTGTTTGGATTTTTCAGTCAAAGAATGTAAACGTTGCTTTGGTAAGTAAATTTACTTACCAAAGAAATGTTTACATTCTTTGACCGATTTAATATAAAAACAGATTTCCTAAGACAAAATCCAAACACCTGGCCTCAAAATAATGACTCTAAGGGCCCTCTGTCCATCGGGGCTGGCAGCTCTACCAGAGCGGAGTGCGCATAGTAGGACAGTCGCGCTGCCACCTCAGTTCTTTTATCCTGCTACTTCTGGGTCTCTCCAGCAGCCAGAGAGACTTCGGCGCCATCTTGCGCACTGTGCGGTCCAGGGCCTGCCATCTAACAGTGTCATATCAGGCACTGGCACAGAGCGATCCTCCGTACTCCGGATCATCATCAGGGCTGGTCTGTGTGCCAAGGAGCCAGGTAACCCTCGGGAAGAGGGATTTTTAGCACCGGGCTAGAGGAGCTCTCCCGCCATGCGTCTGCTTACATCCCCAGGCAGGCCACGCCCCCACCCACACATTTTTTGTTTATTTATTTAAATAAATGTAAAAAAAAAAAAGTAATGGGTTTCTCTGTATTTTGGTTGCCAGCCAAGTCAAAGCCAAAAATCTGGGGGCAGCAGCCCATGGCTGTCAGCTTTATCTGCGCTGAGAATCAAAAATACTGTGAAGCACTACGCTAATTTTTTTTAAATTATTTATTTTGACAGTACTAAGATGTAAGTCAATGGGTGAGGGGCAGAACAGCCAATCACAGATGCTGACACAGAGAATGAGCATCTCTACTTGGCTGCTGGCGTAATCTGACACTAGCCCACACATTCTAGTATATATAACGTATGGGCAGTTTCCAGATTACTCCAACAGCTAATCACAGACGCCCATTCTCTGTGACAGAATCTGTGATTATGCAAATAGAGTCTGTGGAGCCTCGTTTAGGAGTCAAAAACACGAAACTAGCCAGATATCCCTCCTAGCCCTGCGGTGGCTCCTTGAGGAAACCACCATAACCACCATATTAAGTGGCCCTTTCACTCAATATTCAACTCTTTACGAGTTTAAAGATATGACAAGGGAATTACCAAAGCCAGGTATCCATCCACAGACAGCTGTTTGGAGGTTGTGCCCCTCATCAGTGTGATGTAGGATTCTGGCTAGGTGGGAGCAATGCCTGGTAGACCAACATCATAAAGCACTCTCTGATCTCAGGGAGAGCAGTCGAGGAATACACAGCGGGCAGCCGGCAAAAGCGCTCGAACACAGAGAATTTCTAGGTGCATTGCCCCCTGGCAATTACGAATATGCAAATAGAGTCTATGGAGCCTCGTTTAGGAGTCTCAAACACGGTACTAGCCAGATATTCCTCCAGGGAAGGACCTAGCCCTTAATATGGTAGTTATGGTGGTTTCCACAAGAAGTCACCCCAGGGCTAGGTCCTTCACTGGAGGGATATCTGGCTAGTTCAGTGTTTGAGACTCCAAAACGAGGCTCCACGGACTCTATTTGCATATTCGTAATTCCCAGGAGGCAATGCATCTAGGATCTCACTGTGTTTGAGCGCTTTTGCTGGCTGCCCGCAGCGTTTTCCTCGACTCGTCTCCCTGAGATCAGAGAGTGCTTTAGAATCTGTGATTGGCTGTTGGTTCCCTCTGCAGTAGACATCCAGGAAGTTAATGAGAGGTGGGACACTGCAAGTATGAGCTGTTTAATAATTATATGCCTATGACAAATTTCATAAAGAAAAGACGGCACTCACCAGATTTGTGTAGCGGTGGTTCTTTATTCCATAGTTAGCGGTGATACATAGTGCAGGGAGGGAGTGGCAGGATGGTATCCTGCCACTCCCTCCCTGCACTATGTATCACCGCTAACTATGGAATAAAGAACCACCGCTACACAAATCTGGTGAGTGCCGTCTTTTCTTTATGAAATTTGTCATGGACTTGTTGCCTCTAGGACCAGGCACCCAGATTGTGCTCATTTTGTGTCCAGCATAACTTGAATGCTCAGCAGCGATAACTGTGCTCCATTTCCTCTTTAATTCTGTTTAATAATTATATGCTTACTTTTACAGTCCTCCACCCCCATCCCATAACTTTAATGTCCGAGTTCGGGGTTCGACCCTAAAGTGGGACTTTTTTTTTTAAAGTCCGGGCGAATCCACAGAACCCGAACATCAGCGGGTTCGCCCATCACTATTTATTTTATGTCAATATCTCAATGACACGGTTTAGAATTTAAAAACCTTGATGGTCTGGTGGAAGGTAAAAAGCAGGGCTGTGGAGTCGGTACGTGAAACCACCGATTTCAACTCAGACTCCTGAATTTCCCGGACTCCAACTCCGACTCCTTCATATATGGCTCATGTTTAAGTGATACATTTATTGTAGTACAATGTGAACATCAGGCTTTCATCATTATTATGATACAATAATCAAAATACTTAGATAGAACATAATAATATTTAGCACATTCTGCATTGAGTTACTGTACCCAATGTATTATATATTTTAGGAGTCGGAGTCGGTCCATTTTCAACCAACTCCAACTCCGACTTCACAGCCCTGGTAAAAAGCAAGCTTGCAAGTGAAGGGGATAAAAAAATTAAGTAAATATAATATACTATCACTATTACATCATTGTCCAGTTCAAGATTATATATTCCAAACTGATGCTCACACTTTTACTTTGTGGGTGACACAGAAAATCAGTTGTTATAAAATTCCTCAATCATTGTTCAAACAAGCTGACAGAACTGGAAGCTCCCAAGAGGCTACTACATGTTATTCTAATGTACAGTTGAAACCTGAAGTTTACATACACTATATAAAAAGACACACATGCATGTGTCAATTTCTCACGGACGTAAAAAAAAAAAAAATCAGAGGAAACGTTTTGGATATATTATATATACAGCTCTGGCAAAAATTAAGAGACCACTGCAAAATTTTCAGTTTCTCTTGATTTTTCTCTTTAGAAGTATATTTGTGAGTAAAATGTACATGGTTGTTTTATTCTATAAACTACTGACAACATGTCTCCGAAATTCAAAGCTAAACATTTTGTATTTATTTGCAGCAATTGAGAACTCGTCAAAATAATAAAAAAGAAAGTGTTTTTAGACCTCAAATAATGCAAAGAAAACAAGTTCATATTCATTTAGAAACAACAATACTAATGTTTTAACTCAGGAAGAGTTCAGAAATCAATATTTGGTGGAATAACCATGATTTTTAATCACAGCTTAAATGCGTCTTGGCATGCTTTCCACCTGTCTTTCACATTGCTTTTGGGTGACTTCATGCCACTCCTGGCACAAAAATGTAAGTAGTTCTACTTTGTTTGATGGCTTGTGACTATCAATCTTCCTCTCAATTACATTTCAGAGGTTTTCAATGGGGATCAGGTCTGGAGATTGGGCTTGCCATGACAGGGTCTTGATATGGTACTCCTTCATCTTCACATTGAATGACCTAGCTGTGTGGCATGGGGCATTGTCCTGCTGGAAAAAACAGTCCTCAGTGCTGGGCAACATTGCCTGAGCAGAATCAAGCAAGTGCTTTTCAAGGATAACCTTGCAAGCGGCTTGATTCATATGTCCTTCACAAAGATTCACCTGCTTAAATTCCAGCCTTGCTGAAGCATCCCCATATCATCAACGATCCTCCACCAAATTTTACAGTGGGTGCAAGACACTATGGCTTGTACGCGTCTCCAGGTCTTCGTCTAACCATTAGACGATGTTGGGCAAAGCTGAAAATTAGACTCAGCAGAGAAGATTGCCTTACTCCAGTCCTCTATGGTGCACTCATTATGGTCTTTGGCAAACTTCAGCCTGGCTCTCCTTTGCTTCTCATTGATGAAAGTTTTTTTTTTTTTTTTTTTAGCTTTACATGACTTGAGCCCTGCCTCTAGGAGCATGTTACAAACTGTTCTTGCCATGGCACTTCACCCCAGTTGCCATTTCTTTTGTAGGTCTCTCGATGTCATCCTGCGGTTGCTGAGTGACATTCGAATAAGATGATGGTCATCCCGGTCAGTGGAGAGTCACGTTTGCCCTCTGCCGGCCGGTAGCTTTGTTATTCCCAATGTCTGCTGCTTGAACTTGTTGTAATGGACTAACGTCTTCAAAATTTTAAGGATGGAGGCAACATGACGCTCATTCTATCCCTCTGCTAGTAAAGCCAGAATTCAGCCTCTCTTTTCCTCACTCAAGACTATTCTTTTCAACTCTTTTCAAATTACTTTTGGGCTATTCCTTGCCCTCGTTTTGCCATCCAGCTTGACCTATTGCAAGAGGATTGTGAAAACCACAGTGTTTTTTATACTTTACCTCGTTAAATAAGATTTGGTTCAGGTGATCACCTAATCAGAAGCACATTAAGTAGAATGAGGTGTACTTTAGTTGGAACTCAACTGACACTGGAATGGAATGGCTGCCAGACTTGCAGAGATGGTGATTTTTAGAAAACTCTGTAGTGGTCTCAATTTTTGCCAGGGCAGTATGTATATAAATAAATCTATCTCTACAGATATGCAATATAGAGTATCTCTGTATATCATTGTCCACATTTAGTGTACTTGTCCTTGTCTGCCCTTTTATCATGTAAAGCGCCATGGAATTTAATGGCACTATATAAATAAATAATAATAATAATAATAATAGTAATAAATAATCAAATCAATAGTCCAACACATGTGCTGGTAATGGGTAGAGTTACAAAGACAGCAAAACTAAAACCAGCTCTGGCCAGGATGGGAGGAGTGTCCCTGGCCAGTATGCGGGAGGAATATGGTTTCTCAACACCTGGTCACATACACGCCCTTGTTACATCATAGCTTTCAGCCAATCAGAGAATGATCTTTGGACATGCCCCTTTTCTAGGGTTTTCCCAATGTGCCTTGCTTTCATTCTCTCTCTTGGAACTTTGACCTCCAGGAGGCAGGACCAGAAACATATGGCTGAGTATCATAACTTTTCCCTCCATAAGTCTATGTATAGAAATAATTAGTTAGAGTTTAGTGGGTTTCATTGGATGAGTGATATTACTGATGTGGGTGGGTAATATAGTTAGGAAAATGTGGATTTAATTGTGTATTAGTGAAAGTATTACTGGTGTTTTAAAATATTGTAACTGTGATTTAGCATAATCTTGTTAGCAAATAAACTTGTTATACCTTATTGTAACAAACTTTTATGAGTCTTCTCATGGATGGGATAGAAAGCAAAAGTAAGACAGTGTTGATAATTGTGCAATGGCTAGAGAGTTGCAGACATTGCATAGGATTATTATTGACACTTTAGTACAACGCCAATATTTTATACCCTTTAACAGTTATCCATAAGCCCCTTTATAACCAATTTGGCAATATGCTTTTGGTTATTGTCCATTTGGAAGACCCATTTCTGTCCAACCATTAACTTCCTAGCTGATGTCTTGAGATGTTGCTTTAGTACTGCCATATAATCATCTTTCCTCATGTTGCCATCTATTTTGTGATGTGCATCAGTCCCTTCTGCAGCAAAACAACCGAACAACATGATGCTGCCACTCCCAGGTTTTACAATTGGGATGCTGTTCTTAGGTTTCCAAGCTCTTCTCCTCCAAACGTAACTATGGTCATTACGGCCAAACAGCTCAATTTTTGGTTTAGTCAGACCACAGTACAGGTCTGCAAAAATCTAGGCCTTTGCTTCATGTGTGCATTTGCAAAAATTAATCTGGCTTTTTTGTGTTTCTTTTGGAGTAATGGCTTCTTCCTAGCAGAGTGGCCTTTCAGCCCATGTTGATACAAGCACTCGTATCACTGTGGATAATAACACAATCTTACCAGCTTCTGACATCATCTTTACAAGATCTTTTGCTTTTGTTCTTGGGTTGATATGCACGTCAGACCAAAGCACGTTTATTTCTGGGACACAGAACCCATCTTCCGTCTGAGCGGCATGATGCCTGGACATTCTCATCTTGCTTGTACAGTCGTACAATTGTTTGTAGAAATGAACGAGACACCTTCATGTATCTAGAAATTGCACCAAAGGATGAACCAGTGAACCAGACTTGTGCCAAGTCCAAAATCCTCTTCCCGATATCTTGGCTGATTTCTTTAGACTTTGCTTCTTTGTGTAGCATCATGGAAGTGTGTTTCAGGTATGCATTAAAATACATCCACAGGTGTATTTCTAATTAACGCATATATTGCCAACTAAACTCCTAAAGCTTCCAAACACATGACATCATCATATGGGCTGTCCCAAATTGTTTATAGGCATAGTATTTTTTAGTGTATGTAAACTTGTGACTTCGCAGGAAGTAATAAAAACGTATTAAAACACGCTCTCTCCTTACTCTGACATTTGGCAAATGTTTATTCCAATTTCAATTCAGATAGTGAGAAAAAGATGCATGTGTGTCTTTTTATATAGTGTATGTAACTTTTGGTTCCAACTGTACGTCCAGTATTTTATTATCCTTCTAGTCCGATATACAGAGGCAAAAGACAATTAATACAATTTTCAAAGTATCTTTTGTGCCCAATTTGAACCTAAACTTTGTGGGACATAAATAGATACCTGTAGGCAGGACTGCAGCAACATTATCTTCATCAATTCTTGTGTTATATGAAAGTGCATAAAACAAGCCTAGAAAAAAAAAATATATGTATAAAAGCAATGAAACATTATCAAAATTGTTAGCACTTAGTTGCCATAAGGCTGCATTCACACATATGTGTCACAGTCCGTGAGTTAAAGACCAGGCGCAAGACTCCCAACACGAAGACAACAGCCTCGGAATAGGAGACTGTCGGGGTCGGGTCAGGCGCTCCACAGCAGGTCTATGAATTACCGTGCGTACTCTGACATGGATGTGTCAATTCAATATAATGCTTATTCATTTGAATAAAAGATCAGATGCTACCAACTGTAATATCTAGAACAGCCCCATTACCAGAATCTAATGTGGTCCCAGCACACAAACTCCTATCAGGATGTCAAATTAATACTGCATTTCTCTACTGCCAACATATGCAAAAGCACTTTACAAGTCAGAGGGAATATGTGCAGAGAATGTGACATCACAGAGTAATATATGTTAAAATTTAAAGGGAACCTGTCAGTTTTTAAACTGCACTCAATGTTATTTAGATCATGAACCACCGATCCTTCTACACCATATGGGATTAAAAAAACTACATGACTGACTGCCATCTGAAGTATCCACCCAGTTGACTGATTGTACCGATACCTAATGCAAACATCTAAACATCTGAAGTACTTTTTTATGATAAATACATGGTATTTGTTTTCTACAAACAAGTATAGCGATGTACGGTGTGTGATCTAAATAACATTGGGGGTGGTTTAAACGCAAAAAATGATTTGACAGGTTCCCTTTAAAACAACAGGAGTGTGGGACCTGGTTATAAGATCAATCTACTAGAATGTAGGGGATGAGATGAAAGGCTATATATATTTTGGCAGTGTATGGTCCATCTTTAAAATTAGTAAGGGTATTCATTTAAATATGAATGAAAACCGCCATCCAGTAACTGTATACATCCCCATACAAAGTGATACTGAGTGCATGGAATATGTAAAAAAACTGAAGGTAGAAATAAATAGACTCTGACCAAATGTAGGAAAGGAGAACTGTGACATTAGTGTGGGGATTTGACAGGCTTGACCAAAAAGAGGTGTAGTTTATGACGCATAAAACTGTGGCTATGGGAAACAATCTGGATTATCTGTAGCAGTGCATTTCATAGAATTTAGGCTGTCTAGCACTCCATAAATGGGCTTGAAAAACCTTTATCCCATTTTAGAAACACACTAACGTTAAAAAGAAAAAAAAAATTAGAGGGAAATTAGGACAGAGTCCTAAAAGAACACTACTATATGGCGAAAAGAGCCAGCAAAATATACACTAAAGGAGAGGTGAAAAGTAAGTAGTGTAATTCCGATGTGAACAGAGACAAGCTCTCTGCACATATCAGATGCTAGCCACTGGCCAATCAGAGGGCCAGGAGCGGACATCAGCTGCTGGTCTTCGATCAGGCGGTGCCGGAAATACAACTGAAGTAAAGTGCGGCATTGGTGGCCCCTGGAAAGGTCCACGATCCTCTTGAGATCTACAGTGCCTGCAGGGCACATCAAGCAGCTTCAGAGCCACTTGCAGCTTGCAAACAGAATGTTTGAGACCCCTGTTGTAAAAGGTCAAGAAGAGTTGTCTGAAACATAGAAAATTAGAGGACAGTAGACCATGCTTCCAAGTGATAAATACAGGAAGGGAAGATTAGAGACTGGTCTGTAAGTAGCAAGGCAGCTGTGGTCAACGGATGGTCTTTAGTAATGGGGTAATGATGGCAAGCTTGAAAAGAAGAGGGAAAGATACTAGAGTGCTGATGCACGCTGAAGTCACCTGACCAGAACATCTAATCACAGGCTGCACCAGTTATGGTGCTGGTTCAGCAGCAAAGTCTTCCTTCCGGTGTAAACACAGATCACAGAGCGGTCTCCGCTGAATCTTGGGAAGTGCCAGTAGGCAAGTATTGCCTCATTTGATATTTATTAATATGCAAAGCCACTGATAATATTTTAATTATGATCAAACAAATCTTTTAAATATTTTATAGTTAGGTGGTTCTTCACAGCTGGGTAAAGGACTAGAAGAGGTGGAGTAAATAGGGTCACTCGTACAGGTAGTATGGTGAGAGAATAAGAGAGGATCCCAGAAACTACTACTCTGACTGGTTTAACCTTCCTAGCGTTATTCCCGAGCCTGACTCGGGGTTAACATTCACTACCAGAAGCGTTAACCCCGAGTCAGGCTCGGGCTTACCCGCGTTCGCGGCAGATGCGGTGAGAAAACCACATCTGCCGCACTTGCGCCGCTCTTGCGGCGCGGTTGCGGTAATCTGCATAGTAAAGGGAACCAACCACCTCGGATGACCCTCATACACTGTTAATATGTGCCCCTGCAGCCTAGTAAACCATTAGCAGCACTGTTTTTGTGTGAAAAGTGGCTGCAGTAGAAGTGAGATAATGATTTTATACACTTACATGCCTGCGTACTTGAGGGCGTCTCCCTGTGTGTGCTGGCACTTGTGGGCTGTGCTCATCATGTCTGCTCTCCCCTCCCTTATGCACACCCCCTCTCAGCCTGCTATAGTGATGTGAGGCTGATTGAGTCATAAAGGGGCGGGGCTACCGGGATGCCGCGATTTTGCCCCGCCCCTTTATGACGCAATCAGCCTCACATCACTATAGCAGGCTGAGAGGGGGCGTGCATAAGGGAGGGGAGAGCAGACATGATGAGCACAGCTCACAAGTCCCAGCACACACAGGGAGACGCCCTCAAGTACGCAGGCATGTAAGTTTATAAAATCATTATCTCACTTCTACTGCAGCCACTTTTCACACAAAAACAGTGCTGCTAATGGTTTACTAGGCTGCAGGGGCACATATTAACAGTGTATGAGGGTCATCCGAGGTGGTTGGTTCCCTTTACTATGCAGATTACCGCAACCGCGCCGCAAGTGCGGCGCAAGTGCGGCAGCTATGCGGCAAGTGCGGCAGATGCGGTTTTTTTACCGCATCTGCCGCGAACGCGGGTAGCCCGCTTTTAGCAAAAAATTCAAGACCTAAACAGACCGCCAGGGAGGCTACAGCTTGGAAAATGAATTGGATGAACTTAGAGATAAAAGTAAAAATGATGCTATTAAGAGCTTTGGAAAATAATTTCCTCAAGGATATTGCCCGCGTAACTTTGTCAGCAGATTGATGCTAAATCCATTCTAACAGATGTGTAATAATTATAATCAGGGGCGGACTGGTCCAGGCGGCAGGGGGGCAAGTGCCCCCCAGGCTGGTGGTTTTGCCCTAAGATAGGGCCGCCCCTTAAATGACACGGGCCAGCGGCTGTTATTGCTTTGCGGTCGCAGCTGCCGCAATGACACAGCGGGATTGTGCGGAGGGCAGAGTGCGGTGAGTCCCCCAGCTCCCCCCCCCCCCGCTCCTCACCCGGCCGGATCTGATAGCAAACCCCCCCCAGGGCTGAAGGATCGGGCTGTCACCCAGGACAAGCTCCACCAGCCAGCCCCTGAGTCAGGAGTCTTTTTGCGTGGTGCAAAGACACAACAGAACAGTATATAGATGACAAAGTAGATTTCATAACACAAGGTGATAAACAACAAAGTGCAGAGAAAACAAAGTCCATAAACACACAGTGTACATATTGAATGAAGCATAACGAAAAGTCTGTTGAAAAACCTGAGAAAAATGCAATCAGCGGAGCAGTCTATGAAGCGCAGTTTACACTTGGAGATGCTCTAAATGTGAAGCCTATTGCAAGTCCAAACACGGAGAAGTTTAAGCAAGCCTGTACAACACATTAAATCATCCAGGGAAGCCTAGGAAAGGAAGTCTTAGAAAGTCCAGAACCAGACGCAGAGTAAATTACCTGAGTCCAGAGCAGTCTTGTGCTTTGCATCTATTTGAATGTAGGAAGTGACAGTGCACTTAATAAAAGCAACCCACTTGCATGTCAGCAAAGGCAGGTGTGGCAAAAGCCGCAACAGAGGAAGTAGCATAAGCAGCCAGAAGCAAAAGGAACACTGGAAACAGGTGTAGGTAGCAGAACCTCTAATGAGCAGCTACAGGAGATTCACACAGGTTTGCAGGAGTTGGCAGAGAACTTGAGAAGCCACTAGGTGCAGGGAACCAGGCAGAATACTCTAGAAATAACTAGAGGCTGGGGTGGGGTTTATAAAGGCAGGAAGATAAAAGGGACATGATGCAAAGGATGCCATCTTGGAAAAGGGCAAGAATGCCCAAAAGGTGAACCAATATAATAGAGTCCTGACAAGATGATTACTTGACATATGAATAGAACCTAACAGAGCTTTTTTTTTTTTTTTTAACATAAAATTTTTATTAAAGTTTTAAGGCATATCAAAACAAAACAAAATGCAGCCGAGATTATCGGTTCGGCAATATGCTTCATAACAAACATGTTAGGAAGAACACAATTAAGGAAAGAAAGGAAAAGGATTGAAAGAGGTTAAAAAAGAAGGAGGGGGGGGAATACATGGGGAAAACATAGCCCTGCCAATGATAATAAAAACACAACTTCATATCATCCCTATGTCAAATGTCTTAATTATTAATTCTGAACGCAGTTAGTTCTGCACCTCTCGTAATATAATCCCAAACGCTACATCAGCAAGTGTGGGGTAAATCCAGACGTCCAGAGTTCCATCAGAGATGGTTATGCCCGAACTGCGAACATGTCCAAAGATCCCACCATCCAAGTCTTCTGTTTTTAGTCTGTAAGTCATGTGCCAAAATTGTTTCATACTGAAAATGCAGCGCCAATTGATTTATCAGCTCCTTCTCTGTGGGTGGGAAAGTTTGGCGCCATACTCTGGCTATACATGCTCTAGCTGCAATTAAAATATTAGCAACCATTGGTCTTAGGATTGAGGGAATATCCCCCAGCCCAATACCGCCATCTGTCCCGACATGACAATAGGCACACCTGTCACTTTGTGCAGGACCCGCTCAACTGAGTGCCAAAAAAGTTCGAGTAGTGACAAAACCACCACATATGCTCCATGGTGCCTATTTGACCACATCCCTTCCAACACAGTGGGGAAGAGGATGTACGAAACTTAGCTAAACGTACGGGAGTTAGGTACCAATTTAAGTGAACCTTTTTTGTTTGCTCTAAATGATTAATGCAGGATGAGTATTTAGAGGCGTATGAGGCCGCCTCGCACCAGGCCTCTATCGGGGCTGAGAAGGAGAGGAGACGCTCCCAGGCCTCCATGTATGGTAATTTGGACCTATCATTGAGCGATAGCAAAGCATGATTTATAATAGATATGCCATGGCTACTTATACAGGCTGGTTTAAAGTAACCAACTAATGAGTCATCAACAGAGGCAGCGTCTGGGAGAGAGTAAGCACAAGACTGCAGCAGATGGCGAACTTGCAATTATTGGTAGAACAAAATATTGGGCAGGGAGTATTTAAGGGCGATTGCAGAAAAGGGAAGAAACCCGTCTGAATCCATGAGCTTATCCACTGTAAGAACTCCTCTCGACTTCCAGTGGCCCAGAGACATGTCTGGGATCATGTTTTCCACTGCTTGCAGAGATATATATCTGTGCAAAAACAAAAATTTAGATCCACTAAAGGAGTGCCAGATCCGCAGGAGAGTGATCATAGAGTGGAGTAAGCTGCCTCGTATCGGTACTTGTAGGAGTCCTATCTCTAAGAGAATTCTAAGAGAACGTGTTGGCGCATAGCATGACTCAATTTGTAGCCAATGTAATGAGACTGTATCCCCTGACCACCAGAGTTTCGCCGGTTCGAGCAGCGCGGCCTTATAATAGGAGAGAACGTCGGGTACCCCTAGTCCACCCTTATTTAGTGGGAGTATCATGAATTTGTGAGGTATACTGTGCGGTTTATGATTCCATATAAATGAGTTGAGCAACGCTGCAATCTGGATGTACAGGTTCGCAGGAAATTTAAAGGAAGACATCGGAATAGGTATATGATCTTTGGGAGAATTAACATTTTAACCACCTGGATCCTAGCCATCCAAGAGAGGCAAAATGGGGAAATCTTAGTTAATTCAGAGTTTATCTCTTTAATTAGTAAGTCGCAATTCGCCTTTACAATGTTATGGGTGCTAGTAATGAAGATTCCCAAGTACTTAAAGCCTTCCGGAGCCCAAATGAAAGAGTAACGATCTCGAATAATATTCTGAGTTAACGTGTCAACCTTCACCGGGAAGAGGACTGACTTGGAGACGTTGAGACGATAATATGAGGCCGCTGAGAACTCCTCCAATGTTGCCATTATCTCTGTGAGTGAAGAGAGGACATCAACACAGGACATCAACTACATCATCGGCATATAAGCCGATCTTGTGGTCAACGTCTCCAACTCTGACCCCCTTTATATTTGGATGTGCCCTAATCTTCGGTGCCAAGGGTTCCATTACCAATGCGAATATGAGGGGAGAGAGCGGACATCCCTGGCGGGTGCCATTGGAAATGTCAAGTGGAGTCGAGAGAAAGCCGGAGAGCGTGGACGGAAGCATTTGGCGATGAATAGAAGGCCATAATGGCCGATTTAACTAGTCCAATAAAACCAAATTTGTTCAAAACTTCTTCAACATACCCCCAGTGTACCCTGTCAAACGCTTTTTCAGCATCCGGAGACAGGATCACACTGGGGGAGTCGGCTCTTTCTAAAATATCTAGAATGTTTATAAGCCATCTTGTTCCGTCTCGCGTCTGGCGGCCTGGTACGAATCCCACCTGGTCTGGGCCAATGAGAGACGGCAATACCGTCATCAATCTCACCGCCCACACCTTCGCGTATAATTTGGTGTCACAATTGAGCAGCGCAATAGGGCGAAAGTTGCCCAGAGTAGTGTGAAGCTTCCCAGGTTTAGGCAAAGTGGAGATGATAGCTTCCAAACCCTCTCTCCTGATCTCTCCCTTGGACCCCCACGTCGTGAATAGCCTCTGTAAATACGGAGACAATAAAGTAGAAAATTGTGAGTAATACGCAAATGACAGATCGTCGGGACCAGGTGCCATGTTTCTTTGAGGATTTTAAGACTTGTTTAATTTCAAATTCTGAAATTGGGGCATTAAGGCAAGTACATTGGTGTGAAGACAATTTCGGAAGCGGGACCTTATCTAGGAAGGAGGATATAGATGCTGCAGATGGTTGAGAAGTAGTCCCATCCCGACTGAGATTATATAAAGTGTCATAAAACGAACGGAATTCCGCTGCTATAGTTATAGGGTTACGGATATGGTCCCCAGCTTGTGAAACAAGGAAGGGGATTTTAGACCGATGCCGATTGTTTCTTCACCCTCCGAGCCAAAAGGGCACCTGCCCTGTCCCCCATACCGTAATATTTCGCCCTCATTCTTTTAAGGTCCCGTTCTGCCTTTTGGAGTAGAAGCTCCCGTTGTCGGTTCCTAGTGACGGTTAGTAATTTCAAAAGTGCGGGGGTAGGGGAGGATTTATGTTGTTGCTCTAACGTTTGAAGGTCTCGTAATGTATTCTTTAACTCCGCCGTGTATTTTCGTTTAATGTGTGCCGCAATTTTGATAAATGCCCCTCTGATGACAGCTTTATGTGACAACCATAAGACCTCGTCTCCCACCTCCCCAGTATCGTTGGTAGCAAAATATTTCTTGATTTGTCTTGAAACATCCTCAACTATTTCAGGGTTTGTCAATAGGTAGTTATTTAGTCTCCACACGAATGGGGGTCTAACTCCAGCGGGATCTGCTAATTGTAACATAACTGGAGCATGATCTGACCATGAGATAGGGCCAATTTCTGAGGTCAGGCACAGTTTCAATAAGACATCATCCACTAATGCGTAATCTATACGGCTATAGCTGTGATACCTGGGTGAGAAAAAGGTATAGTCACGCTGTGAGCCGTGTTGATATCGCCAAATATCATGAAAATTATTTTCAGACACCAAAGCTCGTAGTTCACCTCGAGCCTGAGAGGGGTTTGAGCAGTCTAAGCGCTTGATTAGCGGCATATTTAGGTCACCGCATAATAATTTGTGGCCTTGAGCATAAAGCTGAAGCTTGTCCATTAGGGACCCAAAAAACTGCTTCTGACCCGCATTAGGAGCATAGGCCGAGGCCAGAGTGTAATTCACATTATTAATTAAACATAACAAAATTAAATATCGACCATCTGAATCAGAAACTACGCTCCCAGGCTGAAAGGAGACAGTATCTCTAAAAAAAATTCCGACGCCAGCTTTTTTAAAGGGGCCATTAGCAAAAAAATCGGTGAGGAAATTTGTGACAATACATTCTATCATTATCCCCCGCCAGGAGGTGTGTCTCCTGGACAAAGACAATATCGCATTTAGATTTGAGAAGGTGACACCATACTATAGATAGTTTGGTCGGAGAATTTAGACCGTTGACATTAATTGACAATATCGACACACTCATATCAAACATTGGGTTCTAACTGTTGCATAAGAAGCGACCACCAGGGGTCACCCTCAGACAAAGGGTATGCAGAAGAAAACAAATCCAGTGCATTAGCAGGGAAAGAGGGAGGAGGGGAGGGGAAAAAAAAGCCACAAGTGGCTGAAGAATAGTGCAAAGACAGAGACATAAATATAAAACAATGGCTCCTGACATAAAGGAAGCCGGGAAGAAAACAACAAGCACCAAAAAAGAACCAAAAGTCACCAATGAGTGAGAAAAAAATTCACTCTGTGGACAAATACCCAGGAGAACAGATGGAAGTCCTGGGATTAAAAAAGCAATCGGTCCAAAACACAGACAGTTAGTGAGCCTACAAAAGAGGCAAGCCAGTGATAGGCAGATGATCCAAAAGATTCCGGGAAGCCAGGTCCCACAGACAATAATTGTTTCAGACTGTGGCCCACTCCGGGTCCACGTGCTTTTTATGATTCTCAGCAGTTGAGGAAGATTCAGCCGAGGTTGCAAGCGACCGGAGACCCCATTGAGCCAAGAGCTTGGCAGCCTGCTCAGGGAGAAGGCAGGTATGTGTAGAGCCATTCTTACGTATAATTAGCTTTGTTGGGAAGCCCCAGACATAGGATATCTCATGATCACGAAGCACTGCTGTGTAGGGTTGAAAGGCCCTGCGGAGCGCCAGGGTGCCAGGGGATAGATCAGCAAACACTGCCAATGCTGAAGACCTTTCAGGGAAAGCTGGCTTGCTTCGCAGGCAGTATAAAAAATCATCCTTCAGTTCATAGAAATGTATTCTAGCAATCACATCTCTTTGCAGGCTGGGATTGATATGGGAAGGTTTACGCACCCTGTGGATCCTGTCTATGACAATATCCTTCCTCTCCACCTCTGGCATGGCAGCCATTATAAAGTCCTGCAGCAGGGGCCTTAGATCTTTAGGCTGCACAGCTTCATCTATCCCCCTGATTCGGATGTTATTACGCCGCAGGCGATCCTCCAAGTCCAGTTGTTTGGACTGAACCTTTCCCATCTCCTTTTTCAGCTCCACATGCTCATCTATTAAGCCATTATGTGACTGTATGAGTTCAGCCAGTTTCCTCTCCAGTTTGTCTGTAAGTCCTCCTATCTCAAGCACCTCCCCCCTGAGATCTGCCACCATCTCCTTCATGTCAGCTTGCAAGGAGGTACGGAGGGAGGAGAGCATGGAGGAGAGCATGGAGGAGAGCATGTCTCTCATGCTCCCATGTGTCACAGGGGTATCGTCCCTCTCCCCTCTGGTAGATGTAGAGGAGGCCACCGACCCCCTCCTGGAAGAGGAGCGTACTGAGTGCTGAGGATACGCTGCCATCTTAGTCTGTCACTCTCTGTGGGGGGCCCCCTCCAGTGCTTCTAGCTTTGCCCATGTGTTCCAGCAGCGATCCGGACACTGTAAATCTCTGTGTGGGCGATGAGGAAGGGCTGAGGAGACTGTTAAAGCCGCTTCAATACCTGTGGGTCCTGGAGCTCTCAGATCATGCAGCCATCACCATGCTGAGCCGAGCCAAGCCACACCCCCCCTAACAGAGCTTTTGAACAAGCACACAGCTCAGGACAGTGAGAGCAGAGATATTGTGGTATTGTGATTATATCGGATTGATAAAAACCCTGTCAGGATCTGAGAAGGAGAAGAGAAACCAACTGCTGACAGAAAGATGACCAGGATCTAACTTCTAACTCCTTATATGCATCTACTGTGAACAACTCAGCCATCCGCTTATGGACGAGCTCCATGGAAGTGAGAAGTACACTATGTGAGATAAAGTTCTCAAACAGCAGAATGACAGCATGCTTAATTTCATATTTTAACTAATTAAAAAGCAATTAAAAAGGAACCTGTCCGATCGTTTATGCCCCCAAACCCATCATTACCTGTCCCTGCAGCTTCCTACTACAAACCTAAGAATTTATGTCTGAGCTAAACATGTCCTGTAATTTCTGAGAAAAATGTTTTTATTACTTAAATGTTCCCATGTTAATAAGCATGATGTTGTCAAGGATGGGGGTGTTTTCTCCGGCTCCATGTGCTCCCTCGTTAACACGCCCCGGTGGGCATATTAACCCAATTCAATGTGTGATCTCAGCATCTGAAATTAATCTTCTCCTTTATGGTATGATGTGCAAGCAGCATCATTTCCGGTTCTGTGCATTGATGGTAAGTATTGGGAGTACTTGTCCAGCTCCAGAGAATGCACACTGCGCATTCTGAAGCTAGGGTGTACACCCAATTACTCCCCTACACGCTGGGATTGAGCATCTGAATTAGGTAATCATGCCCACCGGGGTGTGTAAACCAGGGAGCGAGGGGGACATGGAGTCAGAGAAAATGCCCAGTTTCAGGACTCTTGACAACACCCTGCTTATTAAAAAAAAAGGGACATGTAAGTAATAAAACCATTTTTTTTTCAGAGATTACAGGACAGGGATGCTTAAGGATGTACTAGGAAGCTGCAGGGACAGCAAGTGATAGGTTTTGGGTCATAAACAACCTGACAGTTTCCCTTTAACCCCTTAGTGACGGAGCCAATTTCCACCTTAATGACCAGACCGTTTTTTGCAATTCTGACCAGTGTCCCTTTATGAGGTTATATCTCCGGAACGCTTCAACGGATCCTAGCGATTCTGAGATTGTTTTTTCGTGACATATTGGGCTTCATGTTGGTATTAAATTTTCGTCGATAATTTTTGTGTTTATTTGTGAAAATATAAAATAATTGGCAAAAATTTTGAAAATTTGACAATTTTCAAATTTGTAATTTTTATTCTGTTGAACCAGATCTTTATGTGACACAAAAGAGTTAATAAATAACATTTCCCACATGTCTACTTTACATCAGCAACAATTTTGGAAAAAAAAAATTTTTTTGGTTAGGACGTTATAAGGGTTCAAAGTTCATCAGTAATTTTTCATTTTTCCAGCAAAATTTACATAACCTTTTTTTTAGTGACCACATCACATTTGAAGTCCTTTTGAGGGGTGTACATGACAGAAAACACCCAAAAGTGACACCATTCCGAAAACTACACCCCTCAAGCTACTCAAAACTACATTCAAGAAGATTATTAACCCTTCAGGTGCTTCACAGGAACTAAAGCAACGTGGAAACAAAAAATGGCCATTTTAATTTTTCCAACAAAAATGTTCTTTTAGCCTCAATTTTTTCATTTTCACATGGGCAACAGGATAGAATGCATCCTAAAATTTGTTGGCCAATTTCTCCTGAGTACACTGATACCTCATATGTGGTCATAAACCACTGTTTGGGCGCACGGCAGGGCTCAGAAGGGAAGGAGCGCAATTTGACTTTTGGAGCTAATTTACCATTCAAAAAGTGAAATGGCACTCCTTCTCTTCTGAACCCTACCGTGCGCCCAAACAGTGGTTTATGACCACATATGGGGTATCGGTGTACTCAGGAGAAATTGGCAAACAAATTTTAGGATGCGTTTTATCCTGTTGCTTATGTGAAAATGAAAAAGTTGAGGACAAAAGAAAATTTTTGCGAAAAAAAAGTACTTTTTCATTTTTACAGATCAATTTGTAAAGCCCCAGAGGGTTCAAAGTGCTCTCTATGCATCTAGATAAGTTCCTTGGGGGGTCTAGTTTCCAAAATGGGGTCACTTGTGGGGGAGCCCCAATGTTTAGGCACACAGGGGCTCTCCATACGCGACATGGTGTCCGCTAACAATTTGAATGGAAAATTAGCTCCAATTGTTAGCGGACACCATGTCACGTATGGAGAGCCCCTGTGTGCCTAAACATTGCAGCTCCCCCACAAGTGACCCCATTTTGGAAACTAGACCCCCCAAGGAACTTATCTAGATTGGTGGTGAGCACTTTGAACCCCCAGGTGCTTCACAAATGAATCCGTAAAAATGAAAAAAGAAAATTTTTGTGGAAAAGAAAGTACTTTTTCATTTTTACGGATCAATTTGTGAAGCACATGGGGGTTCAAAGTGCTCTCTATGCATCTAGATAAGTTCCTTGGGGGGTCTGGTTTCCAAAATGGGGTCACTTGTGGGGGAGCTCCAATGTTTAGACACACAGGGGCTCTCCATATGCGACATGGTGTCCGCTAACAATTTGAATGGAAAATTAGCTCCAATTGTTAGCGGACACCATGTCACGTATGGAGAGCCCCTGTGTGCCTAAACATTGCAGCTTCCCCACAAGTGACCCCATTTTGGAAACTAGACCCCCCAAGGAACTTATCTAGATTGGTGGTGAGCACTTTGAACCCCCAGGTGCTTCACAAATGAATCCGTAAAAATGAAAAAAGAAAATTTTTGTGGAAAAGAAAGTACTTTTTCATTTTTACGGATCAATTTGTGAAGCACCTGGGGGTTTAAAGTGCTCTTTATGCATCTAGATAAGTTCCTTGGGGGGTCTAGTTTCCAAAATGGGGTCACTTGTGGGGGAGCGCTAATGTTTAGACACACAGGGGCTCGCCATACACGACATGGTATCCACTTACAATTCCAATTCATAGTGGACACCATGTCACGTATGGAGAGCCCATATGTGCCTAAACATTGGAGCTCCCCCACAAGTGACCTCATTTTGGAAACTAGACACCCCAAGGAACATATCTAGATGCATAGTGAGCACTTTGAACCCCCAGGTGCTTCACAAACTGATCCGTAAAAATGAAAAAGTACTTTTTTTCACAAAAAGTTTCTTTTTTTCCTTTTTACAGACTAATTTGTGAAGCACCTGGGGGTTGAAAGTGCTCACTATGCATCTAGATAAGTTCCTTGGGGGTCTAGTTTCCAAAATGTGGTCACTTGTGGGGGAGCTCCAATGTTTAGTCACACAGGGGCTCTCCATATGCGACATGGTGTCCGCTAACAATTTGAATGGAAAATTAGCTCCAATAGTTAGCGGACACCATGTCGCAGCATATGGGGAGCCCCTATGTGCCTACACATTGGAGTTCCCGCACAAGTCACCCCATTTTGGAAACTAGACACCTCAAGGATTATATCTAGGGGTATAGTGAGCATTTGGAACCTACAGCTACTTCACAGAATTTGATAATGTCATATTGAACATTTTCTTTTTTTCACGCAATTTCTCACTTTTAGAGCATGTGCACAAGACACGGAGACACCGTGTCCTGGTCGTCTCCTCCCCTGCATTTTTTTTTTTATTTCTTTATTAAATTTTTTAAAAAAAACGACGTGGGGCTTCGCCATATTTTTGGTCCAGCCAGGTACAGCAGGCAGCTACGGGCTGCCACCAACCCCTTCTGCCTAGTTTTACCTGGCTGGAAACCAAAAATATAGGGAAGTCCCTTTTTTTTTTAAATTATTTCATGAAATAATTAAAAAAAAAATGGCGTGGGCTTCGCCATATTTTTGGGCCAGCCAGGTACAACTAGGCAGCTGGGGGCTGGAATCCTCAGCGTAGGGAGGCCCAAGCTTTCTGGGCCCCCCCCGCTGCGAATTGCAGCTCGCAGCCGCCCCAGAAAATGGCGCATTCATAGAAGCGCCATTTTCTGGTGCTGTATCCAGCTCTTCCAGCTGCCGTGTAGCGGTGGCAGACTGGGTAATAAGGGGTTAATGCCAGCTTTTTCGCAGCTGGCACTAAGCCCGAGATTCATAACGTCTGGCCAATATTAGACCGGACCATTAGGAATCTCTAGTAATTTGTAAAGAAGACACAAGACAGAGAAAAATATTTTTATTAGAAAAGAAACACAAACACTATTTGGACTCCATCTTTATTATTCTTTGACGTCCGACGTAGTCCAGTGGGAAGGTCCGACGTAGTCCAGTGGGAGGTCCCGCGACGATTCTCAGTTTTATAGCATATGGGGCATCCCCCATATGCTATAAAAGCAGGTTTATTGCCAGGAGGATGACAGGTCATGAACTCAGTGAGTTCATGACCTATCAGAATCCTCGGGTCACAAGGGGTTAACTGTGCTCTTCATGGCGGTCTCCACATCAGGTCAACATCAGTGGTGATCTATCAGGATCCTGGGATCCCATAGGGATCCTGGGATCACCACTGATGGTGATCTGATGTGGAGATCACCATGAAGAGCACAGTTAACAAGGGGTTAATTGTGCTGTTCATGGTGGTCTCCACATCAGATCACCATCAGTGGTGATCTATCAGGATCCTGGGATCCCATAGGGATCCTGGGATCACCGCTGATGGTGATCTGATGTGGAGATCACCATAAAGAGCACAGTTAACAAGGGGTTAACTGTGCTGTTCATGGTGGTCTCCACATCAGATCACCATCAGTGGTGATCTATCAGGATCCTGGGATCCCATAGGGATCCTGGGATCACCACTGATGGTGATCAGATATGGAGATCACCATGAAGAGCACAGTTAACAAGGGGTTAAGTGTGCTGTTCATGGTGGTCTCCACGTCAGATCACCATCAGTGGTCATCCCAGGATCCCAGGATCCCTATGGGATCCTAGGATCCTGATAGATCACCACTGATGGTGATCTGATGTGGAGACCACCATGAACAGCACACTTAACCCCTTGTTAACTGTGCTCTTCATGGTGATCTCCACATCAGATCACCATCAGTGGTGATCCCAGGATCCCAGGATCCCTATGGGATCCCAGGATCCTGATAGATCACCACTGATGGTGATCTGATGTGGAGACCACCATGAATAGCACACTTAACCCCTTGTGACCGAGGATTCTGACAGGTCATGAACTCACTGAGTTCATGACCTGTCATTCCCTGGGCCGCACAGCAGGGGTTAACAGCGGTGCACGCGTGCGCGCACACCAGGGTGCGCGCACAGAGGAGGCGAGCACCGGAGGAGACAGAAGCAGGAGCCGCCGGCAGGAGAAGCCCCCAGGACCGGAGGACCGCGGGACCGGAATCAGGATCGTTGGTAGGTAAGAGTGGTGAGGGGGGATTTACTGGGGCTGGGGGGGGCCCTACAAAGAGTTTAGAGGCGGCGGGGCCTCTGGGGAAAAGGCACCGGCCTTGTGCCCGGTGCCCGGAGGCCGGGGGATGCCCAGTGCCCGGAGGATGCCCGGTGCCCGGAGGCCGGGGGATGCCCGGTGCCGGGAGGCCGGGGGATGCCCGGAGGCTGGGGGATCCCTGCAGGGGGACTAGGGAGCACCGGGGGAGGACATTCCCATGCAGCCTGACATGTGTGACATGTCAGGCTGCATGGAGATACAGGGAAGGCAGCGCACCGCCGCCATTTTTGTTTGGTACGGGGTTTATGGAGGTGTGGGGGCCCGGGGGGGGCTTGAGGGGTCTTAGGGGCCTTAGGGGTTAATGGATCACTTTGATCCGACATGTGTTTTCATGTCGGATCAAAGTGAAAGCATTTTTTACAGAGCACTTTCACTTTTGTAATGTGATGACCGGTAAACGGTGTTTACCGGTCATCACATTACAGGTGCGGGTACAAAAACAGCTAATTACTAATCTCTAGGGTGTCAGCTACAATCGGTTCGCTGACACCCTAGAGGTATTAGCTCCAGGGGCGGCGCTATAGAGCTTTTTCCTGCCAACGTCTACAGACGTCGGCTAGGCTTTAGTACCCTTTTTTTCCGACGTCTGTAGACGTAAGGCTGTCGTCTAGAGGTTAATAACAGTTAGCAAATAATATTTATGTACCTGAAAATGAAACAAACGAAAAAACACAAGTTAAGCCACAAAATGAACAAGATCTCACAGTCTCAACAACATGAAATGAGCCAGACAAAATATAAAAACATGCTAAACAAAAAACAAAATAGGTAGGAATAATTTAATGATGAATGAGGAAAGGGGGAGGGAATGTTGCTTCACTGAAATCACCTGGCGCGGTTTGGTGCCAGGAAGGATGTTTGCTATCCAAAAGTGAACTTTCAAGAAGAAATTTCCTGCACCTGTCCAATCTTCAAATATTCGGTGTCTTTATTGGTGCATCATGAATAAAATAACATTCTGGGGGACACAGCCCCCTCCTAAACACCGGACGTGTTTTGGACGGAAGTCCTTTATCAACAGCATAAAATTATTCCCATACTGCTTTTCCTTATATAGAAAAGCCCTCCTACAAAATAATGCACCCAAGTGAAACCAATTACTGATGGGCTGAAGATACACCCACTGACAATGCATATAATACTTTATACAAAAAAGGAAGAATAACTAACCAACAGAACAGATAACAATATACCGTATTTTTCGCTTTTTAAGACGCACTTTTGTTCCCCCCAAACTTTGGGGGGGGAACAGGGGTGCGTCTTAAAAAGCGCATGTAAAAAAAAAATATTAAAAATGAAATATTACCAGATAAGGGTGTGCGCGTGTGGGGTGCAGCTGCCCAGTGGGGGTGCCGGAGGCAGGTTCCGGTGGGTGGGGGGCACCGCTGCAGGACCAGAGCAGCGGAGATGTACCAGCGGCAGCAAGCGGTGGGCGCCGCCATGTTTTTTGTGGTAGCCGGCCGGTAGAGGTAGAGGCTTTAAAATGGTCGCGGGTCTCCATTATGGCCACGGCCATTTTGTTGAAGCCTCTACCGCTGGCTGCAGTGTTAAAGAATGCAGCCAGCCACAAAAACATGGCGGCCCCCACCGCTTACTGCCGCCGGTACATCTCTGCTGCTCTGGTCCTGCAGCTGTGTCCCCCACCCACGAGAACCTGCCTCCGGCACCTCCACTGAGCAGCTGCACCCCTCCTCGGTGAGCCATGGGGGTCTGGGGGGGAAGATGGCCATATAGCATAATCAAAGGGTTTGGGATGGGGGGCATATACACAGGATAGGGGGCACATTTACAGGATGGGGGGAATATACACTGGATGGGGGGCATATACACAGGATGGGGGGCATATACACTGGATGGGGGCATATACACTGGATGGGGGCATATACACAGGATGGGGGGCATATATATACGATGGGGGCCATATATACATGATGGGCACATGTATACCAGGATGAGGGACATACCGTATGCCATGATGGGGGGCATATGTTCCAGGATGGGGGCATATATACCAGGATGAGCAATATACATACCAGGATGGGGGCATTTATACGAGGATGAGAGACATGTATGCCAGGATGAGGGATATATATACCAGGATTGGGGGGGTTTATGTACCAGGATTAGGGACATATATACTGATTGTAAGACGGACACTGGCATTATAAGATGGACCCCATTTATCATTAAAAACAATTTTTTTTCTCATTTCCTTCACCAAATTTGGGGGTGCGTCTTAAAATCCGGTGCGTCTTATAAAGCGAAAAATACGCATGATCTTAATACAGTACCCATAAGTTTTCAGGCTTTTTTTCGTATTCCATACATGAATTGCAAAAAACATGATACATGTATAATAAGTACAGAATATCAAACCATTACTTTACATCTTTCACCATGATATTCTATCACTTTTATTTTGTTAGTCTCAGAAACCATATGATTATACACTGAAGGAAAAAAATTTTTTTGTAGCTTTAGTAGAAATAAGCTAGGCTTGTGCGTAGATTTAACCCTTTGGGATGTCTTGTATCCAGTGTAAGTATCCATTTAGCTTCCCTGGACAAGACATCCCGACTTTTGTCTCCGCCTCTCCTTGAGCCCGTGACTCGTTCTATGCCTTTCACTGTCAAACCTGTCATATTGCCATTATGAGTTTCCAAGAAATGGCGTGAGAAGCTACACCTGCCACGTCTACTAGCCTGTAGCCCCGGATTAGCTGCGGAAATATGCTCACTCATGCGCTTTTTTTAATGATCTTTTGCACAAATTTGGCACGACGCCATGTACACAACATGAGTCGTGTTACAGTTCATGTACGCACAAATGTCATATTTCCGCTGTGCCTTTCTATTGGAAAAAAACCTTTGTGACCTCCATATGTTGGCATAATCCGCATCTTACTCCTCCACAGCGGTAATTTCCTTAAGGCTACCTTCACATTTGCGTTTGTGTCTGCATGCTGATGGCATGCAGAAACAAACACAGTGCAAAGCAGTGTCATTTGATGTGTCCGCAGCGGAGAATGTCCGCCTGCGGACACATCACTGTGCAGCCCGGGCAGCCAATCAGCGATGTCCGGGGGTGGGCCGGAGGCGGAGATCAGCAGCGGAGATCTCCTCCTTCCGGCTGACGGTAAGCTCCGGGACGTGTCAGCGGGATTAAACAGCTGATGTGACAGCTGTTTGAATCTCCCGCGCCGACAGCGAGAGGAGATGTCGGGGCGGAAAGATTCAAACAGCTGTCACATCAGCTGTTTCTCCCCGCCGACACCACTAGGAGATTACCGGCGGCGGGGAGGAGGAGATCATCAGGGGCTCAGCTGATCTCTCCCGGTGGCCGTCGGTGATCTCCTGTGACATCACCGGCGGCCACCGGGAGATATTTCAATGGGTCCGCAGCGTTCTCCTGCGCTGTCAAGCGCAGAACACTGCGGACCCATTGACGCCAATGCATTGTATGTGCGCTTGGGGAAGCTTGCTGATTTTCCAAGGTCCCCGAGCACACAAA
Organism: Allobates femoralis; assembly: GCA_033576535.1. Taxonomy (NCBI): domain Eukaryota; kingdom Metazoa; phylum Chordata; class Amphibia; order Anura; family Aromobatidae; genus Allobates; species Allobates femoralis. Next base: position 242,157,448 of record JARQOC010000005.1, on the reverse strand, counting down.
AAATGCAACATGCTTCGTCCAGGGTGCGGACGGGAGACCCTGGAGGGAGCAGATATCTTCCGCATCTGCACCCCAACGCAGCAAACGCAGGCACTATGCGTTCCTATGTTAAACATGTTTCCCACATGTCTACTTTACATCAGCACAATTTTGGAAAAAAAAAAATTTTTTTGTTCGGAGGTTATAAGGGTTCAAAGTTCATCAGCAATTTTTCATTTTTCCAGCAAAATTTACAAAGCCATTTTTTTTAGTGACCTCATCACATTTGAAGTCTTTTTGAGGGGTTTACATGACAGAAAACACCCAAAAGTGACACCATTCCCAAAAACTGCACCCCTCAAGCTACTCAAAACTACATTCAAGAAGATTATTAACCCTTCAGGTGCTTCACAGGAACTAAAGCAACGTGGAAGGAAAAAATGGGCATTTTAATTTTTCCAACAAAAATGTTCTTTTAGCCTCAATTCTTTCATTTTCACATGGGCAACAGGATAAAATGGATCCTAAAAATTGTTGGGCAATTTATCCTGAGTACATCGATATCTCATATGTGGTCATAAACCACTGTTTGGGCGCACGGCAGGGCTCAGAATGGAAGGAGCGCAATTTGACTTTTGGAGCTAATTTTCCATTCAAAAAGTCAAATGGCGCTCTTTTACTTTTGAGCCCTGCTGTGTGCCCAAACAGTGGTTTATGACAACATATGAGGTATCGGTGTACTCAGGAGAAATTGCCCAACAATTGTTAAGATCCATTTTATCCTGTTCCCGATGTGAAAATGAAAAAATTTAGGCTAAAAGAAATTTTTTGTGGAAAAAAAAAAAAAAGTACTTTTTCATTTTTACGGATGAATTTGTGAAGCACCTGGTGTTCAAAATGCTCATCACTCATCTAGATAAGTTCCCTGGGGTCTCTAGTTTCCAAAATGGGGTCACTTGTGGGGGAGCTCCAATGTTTAGGCACACAGGGGCTCTCCAAACGCGACATGGTGTCCGCTAACAATGTGACTGAAAAATTAGCTCCAATTGTTAGTGGACACCATGTCGCGTTTGGAGAGCCTCTGTGTGCCTAAACATTGGAGCTCCCCCACAAGTGACCCCATTTTGGAAACTAGACCCCCCGGGTAACTTATCTAGATGGGTGGTGAGCATTTTGAACCCCCAGGTGCTTCACAAATTCATCCGTAAAAATGAAAAAGTACTTTTTTTTTTCACACCCAATTTTCTTTTTTCATTTTTACAGATCAATTTGTGAAACACCTGGGGTTCAAAGTGTTCACTATGCATCTAAATACAGCGAAGCCCTTTTTTATTTTAGGACTAATTCTAGAAAAAAAATGGCGTGGGGCTCCGCCATATTTTTGGTCCAGCCAGGTACAACTTGGCAGCTACGGACTGCCAGCAACCCCAGCTGCCTCATTGTACCTGGCTGGCAACCAAAAATACAGCGAAGCCCATTTTTATTTTTTTTCTAGGACTAATTCTACAAATAAAATGGCTTGGGCTCCGCCATATTTTTGGTCCAGCCAGGTACAACTAGACAGCTGTGGGCTGGAATCCGCAGCATGGAGAGGCCCAAGCATTCTGGGCCCCCCATGCTGTGAATTGCAGCCCGCAGCCACCCCAGAAAATGGCGCATTCATTGAAGTGACAAACTGGTTAATAAAAGCGTTAAAGGCCGGAAGAGGAGGCGGGGAGAGGAGGCGGGGCCACCGACCGGCCGGCAGCTGCGGAGGCAGGGCGGCCGCACCGAAGTGTGCAGCCCGCCGCAGGAGGTATGGGGGGCCAGGATCAAGGCTGAGGTGGGGGCTGCCTGGGGGGCACCTGTATCGGGGGACCAGGCAGTGTTGCCGGCGGGTGCAGCCCGCCAGCATATACATAGTAATAAAGGGGGGCGGGCAGTTGGGGGGACGTGGGGAGGGGCCCTGTGACTCATGGAGCGGGAGGGGAGTGAGGAGGGGTGGGCACATGCTGATCCGCCCCTCCAGATCTGATTGGAGAGCTCCAATCAGATCTGGAGGGGTGAATCCTTATGATTCCCTCCGATCGGCAGTTTCACTTTTAAACTGCCGATCGGAGGGGTCCTGGGTATGGGGGAGTTAATCCACCCCCTGTGGGGTCAACTACAGGCTGTCACAGAGCAGTAGCATCTGTGACACCTGAGTGACCCCACTCACAGAAGCTGCAGCAGCTCAAATCTGCCGTTGTACAACGTCCTATGTCGGGAAGGGGTTAAGGCATCTGCAATCTTATTATAATCTACACTATAACTAGTGGAAAATACAGGTAGGGAGTTATAACAACCACTCTTTTTTCCTACAGCTGATACTTTTTTGTCCATCAATAATGTGGTTTGCGAGAGGCCGGCAGCTCTTGTTAAAGCTCTGTTCAGACAATGAGCATTGTATCCATGGTGTGATAGCCGCTTACAAATGTCATCAGATTCCTTCCCATGCGTGACTTCACTAGAGCAAGATCTCCTTGCCCTCACAAACTCACCGTAGGGAAGATTATTAATCACGTGCCTGGGATGACAACTCCTGGCATGTAAAACCGCATTTCCGCTTAGTGGTTTGCGGTACGGAACAGAGTGAATAACCCATGTGCATGCATCACCTAGCAATTCTACATCTAGATACGTTGCCCTCTGACCATGAATCTCATGAGTAAATGTTATGTTGTATAGATTTGAGTTCACGTATTCAATAAAATCCATAAACCTCAGAGATGGTGAGGGAGGTACAATGTCACCCAATGACCATATCATAATGACGTCATCTATGTACCTCCCCCACCAAATCATCCGATCCAAAAAGGGGTTACCCGAATTGTGAACATTTTTACTCTCCCAATACATCATATAAATATTTGCTAATGAAGGGGAAAACCCAGCCCCCATAGGGCATCCACAACACTGCAGATAGTACAAATCCTCAAACATAAAAAAATTTGTTGTTAGGAGATGATGTACACTCAAGAGAATAAATTGACACATTTCAGTTGAAAACAAATGTGTGGTATCCAGGTAATACTGTAAGACTTCCAAAGCAAGTGTATGGGGGATACAAGAATACAAGGACACTACATCCAGTGTCGCCCAGACATAATCCCTGTTCCATTTCAGCTTCTGTAGACTTCTCAGCAAGTGCTTTGAGTCACGTATGAATCCTATAGAAGTTTTCAGGATCCTTTGTAGTTTCTCATCAATCCATATTGACAATTTTTCATTAGCACTACCAATGCCTGCCACTATGGGGTGTAGGGAAGGAGGAAAAACTGTACCTATTGGTTTCAAAACCATTATGCACTTTATTCCATGCACTTCCTAAGGTTCATAAAGCAGTTTTTCCTCCTCCCCTACATCCCCTAGTGGAAGGTATAGAATTCATGAGCAAACGAAAACAACCAATCTGGTTGCAAACTAAAGGAAATTACCGCTGTGGAGGAGTAAGAAGCGGATTATGCCAACATATGGAGGTCACAAAGGTTTTTTCCAATAGAAAGACATAGTGGAAATATGACATTTGTGCGTACATGAACTGTAACATGACTCATGTTGTGTACATGGCGTCGTGCCAAATTTGTCCAAAAGATTACATCGGGTGCACTACACGAACATTGAAAAAGCGCATGAGTGAGCATATTTCCGCGGCTAATCTGGGGCTACAGGCTAGTAGACGTGGCATGTCTAGCTTCTCACGACATTTCTTGGAAACTCATAATGGCAATATGACAGGTTTGACAGTGAAAGGCATAGAACGAGTCACGGGCTCAAGGAGAGGCGGACACAAAAAGTCGGGAAGCTAAGTGGATAATTACACTGGATACAAGACATCCCGAAGGGTTAAATCTACGCCCAGACCTAGCTTACTTCTACTAAAGCTGCAAAAAATGTTTTATTTTTTTTCTTTCTTTCAGTGTATAATCATATGGTTTCTGAGACTAACAAAATAAAAGTGATAGAATATCATGGTGAAAGATGTAAAGTAATGGCTTGATATTCTGTACTTATTATACATGTACCATGTTTTTTGCAATTCATGTATGGAATACGAAAAAATGCCTGATAACTTATGGGTACTGTATTAAGATCATGTATTTTGTTATTATGTTATCTGTTCTGTCGGTTAGTTACCGTATATACTCGTGTATAAGCCGACCCGTGTATAAGCCGACCCCCCTACTTTTGCCCCCAAAACCTGGGAAAACCTATTGACTCGTGTCCCCCAGCACAGGTATACAGACCCCAGCAGTGTGGTATACAGCAGCCCCAGAGGTATATACAGCAGCAGCCCCAGAGGTGTATACAGCAGCCCCAGTGGTAGTATCCAGCAGCCCCAGTGGTAGTATCCAGCAGCCCCAGTGGTAGTATCCAGCAGCCCCAGAGGTAGTATACAGCAGCCCCAGAGGTATACAGCAGCCCCAGTGGTAGTATACAGCAGCCCCAGTGGTAGTATACAGCAGCCTCAGAGGTATATACAGCCCCAGAGGTAGTATACAGCAGCCCCAGAGGTAGTATACAGCAGCAGCCCCAGAGGTGTATACACCCAGCAGCAGCCCCAGGGGTGTATACACCCAGCAGCAGCCCCAGGGGTGTATACACCCAGCAGCAGCCCCAGGGGTGTATACACCCAGCAGCAGCCCCAGGGGTGTATACACCCAGCAGCAGCCCCAGGGGTGTATACACCCAGCAGCAGCCCCAGGGGTGTATACACCCAGCAGAAGCCCCAGGGGTGTATACACCCAGCAGCCAGCCCCAGGGGTGTATACACCCAGCAGCAGCCCCAGGGGTGTATACACCCAGCAGCAGCCCCAGGGGTGTATACACCCAGCAGCAGCCCCAGGGGTGTATACACCCAGCAGCAGCCCCAGGGGTGTATACACCCAGCAGCAGCCCCAGGGGTGTATACACCCAGCAGCAGCCCCAGGGGTGTATACACCCAGCAGCAGCCCCAGGGGTGTATACACCCAGCAGCAGCCCCAGGGGTGTATACAGCAGCAGCCCCAGGGGTGTATACAGCAGCAGCCCCAGAGGTATACAGGCCCCCCCCATCAAGATCCAGGGCCCCCATCCTTGCTCAGCAAACCTGTAAAGTAAAATCATACTTATCACTGTCCTGTCACGCCGTCCCGCCGCCGCCGACATCACGATCCCGGCTTCATTCAGCGTCTTCCGGCTTCCTGTGGTCGCGGGCAATGACGTCATTGCCCGCGACCACAGGAAGCCGGAAGAAGACGGATGAAGCCGGGATCGTGATGTCGGCAGCGGCGGGACGGCGCGACAGGACAGTGATAAGTATGATTTTACTTTACAGGTTTGCCGAGCAAGGAGGGGGGGCCCTGGATCTTGAAGGGGGGGCCTGTACACCTCCGGGGGTTCTGTATACTCGCGTATAAGCCGAGGGGGGACTTTTCAGCCCAAATTTTGGGCTGAAAAACTCGGCTTATACGCGAGTATATACGGTATTCCTCCTTTTTTGTATAAAGTATTATATGTATTGTCAGTGGGTGTATCTTCAGTCCATCAGTAATTGGTTTCACTTGGGTGCATTATTTTGTAGGAGGGCTTTTCTATACAAGGAAAAGCAGTATGGGAATAATTTTATGCTGTTGATAAAGGACATCCGTCCAAAACGCGTCCGGCATTTAGGAGGGGGCTGCGTCCCCCAGAATGTTATTTTATTCATGACGCACCAATAAAGACACTGAATATCTGAAGATTGGACAGGTGCAGGAAATTTCTTCTTGTAAGTTCAGGAATAATTTAAAACAGGTGGTCCAAAGTCTGAAGTAATTCAATTTATTGCCCCAATCCAAAAACTGCTTTGTTTGAGAATCCCAGTGGACGTTGGGATACTCAAAGCGTCATCAGGGGCAGAGGCTGCAGTAACTAACAGGCCTCTGCCTCCTGTCTGGAATGAAGCGTCATCATTGACACTCATTTCAGGGGCTGTTGTGTCCCTCCCTGCATTGTGCGATCTGTATAGTGATGGCAACCATTCTGTTGTCAGCTCAGAGCAGTAGAGCCGGCAACACAAGAGCAGCACACACCATCAGTGAGCAGTGTCAGAGTACCCTGCGGTGTTCAGACACCAGCGCCGCTCTCTTAAGTGACATCACCACGGTAGCGGCGCTGGTCTCTGTATTCTGCCAGGTACTATGAGCGCACCCGATAGTGGGCATGCCGTTCTGTGTTTCAGGCTCTACTGATCTGAGCCGGCAACACAGCGTTACGCCATCACTGCGCAGATCGCCTAGTGAGCAGGGATAAAAAGAGAAGCCCCTTAAACTAGTGTCACTGATGACACTTCGGTTCAGGTATGGGGCAGTAACATTGACTGCAGCCTCTGCCCCCTAATAACGAATGCACTGGGATTCTCAAATTAAACATCAGACAGGAAGTAGGAAAAAAAAAGCTCAATAGTAAGTAGATAAGGAAGGGGAGGACATTTTTAATACAGCCATATCTTAAAGTAGGGCAATGAATAGACAGTGAACTTTCATCAACGGGATTCTATATAGAATTGTTATTAAAAAAAAAATGAAAAATACACATAAAAAAATTTAAACACCCCTTTATTTAACAAAAATATCTAGTGAATTCTGTCTGTTTTTTTTAAAAGATGGCAGCTTTCATAACTCAGTGCGCAGAACATGCTAGATTTTAGAGGACACAACGTAGAAAGGGCTTCATAACGAACATTTGCTTGAGATACCACAGGTCAGAGAAGTGTCATGTCAGGCATCATAAACTCGCATTTCTCTCTTCAGCCAACCTGGCGGGACACAAGGTGCAGTGGAATAATTGAGTAGATAAGAACTTTTCTTTAGCTCGCTGCAATCTGAGTCAGCCTGACCGTTTTAGTGCAGTGCAGTATCTTCGCCCAGCTTGGCCTAGGATACTGCTAGATGGAAGCTGCCATCGTTATAATCCAGACAAGAGTGCACTACATAAAAGCATATCTTTTTTGTCAAGTAAAAGGCATTAAGAAAAATGTTCAAGTATTTTATTTAATTTATCATATTTCTCAGAGAAGCCATTTAAAGAGGTCGTCTTACAAGGGCATTTATGGTATATCAACTGAACTTGCCAAAAATGACTAATGCACAGTGCCTTGTGAAAGTATTTGGCCCCTTGAACTTTTCAACCTTTTACTACATTTCAGGTTTCAAAGATATAAATTCTAATTTTCTCTAGTCACCTTCCACGACAGCATAGGAGGTTGCCTCTCCACGCCCTAATTGGGACAGGAAGCACAAGAGAGGTTAAGAGGACCCTCCCACCTCCCACTAGCCAGTGTCTTACAAAGAACCATAGTATCAGAGTAACAATAACCATAACACATTCCAGGAATAATCGAGGAATATAGGGAGGGAATTACGTGCGGTCGTGGAAGGTATCCTAGAAACCGAATTAACGGTAAGAATAATTCTATTTTTTTGTGAAGAATCAAGAACAAGTGGGGCACAATCGTGAAGTGGAACGAAATTTATTGGATATTTTAAACTTTAACAAAAAAAACCTGAAAAGTGGGGCGTGCAATATTATTTGGCCCCCTTGAGTTAATACTTTGTAGTGCCACCTTTTGCTGTGATTACAGCTGCAAGTCCCTTGGGGTATGTCTCTATCAGTTTAGCACATCGAGAGATTTAAAATTCTTGCCCATTCTTCCTTGCAAAACAGCTTGAGCTCAGTGAGGTTGGATGGAGACCATTTGTGAACAGCAGTTTTCAGCTCTTTCCACAGATTCCCGATTGGATTCAGGTCTGGACTGTGACTTGGTCATTTTAACACCTGGATATGTTTATTTTTGAACCATGCCATTGTAGATTTTGCTTTATGTTTGAGATTATTGTCTTGTTGGAAGATAAATCTCCGTCCCAGTCTCAGGTCTTTTGCAGACTCCAGCAGGTTTCTTCCACAATGGTCCTGTTATTGGCTCCGCCGATCAATTTTAAACATCTTCCCTATCCCTGCTGAAGAAAAGCAGGCCCAAACCATGATGCTGCTGTGGCACCCGTGCGGACTGGTGGCCACAGAATAGTACAGCATCTGGGATGGTAAGCCATCCACCCCAAACCAAACACCCAACACCCCCCCGAATCCTCAGACCTAGAACTTTATGCCAGGCAGGGGAGAGGTGGGGGAAAGCTGAGTGGTGGGTGGAGCTTAATGGAGACACCTGTAGAAGGAGGAGGAGCAACAGTAGTAACCTCAGAGGAGTGACAGTCGGTTGGAGCTGGAGCAAAGGACGGGTGAGACAGAGGAAAACCGGGACCCGGTGGCTGGTATCATCTGATGGCTGACCAGATCCAAGGCTACTGATCCTCAGAGAGACGTTAGGAGGGCTTGAGGGTGAGCACAGGTCCGGAGTTCCTGGCGAGTAAAGGGAGGAGGAGGAACCGGACTCCTAGCTGAAACCCCTGACATAGCTGAAGAGACTGACCAGGTATAATGGAGGAGTCCAAGGTGGAAGACCGGCTTTATGGAGACACCGAGGGACTGGGTCGACTGACAGGGTATCTTCCTTCAAAAGTGGTTGGCTGCTTTACGCCCCGGCCACAGATTAACCGGTGAGGTGAAGGGTCTTTATGCCCGGAACCGAACAGACTGTTAAACCAAAGAAAAGGCCTCACATAGGACTAGGGATCCAAGGGAAGGATACAGAGGAAAGTCCGCGACTGCTAGACCTGAGGTAGTGAGCAGTCCTGGAGAGACCCGAAAAGGATAAAGGGGGTGCTTTGTAATCCATCTCAGCTGCTGTATTGGCTACCAGTATCGCTCACAGCATGAAAACTGAGACTGTGCAAAACAAGAGCAAATGCAGTGAGTGAAGTACCCAGTTGAACTTGAAACTTGTGTTAGAGAATTTTTATTGCGCATCTATGGTTACAGATACCAGCATCTGAGAGGTTGCAAAGCTGAGAGATCCAAAGCGCAGCTGTGAGACGTTAAGTTGCACCCCCAGAGTCACCTCACAACCACTTCACAATAGGCTATTTTCACCAGCCCAGGGAATAAACCAGCCCTGCCCGTGGAGGGCTCATCACCTTGCTGCGCCACACCACCATCCCTCGGAGCTGAGACAAGCAGCGGCGGTAACATCTGGCCGCATACCACGGTTGGCATCACTGACAAACTTTAATTTTATTTTTTTTACCCCTTTTTACATTTTTCCCCTTTTAATTGCAGTCCCTCCGGGGCCACAGGACCGGTCCACGGCCATTACCATGACAATCCCCGCGTGACCAGACAGCAGTGACCAGTCCCGAGTAACCCATGGCCCTGGTGGGCGATGCACTGCCACCACTGTTTGCCAGTGGGGATGGCGTTTTGAGGGTGATGAGCTGTGTTGCTCTTACGCCAAACATATCGTTTCGCATTGTGGCCTAAAAGTTCAATTTTGGTTTCATCTGACCAGAGCACCTTATTCCACATGTTTGGTGTGTGTCCCAGGTGACTTGTGGTAAGCTTCAAACAAGACTTTTTATGGATATCTTTGAGAAATTACTTTCTTCTTGCCACTCTTCCATAAAGGCCAGATTTGTGCAGTATACGACTGATTGTTGTCCTATGGACAGACTCTACCCACCTTAGCTCTAGATCTCTGCAGTTCATCCAGAGTGATCATGGGCCTTTTGGCTACATCCCTGATCAGTCTTCTCCTTGTTCGAGATGAAAGTTTAGAGGGATTGCCGGGTCTTGGTAGATTTGCAGTGGTCTGATACTCCTTCCATTTCAATAGGATCGCTTGCACAGTGCTCCTTGAGATGTTTAAAACTTAGCAAATCTTTTTGTATCCAAATTTGGCTTTAAACTTTGCCACAACAGTATCTCGGACCTGCCTGGTGTGTTCCTTGGTCTTCATGATGCACTCTGCACATGAAACATAACCCTGATGGTACCGTCACACGTGGCGATCTCTGCAGCGATCTTACCGGCAACTCATGGGAGCGCGCACTTTTTTGGCGCGCTGCCATGGTTGCTGTTTCAATGTCACACGCATTGATCTAACCGGCAACGCATCTGCGATCTTGCCGGCAAATATCGATGCCAGATTTAAATTCTACCCTGGCAGTGATCCATAACATGGGAGTCTATGGGGGAAGTTGCCGCCAAGATCGCAGTTGCAGCGTTACACAGGGCGATGCACAAAGATCGTCTGAGCAACATCGACAGGTTTCCCAACATGTTGGGAAACCTGGCAACTCTGTTCAGGCAACTTATCGCCGCAAAAATCGTCCTGTTACACACGGCAACTCGGTTGCCGGGTCGCATCAACTTGGCCACGCCCCGGAGTTGCCGGCAACATCGCCTGAGACATCGCCACGTCTGACAGTACCATGAGACTATCACAGAGCACGGTTGATTACAAAGACTTGATTACACACAGGTGGATTCTATTCATCATTACCAGACATTTAGGACAACATTGGATCATTCAGAGATCCTCACTGAACTTTGGGAGTGAGTTTGCTGCACTGAAAGTAAAGGGGCCGAATAATATTGCACGCCCCACTTTTCAGTTTTTTGTTAAAAAAGTTTAAAATATGTACAACAAATTGTGGGGTATTGGTTTGTTTTTTGGTCCAAAACACTTAAGCTTGTGAGCCACTACACGGCTCCCCACATGTCACAAGTCCTATCCACTAAATTCATATCTAAAGTGAGCAAAGGACACAAATAGAAAATTACTTTTCTTACCACAGCAGATTTAGGTCAGGAGACCATTACACTCAGTGCTGTGTGCAGCTTTGCCCAGGTTATAAATGAAGGCATCATGAATGCAGGACACCAGCCCCAATCACTAGCACACACACTGAGTGTAATGGTCTCCAGACCTGAAGGTTAAAATATGCAATACATTTCATTCTACTTCATGATTGCGTCCCACTTGTTGTTGATTCTTCACAAAAAAAATTAGAATTTATATCTTTATGTTTGAAGCCTGAAATGTGGCAAAAGGTTGAAAAATTCAAGGGGGCAAAATACTTTCACAAGGCACTGTACAGTTGTGGCCAAAAGTATTGACACCCCTGCAATTCTGTCAGATAATACTCAGTTTCTTCCTGAAAATGATTGCAATCACAAATTCTTTGGTATTATTATCTTCATTTAATTAGTCTTCAATGAAAAAACACAAAAGAATTGTCCTAAAGCCAAATTGGATATAATTCCACACCAAACATAAAAAAGGGGGTGCACAAAAGTATTGGCCCTGTTAGAAAAATCATGTGATGCTTCTCTGATTTGTGTAATTAACAGCACCTGTAATTTACCTGTGGCACCTAACAGGTGTTGGCAATAACTAAATCACACTTGCAGCCAGTTGACATGGATTAAAGTTGACTCAAACTCTCTCCTGTGTCCTTGTGTGTACCACATTGAGCATGGAGAAAAGAAAGAAGACCAAAGAACTGTCTGAGGACTTGAGAATCCAAACTGTGAGCAAGCATGAGCAATCTCAAGGCTACAAGTCCATCTCCAAAGACCTGAATGTTCCTGTGTCTACCGTGAGCGTCTGAATGAAAAGGGACTGTATGGTAGGATACCCAGGAAGACCCCACTTCTTACCCCGAGACATAAAAAAGCGAGGCTGGAGTTTGCCAAAACTTACCTGAGATAGCCTAAAACGTTTTTGAAGAATGTTCTCTGGTCAGATGAGACAAAAGTAGAGCTTTTTGGGCAAAGGCATCAACATAGAGTTTACAGGAGAAAAAAGAGGCATTCAAAAAAAAAAAAAAAACACGGTCCCTACAGTCAAACATGGCGGAGGTTCCCTGATGTTTTGGGGTTGCTTTGCTGCCTCTGGCACTGGACTGCTTGACCGTGTGCATGGCATTATGAAGTCTGAAGACTACCAACAAATTTTGCAGCATAATGTAGGGCCCAGTGTGAGAAAGCTTGGTGTCCCTCAGAGGTCATGGGTCTTCCAGCAGGACAATGACCAAAAACACACTTCAAAAAGCACTAGAAAATGGTTTTAGAGAAAGCACTGGAGACTTCTAAGGTGGCCAGCAATGAGTCCAGACCTGAATCCCATAGAACACCTGTGGAGAGATCTAAACATGGCAGTTTGGAGAAGGCACCCTTCAAATATCAGGGACCTGGAGCAGTTTGCCAAAGAAGAATGGTCTAAAATTCCAGCAGAGCATTGTAAGAAACTCATTGATGGTTACCGGAAGTGATTGATCGCAGTTATTTTGGCTAAAGGTTGTGCAACCAAGTGTGAAATGATCAATGTTTTGCTTTTTGCTTCATTCTCTTTTGTGTTTTTTCATTGAAGACAAATTAAATGAAGATAATAATACCAAAGAATTTGTGATTGCAATCATTTACAGGAAGAAACTGAGTATTATCTGACAGAAGTGCAGGGGTGTCAATACTTTTGGCCACAACTGTATATATGTTGAACCTATCAGACATATATGGCATGTCCCAAGAATTTGGCTTTAATAATTTTCAAGAAAACCCAAACAACCTATGGAAAGAAGGAAAAAAAATGTCTTTATCTTGTCCACTGTACATGTGCATTATATACCCACAACATAATCAAAGCTGGAAATAACTGGTTTGGGTTTTCTTACCTTTCTTTATAATCCTGTCATTAAAGTCCTGTTTTAGAAATTCATATAGAGGCAAGTTTTTTATCAAATAATAGGTCCCCATTCCATCAATGATATGCTTTAGTTTTTCGGGTAGAAGTCTACATTCAGGTAACAAAACAGACACCTGGAGTAACAAAATAGCATAAATATAAGAGTCATGTCAGGATGGGCTGGTCATTCCGTAAAATGTCAGCAGCTTTTCTGTCTTATTCTTCTTTCAAGGACTGACATCAAAATTACGCAATAAAAATATAAAAAAACAACAAATATAACTTATATCTTCAGATAAAGCTTTAAAATGATAATTGGCATACTTTATATACTGATATGTTAACTTACCATCTGCCCTCTCTAAGATCCCCTGTTCAAGGTACTGAGAAAGGTGTCAAGATGTGAGGAGAGCTGATTAACCCATTCATGACCGAGCCTATTTTGACCCTAAAGACCTTGGCATTTTTGTCAATTCTGACCAGTGTCCCTTTATGAGGTTATATCTCTGCAACGCTTCATTGGATCCGAGCGATTCTGAGACTGTTTTTTCGTGACATATTGGGCTTCATGTTAGTATTACATTTAGGTCAATAATTTTTGCGTTTATTAGTGAAAAAAATCTAAAATTTTGAAAATTATGCAATTTTCAAATTTTTAATTTTTATTCTGCTAAACCAGAGAGTTATGTGACACAAAATAGTTAATAAATAACATGTCCCACATGTCTACTTTACATCAGCACAATTTTTGAAAAAAAAAAAAAAAAAAATTTGGTAGGACGTTATAAGGGTTCAAAGTTCATCAGCAATTATTCATTTTTCCAGCAAAATTTACAAAACCATTCTTTTAGGGGCCACATCACATTTGAAGTCCCTTTGAGGGTTGTACATGACAGAAAACACCCAAAAATGACACCATTCCAAAAACTGCACCCCTCAAGCTACTCAAAACTACATTCAAGAAGATTATTAACCCTTCAGGTGCTTTACAGGAACTAAAATAAGGTTGAAGGAAAAAATGGACATTTTAATTTTTGTAACAAAAATGTTCTTTTAGCCTCAATTTTTTAATTTTCACATGGGGAACAGGATAAAATGCATTATAAAATTTGTTGGGCAATTTCTCCTGAGTACACTGATACCTCATGTGGTCATAAACCACTGTTTGGGCACACAGCAGGGCTCAGAAGGGAAGGAGCGCAATTTGAATTTTGGAGCCAATTTTCCGTTCAAAAAGTGAAATGGCGCTCCTTACCTCCGGAGCCCTGCCGTGCGCCCAAACAGTGGTTTATGACCACATATAAGGTATCGGTGTACTCAGGAGAAATTGGCCAACAAATTTTGGGATGTATTTTATCCCTTTGCCCATGTGAAACTAAAAAAATGTGGGCAAAAAGAAATATTTTGTGAAAGAAAAGTGCTTTTTCCTTTTTATGGATGAATTTGTGAAGCATCTGGGGGTTCAAAGTGCTCACTATGCATCTAGATACGTTACGTAGGGGGTCTAGTTTCCAAAATGGGGTCACTTGTGGGGGAGCTCCAATGTGGAGACACACAGGGACCCTCTAAACGCGACATGGTGTCCGCTAACAATTTGACCTCATTTTCCATTCAAATTGTTAGCGGACACCATGTCGCGTTTGGAGAGCCCCAGTGTGCCTAAACATTAGAGCTCCCCCACAAGTGACCCCATTTTGAAAACTAGACCCCCCCAGAGAACATATCTAGATGGGTGGTGAGCATTTTGAACCCCGATGTGATTCACAAATTAATCCGTAAAAATGAAAAAAGAATTTGTGGAAGAAAAAGTACTTTTTCATATTTACGGATCAATTTGTGAAATATCTGGGGTTCAAAGTGCTCACCACCCATCTAGATATGTTCCCTGGAGGGTCTAGTTTCCAAAATGGGGTCACTTGTGGGGGAGCTCCAATGTTTAGGCACATAGGGACTCTCCAAATGCGACATGGTGTCTGCTAACAATTTGAACGGAAAATCAGTTCAAATTGTTAGCGGACACCATGTTGCGTTTGGAGAGCCCATGTGTGCCTAAATATTATAGCTTCCCCACAAGTGACCTCATTTTGGAAACTAGAGCCCCAGGGAACATATCTAGATGGGTGTTGAGCACTTTGAACCCCCAGGTGCTTCACAAATTGATCCGTAAAAATGAAAAAGTACTTTTTTTTCACAAAAAATATTCTTTTTCCCTTTTATGGACTCATTTGTAAAGCACATGTGTGTTCAAAGTGCTCACTATGTATCTACATAAGTTCCTTAGGGGGTCTAGTTTCCAAAATGGGGTCACTTGTGGGGGAGCTCCAATGTTTAGGCACACAGGGAGGGGCTCTCCATACGCAACATGGTTTCCGCGAACAGTTGGAGCTAATTTTCCATTGAAATTGTTAGCGGACACCATGTCACATATGGAGAACCCGTGTGCCACCAGCACAAGGGCAACTGGAAGAGTTGGGGTACAGCAACAGAAAATGCCGCCTCTAATGAATGCGCTATTTTCTTGGGTGGCTATGGGTTGCAATTTGCAGCGTGGGGGACCCACAACATTTCGGTCTCTCCACGCTGAGGATTCCAGTCAGCCAGCTGCCAAGTTGTACCTGGCTGGCTACCAAAAATACAGCGAAGGCCTTTTTTTTATTTCTAGAACTAATTCAAGAAAAAAAAAAATGGCGTGGGGCTCCGCCATATTTTTGGTCCAACCAGATACAACTTGGCAGCTACAGACTGCCAGCAACCCCCAGCTGCCTCGTTGTACCTGGCTGCAACCAAAAATACAGCGAAGCCCATTTTTTTTTATCTCTAGAAAAAAAAAAAATGGCGTGGGGCCCAGCCAGGTACAACGAGGCAGCTGGGGGCTGGAATCCTCAGCATGGAAAGGCCCAAGCGTTCTGGGCCCCCATTGCTGCAAATTGCAGCCCGCAGCCGCCCCAGAAAATGGTGCATTCATTGAAGCGCCACTTTCTGGCGCTGTACCCATGCTCTTCCAGTTGCCATGGTGCCGGTGGCAAACTGGGTAATAAAGGGGTTAATGCCAGCTTTTTATTGGCAGCTGGCACTAAGCCCGAGATTCATAATATTGGGCCAATGTTAGACCCGCCATTAGGAATCTCTGGTAAGTAGTCAATAAATACACACAGTGAAAAATATTTTTATTTGGAAAAAAAAAAAAACACAAACAAAATTGAGACTCCATCTTTATTATAAAAAGATCTGACGTAGTCCATAACGAAGGTCCCACGACGCTCGATCGCCTCCGACGTAGTCCACAACGAAGGTCCCACGACGCTCGATCGCCTCTGCTCAATCCAGAGACTACAGCAAGGGATCAAGTGTCCTCTTCCTACAGTCTCTGGGTTCACAGATATGGTGCACTGTATGACAATGATCTGTCATACAGTGCACCATGACTACGATCCCAGAGACTACAAGAGGACACTTGATCCCTTGTTGCACCCATCCATCCACCCATGCACATCCACGCACGCTGACATCCATCCATGCAATCTGACATCCACGCACACACACATTCACGCACGCTGACATCCACACACGCACATCTACATACGCATCCACGCACGCTGATATCCACTCACGCACATACCCACTCACGCACATATCCACTCACGCACATATCCACTCACGCACTCCACATATGCACCCACGCACGCATTCACGCACGCTGACATCCACGCACGCACACATCCATGCACGTACACCCACACATGCACATCCACGCACATCCACAAAGGCATCCACGCACGCATATATCCACGCACATCCACGCACACATCCACTCACGCACATATCCACTCACGCACATATCCACTCACGCACATATCCACTCACGCACATATCCACTCACGCACATATCCACTCACGCACATATCCACATATGCATCCACGCACGCATTCACGCACGCTGACATCCACACACGCACACCCACATACGCATCCACACACGCACACATCCATGCACGTACACCCACACATGCACATCCACGTACGCACATCCACGCACACACATATCCACGCACATCCACAAAGGCATCCACGCACGAATACATCCACGCACGCACATCCACACACATCCGCGGTGACATCCGCGCATGGTGACATTCATGCACGCACATCCACGCACGTACACCCACCCACATACGCATCCACGCACGCACACATCCACACACGTACACCCACACATGCGCATCCACGCACGCCGACATCCACGCACACACATATCCACGCACGTACATCCACATACGCATCCACGCACGTACACCCACACATGCGCATCCACGCACGCACATCCACGCACGCACATCCACAAACGCATCCACGCACGCACATCCACAAACGGATCCACGCACGCTGACATCCACACACATGTCCACGCACACATCCATCCATGCACACGTCTACACACGAACACGTTCACGCACACTCATGTCCACGCATGCACACGTCCATGCATGCACCTCCCATCCATCATCATCATCAACATAAATACATAACATACATACATACATACCTCCCTCTCGATCCACCGATGACGAGGAGGAGGCTGGGAGAGGAGGCGGGGCCCACCGACCGGAGGAGAAGAGGCACAGCGGGGGGCACAGCGGCGGGCACACCGGCGTGTGCAGCCCGCCGGATAAGGTGAGGGGGGGCCAGGCACAGTCACCGGAGGTGGGGGCTGCCTGGGGGGGGGAACAGGCAGGGAGGGACCACGTTATCTGACCGGCGGGCGCACCCGCGGGTGCAGCCTGCCAGTATATACACAATAATAGAGGGGGGCAGGCGGTTGGGGGGACAAAGGGGGGCCCCTGTAGGTCCTGGTGCTGGAGGGGGCTGTGGAGGGGGAGGGCACCCGCCGATCCGCCCCTCCAGATATGATTGGAGAGCTCCAATCAGATCTGGAGGGGTGAATCCCTATGATTCCCTCCGATCGGCAGTTTCACTTTTAAGCTGCCGATCGGAGGGGTCCTGGGCACGGGGGGGGGGGGGGGGATGATTAATCCACCCCCTGTAGGGTCCACTACAGGTTGTCACAGGGCAGCAGCATATATGAGACATCGGTCGGGAAGGGGTTAATTCTTTACTAAAAACTTCCAAAAAGGACCACATTTAAAGGGAAGAAACCAAGCTAGTGTTTAAGGGTAAATGTACATGTTAAAGTGAATGAGTCAGCAGGTTTTTACTACCTCATCTGACTGTAACACAATATAGACAAAAAAAACAAACCCTGAATCCAAGGATGTATCACATAGATTACTGGCTCCAAACATTCCCACTCAATCAAATCATTAAGTTTTAGAGACACAGCAGAGCTGGGAGAGGAGCACCAACACACACCAGGCTCACAGCAGAGATTGCACATTGACTATGAGGTGCCAGGGGAGGTGTCTGACTGCTGTGCGTGGTGGCATTGTAGTCATGTAATCATAATCACAGGGTAATAAAATCTTTAGTTCAAGTAAACAATATCATAGAGCCTGATAAAGGGAAGCACAGTTGCTTTTTGATTTTTTAACCCTGATGGTGGGTTTATACGTTGCGATATCGGCGTCCAACTCCGACCAAAAGTCACGTGGTTCGCGAGTTGGAGCCGATATAGTTTGCGCGTTGTACGGTGTGAACGTACAACGTGATGCAGGAACGATGGCAAAACGATATTGGGGGTCGAATGAGCGTGCTATTCAACCGCCCGATAACGGATGCCGGTTGTAGCCGCATTGTCCCGTCTGACAGCCCAACTCCGATGTGTACTGCCACATCACCCATTCACTCCCATGTTAAATGGTCGTTCATGTGTTGGGGGGGGAGTACACATCGTTGGATGTTGTATCCCGATATCAGGCTGTCTAAACCGGCGATGCGATGCAGGGAAAAGCGCGCTCAAAAAGCGCGCTCCCGCGTCGTTGGCTACGATATCGGCCCGCTATCGGGACGTGTAAACCCACCATTACAGTAGGGATCTCCAGCCTGTAGCTCAGGAGCCACATGTGGCTAGCAGGCCCTTGATGTGTGGCTCACGGTTGTATTCCAGTTTGGTGTATTAGCTTGAGTTCTAGCATATATCTATGAAGAGCAGGTCTCCAGATGGTGAGTCTCCCTGCACAAATCTGAGTGGAGGTAGGGGTGAGTTATGGGGAAGAGCTTCTACTGTGAGGGGGGATGGAGCTGGATGTGGCTTGCGACCATTTTTCAGAGGTAAATGTGGCTCCCAAGGTTGGAAAGGTTGAGGACTTCTGCCTTAAAGCATGCTGTTTTCAGCTTACATAGCAGCTTTTTGCTAACAGATTCCCTTTACATTTTTGGAAGAAATTCCTGCACCATTTATGTGTTTATTGGCAGAAAAATGAGGTGGCAGAATAGCGTTCTCGGTGCATTTTTTATCAGTTTTTTTTTACATGCGATTTTGGTGCAGATTTTCATTACTGTGAGTGAAATCTGAAGCAAAAATACTGAAAGAATTGACATCTTGCCGATTTAAATTGGCAAAGAGAAAATGAGCAACATGTGCAGGACACTTCAGGATTCTCATTCATTTTGCTGGCATCTGGAAGCTTTTCAGGTTTTGTGACAAATCTGCGCAGAAGTAAATATGTTAAATCTGCAATGTGTGCACAGACTCTTAGGGTACCGTTACACCTCGCGATATCGCAATGCAACATCGACAAAAAGTCACGTGGTACAGCCGTTGCAGTTGATATCGTTTGTGCATTGTGTCGTGCAAAGGTGCAATGCGACGCAAAAAAAAAAACTAACTACGATATTGCAAGAAGATTGTGCAAGCCCTTCAACCGTACGATATTGCATATGCGATCTGGCATGATCGTACTGTGTGACGGCACAACTAGGATGTAGAACGCAACTTCCCCTATTCACTACAATGTTAATGCTTGTTCCCTGGGTTGCTCATACCCAGCGCACAAAAGGGGTGTACACCATTGTAGTTGCGTTGCCTCCCCCACACACCCCAAACATGTAGATGATAAGTAGTAAACTTGATTGTAAAAAATCTCAGAGATTGGACAACCCTTTAAGAGTGTACAGTACCGACAGGTTTCTCACATCACCCCTCAATATCACCTCCATGGAGATGATGAGCATCTGATGTGAAAATAAACATTATAAGCATTAGGACGTTTCTCTAGGAATATATATTTCCAGTAGGTTTTTTTTTATCACTCCACAATTAAAAGCAGCACTCCAGCATTTTTTTATTGCGTCGCTGGAGTGCTGCTTACTAACTCCCTTGACCTTCTTGATCTGAATCTCACCTCCCGCCACCTTCATTCTTTTCATGGCTCTCCATTCAGGTCTGTGGTGAGAAGTGACCATCCGACAGCTTCAGTGTTTGGCTGGTGTCCTGGTGGTGTGTGACTCTCATGAGTGTAATGTGACAAAATCCCGCGTTGCCCTCAACCTCGTTAAAAAAAAAAAAAAAATCAGGCAGCTCAGACCTGTGACTTTTTCCTCAGCCCTAATCAGACTAAGGGGGAAAAAAATGCTGCAATTCTGCAAGTCTTGGCTCGCTCACACCTATACAAGTCTGTGGATGCGAGGGAAACATCGGACTGCACTTGGCAGACATCCGAATGCAGCACGATGTACACTGAGACCGGCAATGGAGGAGATGGGAAGAATAATATCTCCCTCTCCTCCGCAGCTGTGATCTGATCTCATGACACTTGCTCACGCTCGCAGCAGATCCTGAACCGAGTGTTATTAGTACATATATCACATATAATGCTATCGCGCATTGAATGCCAGTGTGACTGCATCCTTAGGGTATGTGCCCACATTGCATCACTTTCTGCACCAAATCTGCATTCCCTGGCAGGAAAACCATTGAGTGAATGCAATTTGCTGCGTTTTTTTAAATGAAGTCTATGTGAACCATTCAGAAAGAATTGACATAATGCTAATTTATTCTGCAACCAAATCTGCTAGGAAAAAAATCCTGAACATGTGCACAACACTTCAAGATTCACAGAGACTTAGGTGGCATAAAGATTTCCTTACAGATATGTGAAAAAAAAAACAAATGTGGGCACATAGCCTACAGTCCTACTCCATACATTACACACACAGACATCTGCAGCGCTGTGAGCTTCTCAGCAGTGGGGTGTCCTCATAGTTATCTACCGACTGACAGAGTGAAGAACAATGGCAGAAACCTTACAATGATCTCTATAATAGGACACAAGTCGTTTAGAGCTTCACATGTACCGTACTAAGATCTTGAGGTATTGTCCATGATCACGGCAGCCTGAATGCATGCAAAGGCTCATTCTTGTGATAGTAAATGGTGAAAAGTGCTAATTGCTTGTAAAATTATATTTGCAGATTAGTTATTAAAATTCCTTTTCATTTACAAGATGAAGGTAATTTGCCATGTTATTCTTCACTGTTCGCTGCCAGGGTTAGGCCAGTGCTGTCCGTTCAACGCACCTATTTGACAGCAGCACAAGCGCACACAGTGTTTTGGCTGTGTTATGTGAGGATCAATTCTTGGAGTAAGTATGCACCAAGCACGGATCCTCACAAAGCACAGAGTTCTGTGTGTGAACGCAACTGCACTATTCGCCTGTACTTACTCACCTCGGTGACCGCTGGTGATCTCTCCTCATCCCGGATTCTGCAGTGATCCTGCCTCTAGGACCCTGAAGCACCATGAGACTGGGAGATGTCGCTCGGTCACATGGTGCTGTCCAAGGTCCTCCACAGGTCCTATTGTGTTGGGATGAGGAGGGATCACTGGGGGAGTGCGGCGAGGGGAGTAAAATCTCAGCCAAAAAACTGCCAGATAATTGACATGCAACTTCTTTTAAGACTCCCTTTTGAGCACAAAAGCAGGACCGTAAAAAGTGCAGTGTCTGAAGGCAAAATAGTGAACTGCATTGAATTGGCTGGGACAGCAAACATCATTGCATTCCACTGCAAATAGCGGATCTGTACAAAGCGCAGCAACTGCGCAAAGTGTGAACGCAGCCTTAGGAATACATAAATGCATCCATAGGCTTCCATTCAACAAACGCATACTAAGGCTAGGGTCACACTTAAATATAGGATTGCGTTCACCGCATCCAGATTCGGATGCGGTGAACGCAATTGGCTTCTGACATCCAGCAATCCGGTAACCGGATTGCTCAGGATGTGTAATCCTGAGCAATCCGGTTACCGGATAGTTTGCTCATCCAGGGATGAGCAAATTGTTCTGTACAGTGTGTAAACTTTTAATTTTATTAATAAATGTTTCTATAATGTCTCTAGGGGGTGCCCACTCCCCCTAGAGACCTTCCACCCACTCAGGTGGGCATATAAAGACACTCCGGAGCCCTAGGCAAAAGGGGGACATGATGGTGGCGAGGGGTGGACCCAGAACTCCTGTAGCCTGGTTGTATGGCAGGGTCTGTGTAGATGTTATCAAGAGATCTTGCTTTAAGAGGAAGGGGTAATGTATGAGAGTGATGCATGGGTGTGCCTGGTAACTCATTGGTGGGGGGTGGGGCCACTAGTTTGTGAAGGACTGTATTCTTTCAAGACACCTCGTTGAAGAAACATTACCCGCCCTCCAGCCCTGTGATAGTCACTAATCTGGAACGTTATATTTACCCATTACTTGTATGGTTATTAATATCTTATTTATTTGTTGTACGAGCATTGGTTTGTATTGTACTATGTTTAATTATACAATTTCTATGAAAGTTAATTTTGGCATTACCCTTCTAAGCCCAAGGGAAGGGCAATCCTTCAGCCATGGTTCCCTAGAGGTTTAACGTGTACAAATGAAATATTACCAAATGGTGTCACGTGTTGGAATTTATAACCTGTTACGGCTTTGCGGGATCGGAGTCAGGTGGAAGTTGCAGACAAGTTAAGGTGGACTAATTTTAACTAATAGAGGATGTAAAACCTCATGGTGGTGAGCAGGCTTGGCTTTGGTGGCCAGCCTGAAGGATGTGGTAATGGTAACGTCATCAGGGGCGGGCACAGTGGTTAAGCACGAAAGTGAGGATAATAGGGCATTAGTGCCCTGAAAGTTTACTGGCTCCGCTCAAATAGCAGCCAATACGTGCCACCCCCTTTATGGCTATCTGGCCTGGTGCTGGATGTCTGAAAGCTGGGGATATCACAGTACCTGTGATATTACATTGGGATTCACTCCACCTGACTCCTACTGGAATTGGTAATCCTGTGATTTAAATAAAGCTGTGGCCATTTGACACCAAAATAATGTGTGGCGTGTATTTATTAGAGTGTCTGATTTACTATATGTATAGTTGCTAAAAAGTGGAGTGGGGGTCCATCCCCAAGTCCCAAGTCCAAACATCATGCTTTAAGCACTTATGTACAGCAGCCGGCTCCAGGCGGCTCTGTACAGTTTTATCAATGAAAGCGCTGGGCTCCTCAGAGCAGCGCGCATACTATAGCTATTGCTATAGTATGTGCGCTGTCCGAGGTCCTGAAGCCGGGATAAGCAAAGTATATGCGGGACCCGCATTGCTCAGGATTACAAATCCTGAGCAATCTGGTTCCCGCACTGCAGATAACAGAACCGCTCCGAAAACTGCAGCCTGCATGATTTTTCACGTAGGCTGCTGAGCCGGAGACAGAAACCGGATTGCTTGTGAAGCAATCCAGTTTTTATCATAGGCTCCTATGAGGAGCGTTTCCTGATCCGGTTTTGAGCTTTTTAAAAGCTCAAAACCGGATTAGGTTTTAAAAAAAAAAATCCGGATGTGTGACTCTAGCCTAAGGCATGCCAAAATAGGCATGCGTCTGCAAGTATGAGTTTGTTGAGACGCACAGGCAAACATGGACTGCAGCAATTTTAGGATACGACACATAGGATACGATAGGTGCAAGAATAGCATTACTGTCTCCGCTGCCGCTTATTAAGCTCATAAATATTCACCCAGCGACCCGGAAGCAGCAGAGAGTGAGTGCAGAGACAGGTAATTAATATGAAGTGTAATTACACTTTTAGGGCAGGGACACACTGCCCGATAAGACATCTGAGTCTCTCGGACAAGACTCGGAAGAGGCTGGAGCAGTGACCCTGAACGGCCTCTCCCTGTCAGGACAGGGCTGTTAGCTACTTGTATTTTTGTGCAGCTGCACACTCCCCGTCCTGACAGGGAGAGGCCGTTCAGGGTCACTGCTCCAGCCTCTTCTGAGAGACTCATATGTCTATCGGCCAGTGTGTCCCTGCCCTTACAACAAGTGTCAGTCACAGCCTCCCAGCTGCACCAAATGTCTTATATAGGGTGACTGTCAGTGCGGTTACTTTCCCATTTGTTTTCTGCCACAAGTCCCAATAGACAGATATTAGGCCCTGCCCATGATGTCATTAGCAATCAATCAGACTTCAGTATTTAGCTGTGCTGCATTGGAAAATAAAACACGGGCTCTGATTGCCTTCTATCGGGGGAAACATCACTTTACTTCCTTATCTGACGGTTCTGTGCGATCCACATGCTTGGTCAGACGTGACACTGGCTGCAGCCGCACACTCACTATACACACTGCACAGCCGCACTCACTGTACACACCATATAGCCACGCACTTACTGTACTCACTATACACACCTTACTTACTATACAGCCGCACACTCACTATACACACTGCACAGCCGCACTCACTGTACACACCATATAGCCACGCACTTACTGTACTCACTATACACACCTTACTTACTATACAGCCACACACTCACTGTACACACACTGTACACACTGCAGCCACACACTCCCTGTACCTACTATACACACTGTAGAGCCACACACTCACTATACACACTGTACTCAATATATACACACTGTCCAGCCGCACACTGACTGTACTCATACTGTACCCACTATGCACACCGTACTCACACTATACAGCCACACACTCACTGTACTCACTATATACACTGTACCCACTATACTAACATTATCCAGCAGCACACTGACTGTACTCACTATATACACTGTACCCGCTATACACACTGCACAGCCGCACACTCACTATATACACTGTACCCATGCTGTACCCACTATATACAGTCATAGGAAAAAGTTTGGCCACCCCTCTTAATCTTACTTTTTTTTTTTTTTTTGTTAAAAAATTGTTTTTTGCTACAGCTATTTCAGTGTGATGTATGTAATAACTGATGGACACAGTAATATTTCAGGATTGAAATGAGGTTTATTGTACTAACTGAAAATGTGAAATATGCATTATTTCAAAAATTGACAGGTGCAAAAGTATGGGCACCCTTCTGATTTTCATGATTTGAATACTCCTAACTACTTCTTGCTGACTTACTGAAGCGCCAAATTGGTTTGGTAACCTCATTGAGCTTTGTACTTCATAGCTTTTCTCATGATTGGATACACCGGGCTATTTCAGGTGTCCACTTGCAAGTTGTTCTCCTAGTTGCATCTTCTCTGAGGAGTGGCATCATGGGCTCCTCAAAACAGCTCTCAAATGATCTGAAAAAAAAAAATCATTGTTCAACATACAGTCATGGCCAAAAGTATTGACACCCCTTCAATTCTGTCAGAAAATACTCAGTTTCTTCCTGAAAATGATTGTAATCACAAATTCTTTGGTATTATTATCTTCATTTAATTTGTCTTCAATGAAAAAAAACACAAAAGAGAATGAAGCAAAAAGCAAAACATTGATCATTTCACACAAAACTCCAAAAATGGGCCGGGCAAAAGTATTGGCACCCTCAGCCTAATACTTGGTTGCACAACCTTTAGCCAAAATAACTGTGATCAACCGCTTCCGGTAACCATCAATGAGTTTCTTACAATGCTCTGTTGGAATTTTAGACTATTCTACTTTGGCAAACTGCTCCAGGTCCCTGATATTTGAAGGATGCTTTCTCCAAACTGCCATTTTTAGATCTCTCCACAGGTGTTCTATGGGATTCAGGTCTGGACTCATTGCTGGCCACCTTAGAAGTCTCCAGTGCTTTCTCTCAAACCATTTTCTAGTGCTTTTTGAAGTGTGTTTTGGGTCATTGTCCTGCTGGAAGACCCAGGACCTCTGAGGGAGACCCAGCTTTCTCACACATACCCTACATTATGCTGCAAAATTTGTTGGTAGTCTTCAGACTTCATAATGCCATGCACACGGTCAAGCAGTCCAGTGCCAGAGGCAGCAAAGCAACCCCAAAACATCAGGGAACCTCCGCCATGTTTGACTGTAGGGACCATGTTCTTTTCTTTGAATGCCTCTTTTTTTCTCCCGTAAACTCTGTGTTGATGCCTTTGCCCAAAAAGATAGAACATTCTTCCAAAACGTTTTAGGCTTTCTCAGGTAGGTTTTGGCAAACTCCAGCCTGGCTTTTTTATGTCTCGGGGTAAGAAGTGGGGTCTTCCTGGGTCTCCTACCATACAGTCCCTTTTCATTCAGACGCCGACGGATAGTACGGGTTGACACTGTTGTACCCTCGGACTGCAGGGCAGCTTGAACTTGTTTGGATGTTAGTCGAGGTTCTTTATCCACCATCCACACAATCTTGCATTGAAATCTCTTGTCAATTTTTCTTTTATGTCCACATCTAGGGAGGTTAGCCACAGTGCCATGGGCTTTAAACTTCTTGATGACACCGTGCACGGTAGACACAGGAACATTCAGGTCTTTGGAGATGGACTTGTAGCCTTGAGATTGCTCATGCTTCCTCACAATTTGGTTTCTCAAGTCCTCAGACAGTTCTTTGGTCTTCTTTCTTTTCTCCATGCTCAATGTGGTACACACAAGAACACAGAACAGCGGTTGAGTAAACTTTAATCCATGTCAACTGGCTGCAAGTGTGATTTAGTTATTGCCAACACCTGTTAGGTGCCACATGTAAGTTACAGGTGCTGTTAAAGGGAACCTGTCACCCCAAATCACCCTTCTAAGCTCTAAATACATGTCCCTGCAGCATTACAAAACATTCCTACACATCCCTTTGTGAGTTTTTTGTCAAATATGAAAGTACTATAAAGTCGTTTGTAAACTTACTAAATCCTTGGCAGTGGGGCGTTCCCAAGCCTCTTTGTCTGCTGGGCGGGTTCCCTGTGCCACTGTAATACGCCCTAATGGGCGTCATTTCAAAGTTCCTAGCGCGGGCACAATTCAGAATCTCGCGCCCGCGACGTCACGGTCATGTGATGCCGGGACGCGTCATTTCTGGGCGGCCGGGGCGCTGTTGTATGACGCGCACCGGCCGACTTCAGCATGTGATCTGCGCATGCGCTGAGGTTGGCCAGTGCGCGTCAACAGAGAGAGGCAGGTGCGCAGGCTCCAGTGAACTCCCCCTCCCTCCCCTGTGTCACCCTCGCTCTCGGTCTGTGACATGCTGTGACTTCATGCTGAAGTCGGCCGGTGCGCGTTATACAACAGCGCCCCGGCTGCCCGGAAATGACGCGTCCCGGCATCACATGACCGTGACGTCGCGGGCGCGAGATTCTGAATTGTGCCCGCGCTAGGAACTTTGAAATGACGCCCATTAGGGCGTATTACAGTGGCACAGGGAACCCGCCCAGCAGACAAAGAGGCTTGGGAACGCCCCACTGCCAAGGATTTAGTAAGTTTACAAACGACTTTATAGTACTTTCATATTTGACAAAAAACTCACAAAGGGATGTGTAGGAATGTTTTGTAATGCTGCAGGGACATGTACCGTATTTGCCGGCGTATAAGGCGAGTTTTTAACCCCTAAAATTCTCCTCCCAAGTCGGGGGTCGCCTTATACGCCGGGTCAGGCGGGGTACTGAGGAAAAAAATGCCGGCATCGGTCCGCCGTGCATAATATAAGGGCCCCCATCCCCCCGAAAATGAGCGGTGGCAGGTGGCAGGCAAGAAAAAAAAATGATACTCACCTGCCTCTGCCGTCCATGTCTTCCGGAGCTTCCCGCTGCCACCACCGCTGTGTACATAGCCGCCGGGCGCCATAGATGTACGATCAGGAGGCTGCTGGTGTCTGATTGGCTGAGGCATTACCGTACATCTCCTGAACGGAGGTAACTGCGCCGCTCAGTGTGTATGTACGGTAATGCCAGGGCCAATCAGACGCCAGCAGCTGCCTGATTGGCTGATGGCTTATTATCGTACAGCTACAGTGCCCGGCTACGTACAGCGGCGGTGGCGGTGGTAAGCTCCGGCAGGGTCCGGTGGCACAGTGTGTCTTACTGTGTGTGTGTGTCTGACTGTGTGTGTGTGACTGTGTGTGTCTGTGTCTGACTGTGTGCGTGTTGTGTGTCTGTCTGACTGTGTGTGTGACTGTGTGTGTCTGTGTCTGACTGTGTGCGTGTTGTGTGTCTGTCTGACTGTGTGTGTGTGTGTGACTGTGTGTGCCTGTGTCTGACTGTGTGCGTGTTGTGTGTCTGTCTGACTGTGTGTGTGTGTGACTGTGTGTCTGTGTCTTACTGAGTGTGTGTCTGACTGTCTGTGTGTGACTGTGTGTGTCTGTGTCTTACTGAGTGTGTGTCTGACTGTCTGTGTGTGACTGTGTGTGTCTGTGTCTGGCTGTGTGTGTGTCTTACTGTGTGTGTGTCTGTGTCTGACTGTGTGTGTCTGACTGTGTGTGTCTGACTGTGTGTGTCTGACTGTGTGTGTCTGACTGTGTATGTGACTGCAGAGGAATATTGGGGGTTGATGGAGGCTGTACTCCCCCACCACCACTGTAATGCTATAATATATGGAGGACTACGGGGGTGCATTACACTATATGGAGCACAATGGGGTGCATTATATTATCTAGGGGACTATGGCGTGCATTGCACTATATGGAGGACTACGGGGGTGCATTACACTATATGGAGCACTATGGGGTGCATTATATTATCTAGGGGACTATGGCGTGCATTACACTATATGGAGGACTACGGGGTGCATTATAATATATTGAGGACTTTGATGATGCATTATAATTTATGGAGACAATTATACTATATGGAAGCCATTATAATACTTAGAGGGCTCTGTGGGAGCATGATAATACTTGAAGGGGTATGAGGGAGCCTCTATACTTTATGCAGGGCTATTTTAGGGCTGTGTGGTGGCCATAATACAGTGTGAAGAGATGTAGGGGTCATTATTCTATATGTGGGTCCATTATATTGTGTGGGGGTCATAGTGGGGATCATGCCGTAGAAGAGGGGGTAGTCTTATACGGCGAGTATATCCCAAACTCCATATTTTAAGTGGAAAAGTTGGGGGTCGTCTTATACACCCAGTCGTCTTATACGCCGGAAAATACGGTATTTAGAGCTTAGAAGGGTGATTTGGGGTGACAGGTTCCCTTTAATTACACAAATTAGAGAATCATCACATAATTTTTCTAAGGGTGCCAATACTTTTGTCCACCCCCTTTTTTATGTTTGGTGTGGAATTAGATCCAATTTGGCTTTAGGACAATTCTTTTTGTGTTTTTTCATTGAAGACAAATTAAATGAAGATAATAATACCAAAGAATTTGTGATTGCAATCATTTTCAGGAAGAAACTGAGTATTATCTGACAGAATTGCAGGGGTGTCAATACTTTTGGCCATGACTGTAGTTGTTCAGGGGAAGGATACAAAAAGTTGTCTCAGAGATTTAACCTGTCAGTTTCCACTGTGAGGAACATAGTAAGGAAATGGAAGACCACAGGGACAGTTCTTGTAAAGGCCAGAAGTGGCAGGCCAACAAAAATATCAGAAAGGCAGAGAAGAAGAATGGTGAGAACAGTCAAGAACAATCCGCAGACCACCTCCAAAGACCTGCAGCATCATCTTGCTGCAGATGGTGTCACTGTGCATCGGTCAATAATACAGCGCACACTGCACAAGGAGAAGCTGTATGGGAGAGTGATGCGAAAGAAGCCGTTTCTGCATGCACGCCACAAACAGAGTCGCCTGAGGTATGCAAAAGCACATTTGGACAAGCCAGTTTGGAAGAAGGTCCTGTGGACTGATGAAACAAAGATTGAGTTGTTTGGTCATACAACAAGGCGTTATGCATGGCACCACAAAAACACAGCATTCCAAGAAAAACACTTACCCAGTGTCAAATTTGGGGGAGGGTCCATCATGCTTTGGGGCTGTGTGGCCAATGACGGCACCGGGAATCTTGTAAAAGTTGAGGGTCGCATGGATTCCACTCAGTATCAGCAGATTCTTGAGAATAATGTTCAAGAATCAGTGTCAAAGTTGAAGTTACGCCGGGGATGGATCTTTCAGCAAGACAATGATCCAAAACACTGCTCCAAATCTACTCAGGCATTCATGCAGAGGAACAATTACAATGTTCTGGAATGGCCATCCCAGTCCCCAGACCTGAATATCATTGAACATCTGTGGGATGTTTTGAAGCGGGCTGTCCATGCTCGGCGACCATCAAACTTAACTGAACTGGAATTGTTTTGTAAAGAGGAATGGTCAAAAATACCTTCATCCAGGATCCAGGAACTCATTAAAGCGAACCTGTCACCCCCCCGGGCATCAAAAGCTCTAATAGCCACCTTCTGCAGCACTAAGGCTGCATTCAGGGAAGGTGACTATAGCCTTTTGATGCCCTTTGTAGTCTGAAATATGAAGTTAGGTAAATGCTTACTCTTAGAAAGACCAGAGACCGGGAGGCGGGGTTTCACGCTGCTCCGGCCCGCCCCCTCTTGTCAGTCATGGTGCTCGGCTGCTGCTGCCTCCCATGACTGTGTAAAATGAACGCGCGTCTCCGTTCTCATGCACGGAGCCGCGCATGCGCTGTGTGCCCGGTGTCGATGACTTCCTGGACACCGGGCGCACAGCGCATGCGCGGCTCCGTGCATGAGAACGGAGACGCGCGTTCATTTTACACAGTCATGGGAGGCAGCAGCAGCCGAGCACCATGACTGACAAGAGGGGGCGGGCCGGAGCACCGTGAAACCCCGCCTCCCGGTCTCTGGTCTTTCTAAGAGTAAGCATTTACCTAACTTCATATTTCAGACTACAAAGGGCATCAAAAGGCTATAGTCACCTTCCCTGAATGCAGCCTTAGTGCTGCAGAAGGTGGCTATTAGAGCTTTTGATGCCCGGGGGGGGTGACAGGTTCGCTTTAACAGCTACAGGAAGCGACTAGAGGCTGTTATTTTTGCAAAAGGTGGATCTACTAAATATAAATGTCACTTTTCTGTTGAGGTGCCCATACTTTTGCACCTGTCAATTTTTGAAATAATGCATATTTCACATTTTCGGTTAGTACAATAAACCCCATTTCAATCCTGAAATATTACTGTGTCCATCAGTTATTACATATATCACACTGAAATAGCTGCTGCAAAAAAACTATTTTAAACAAAAAAAAAAAAAAAAGAGTAAGATTAAGAGGGGTGCCCAAACTTTTTCATATGACTGTACACACTGTCCAGCCACACACTGACTGTACTCACACTGTAATCCACACACTCACTGTACTCACTATGCACACACCGTACTCACACTGTCCAGACGTACACTCACACACTGACTGTACTCACTATACACACTGTTCAGCTGCACACTGACTGTACTCACTATACACACTGTCCAGCTGCACACTGACTGTACTCACTATACACACTGTCCAGCTGCACACTGACTGTACTCACTATATACACTGTACCCACACTGTTCAGCTGCACACTGACTGTACTCACTATACACACTGTCCAGCTGCACACTGACTGTACTCACTATATACACTGTACCCACACTGTCCAGCCGCACACTGACTGTACTCACTATACATACTGTTCAGCTGCACACTGACTGTACTCACTATACACACTGTCCAGCCGCACACTGACTGTACTCACTATACACACACTGTCCAGCCGCACACTGACTGTACTCACTATACACACTGTCCAGCTGCACACTGACTGTGCTCACTATACACACTGTCCAGCTGCACACTGACTGTGCTCACTATACACACTGTCCAGCCGCACACTGACTGTGCTCACTATACACACTGTCCAGCCGCACACTGACTGTGCTCACTATACACACTGTCCAGCCGCACACTGACTGTACTCACTATACACACTGTCCAGCCGCACACTGACTGTACTCACTATACACACTGTCCAGCCACACACTCACTATACACACTGTACACCTGCACACTGACTGTACTCACTATATACACTGTACCCACACTGTCCAGCCGCACACTAACTGTACTCACTATACACACTGTCCAGCCGCACACTGACTGTACTCACTATACACACTGTCCAGCCGCACACTCACTATACACACTGTACACCTGCACACTGACTGTACTCACTATATACACTGTACCCACACTGTCCAGCCGCACACTGACTGCAATCACTATACACACTGTACTCACTATACACACTGTCCAGCTGCACACTGACTGTAGTCACTATACACACTGTCCAGCCGCACACTGACTGCACTCACTATATACACTGTACTCACACTGTCCAGCCGCACACTGACTGTACTCACTATACACACTGTCCAGCTACACACTCACTATACACACATGCACTCACACTGTACACCTGCACACTGACTGTACTCACTATACACACTGCACTCACACTGTACACCCGCACACTGACTGTACTCACTATACACACTGTCCAGCCGCACACTGACTGTAGTCACTATACACACTGTCCAGCCGCACACTGACTGTACTCACTATATACACTGTACTCACTATACACACTGTCCAGCTGCACACTGACTGTACTCACAATACACACTGTACCCACACTGTCCAGCCGCACACTGACGGTACTCACTATACACACTGTCCAGCTACACACATGCACTCACACTGTACACCCGCACACTGACTGTACTCACTATACACACTGCACTCACACTGTACACCCGCACACTGACTGTACTCACTATACACACTGCACTCACACTGTACACCTGCACACTGACTGTACTCACTATACACACTGCACTCACACTGTACACCTGCACACTGACTGTACTCACTATACACACTGCACTCACACTGTACACCTGCACACTGACTGTACTCACTATACACACTGCACTCACACTGTACACCTGCACACTGACTGTACTCACTATACACACTGTCCAGCTGCACACTGACTGTACTCACTATATACACTGTACCCACACTGTCCAGCCGCACACTGACTGTACTCACTATACATACTGTTCAGCTGCACACTGACTGTACTCACTATACACACTGTCCAGCCGCACACTGACTGTACTCACTATACACACACTGTCCAGCCGCACACTGACTGTACTCACTATACACACTGTCCAGCTGCACACTGACTGTACTCACTATACACACTGTCCAGCTGCACACTGAC
Source organism: Allobates femoralis (assembly GCA_033576535.1). Taxonomy (NCBI): domain Eukaryota; kingdom Metazoa; phylum Chordata; class Amphibia; order Anura; family Aromobatidae; genus Allobates; species Allobates femoralis. Next base: position 242,124,495 of record JARQOC010000005.1, on the reverse strand, counting down.
TGTGCTCACTATACACACTGTCCAGCCGCACACTGACTGTACTCACTATACACACTGTCCAGCCGCACACTGACTGTACTCACTATACACACTGTCCAGCCGCACACTGACTGTACTCACTATACACACTGTCCAGCCACACACTCACTATACACACTGTACACCTGCACACTGACTGTACTCACTATATACACTGTACCCACACTGTCCAGCCGCACACTGACTGTACTCACTATACACACTGTCCAGCCGCACACTGACTGTACTCACTATACACACTGTCCAGCCGCACACTGACTGTACTCACTATACACACTGTCCAGCCGCACACTGACTGCAATCACTATACACACTGTACTCACTATACACTGTCCAGATGCACACTGACTGTAGTCACTATACACACTGTCCAGCCGCACACTGACTGTACTCACTATATACACTGTACCCACACTGTCCAGCCGCACATTGACTGTACTCACTATACACACTGTACTCACTATACACTGTCCAGCTGCACACTGACTGTAGTCACTATACACACTGTCCAGCCGCACACTGACTGTACTCACTATACACACTGTACTCACTATACACTGTCCAGCTGCACACTGACTGTAGTCACTATACACACTGTCCAGCCGCACACTGACTGTACTCACTATACACACTGTACTCACTATACACACTGTCCAGCTGCACACTGACTGTACTCACTATACACACTGCACTCACACTGTACACCCGCACACTGACTGTACTCACTATACACACTGTCCAGCCACACACTCACTATACACACTGCACTCACACTGTACACATGCACACTGACTGTACTCACTATACACACTGCACTCACACAGTACAGCCGCACACTGACTGTACTCACTATACACACTGTCCAGCCACACACTCACTATACACACTGCACTCACACTGTACACCTGCACACTGACTGTACTCACTATACACACTGTACCCACACTGTACACCTGCACACTGACTGTACTCACTATACACACTGCACTCACACTGTACACCTGCACACTGACTGTACTCACTATACACACTGCACTCACACTGTACACCCGCACACTGACTGTACTCACTATACACACTGTCCAGCCGCACACTGACTGTACTCACTATACACACTGTACTCACACTTTCCAGCCGCACACTGACTGTACTCACTATACACACTGTCCAGCCACACACTCACTGTACACACTGCACTCACACTGTACACCCGCACACTGACTGTACTCACTATACACACTGCACTCACACTGTACACCCGCACACTGACTGTACTCACTATACACACTGCACTCACACTGTACACCTGCACACTGACTGTACTCACACTGTAATTGTAGTGATGGCTCTCCACGTGGGCGCTGTGCCGGGACTTCTCCTGCAGGAAGCTGGACTTCTCACACACCAGCAGGTGCCGAGGACTCGCCTGCAGTGCGGCCAGCATTGTGTCTGCCCGTCCACACACAGTTATTACTTGGACACTATAGATTAATTATATTATAACAGCCCAGAAACTGCCGAGGAAGGGGCGGCGATCACACGCCATATCCTGCCCGCTAGGTGCAACACACTGCCGTCTGCTGGCTGACAGTGCACAGTGCAGTTAAAGTACGGCACATGCTGACATTAGGGAAGACTGATGCTGAATCTAACACACTGCCATCTGCTGGCGGACAGTCCATAGTGCAGCTTCAGATTTATTGCGAGTGCTCATGCTGCCAGTGGTGAAGGCTAGGTTCACTTTTGCGTTGTGCCATCCGTCTAGACGCATGCATTTGTCAGCTGCATTAATGCTATGAAATTCTAGCGTTAACACAACTAACGCAGCCATAGAATTCTTTTGGTGACCGCAATGCAAACGCAATGCCAAAAGTGACCGCGTTTGAAAGCGTGCACTTTTGCAAGCGCACAGCTGGCCGTGGCTCGAGCCAACCCATTCATTAGAAACGCCAAATCCTGGCACTTTACCCTTCTCTTCTTGATTGCCCTGGTGGCAATTGGGGTAATAGTATTGGTTAATGACAGCTGAAAATTGACAGCTGTCATCAAACCCTGGATTGGTGATGTTACATTACCAATTCTGTAAGTAAATAGTTAAAAAACACAATCCCTTTTTTATCCATTTTATTGACCCCAAACATGCCCAGCTCTGACAGTAAATCCACAATATAATGTCCTTTGATGAAGCTCTGCAGCTCAGCTACATCACGCTGATTGGTGACATTAGAGTGACCTCTCATCGCAAGCAGCACTCACACTGACTGAGCAGCTGCTGCGAGATCAGTGATGTCAGAGAGTTCATCTGAGGTCACAGCTGGTGTAGTTCCCATGGCACCTCAGCTGTGACCTCAGATGAACTCCTTAACATCACTACTCTCATAACCACGGCTCCGTCAGTGTGAGAGTGTGGCGCCCCACTGGTCGGGACGCCACATGGGGTACTGCACCTAAACCAGTGAGTGTGGTTTCCCTGTGACCGGGGATTAGGATGTTAATGTGGGGCCCTCAACACACGCATTCACACACCCTGAGCCACGGGATCAATTGGGTAACCCCTTACTAGGGAACCGATCCCAGTGGGCGGAGTTGAGGTGGGTAGTGACGAGCGGGAAAAGGAGTTAGCCAGATCATGAGGAGAGCTGAAGAAGAGGGGACTGTGCGAGTGGCGCACTGGAGGGCACCTAAAGAGAGGTGACCCAGACAGAAGGGGGATCACCAGGTGTTAGTTAACACCCTAATCAGGACCGGCACGATACCTGGCCCAGAGGGACCCAGTCCAACAACGGAGGACCGGCTCCAAGAGCGGTGCAGGAGTTCATCCCTGAGCCACCAAACTGGAGGGACGCGAGCTGCCTTAGGGAATCGTGACCAATCCCTGCATACATCCCCAAAATCCCCCATGTAGGATCAAGGGGTCCCGCAATTAGGAAGACTCCATCAGGATCCTTGGGGACCAGCGAAGGGCTCTGTGCAGGGAAGCGCTAGGAAGGTACAGGTGTAGAGAGCGCAGGACAAGGACAGAGGGAGAAATCGGCAGGTACACCACTAAGGGCCTTGAGGAGACATCCCATCCTCCGGTGACTACCCAGGCCAGCTACCCATGACTGTGTAATACCTGAAAACTGCCTGAAGTTACCAGTAAACCCGTGCAGAGCCTAAACAGTATGTGGTGTCTCATTCACATCGTACTGGAGGAACTACATTCCAGTCTCCTCAGCAAAGACTGTGTCAGCATCCAACCTACAGAGCCACCTCCCAGTGCAAAATCCCTATTCCACATCACTGCCCCGGGACTCCGCTCCACCTACGGGAAGTGTTATCATCTAGCTGCAGCATCACCATCCCCTGAGGTCTGAAAGCAGTGCTGGTATCATTACCGGATACCTTAGGTGACGTCACGAGACTTTCTTTTATTTTATTTTTCCATTTTTATAATAGAAAACAACTTGCCACAAAATTATATTGCAAATTTTTTAATGATAAGTAGCTGATGTGAGCAGAAAAACGCAAAACGTTTTGGCCCAATGGCCTTCATCAGTTGCTATAATGAGAAAAACAAACCACAAGGAAAATATGATATATGATGACACCTCATATTACATAAACGTAAAAACTTGAAGAAATAAAGAGATAAGCTATGTACCATAGATTTCTGTCACCGTGCTACTGCATTATTATTATGCATACATACATTCATGCATTTCTGCAATTCTTACCTCCTCTTCCATGGTCCTTGAGAAAGCAGCTCTTGCCTCCCTTTCTTCCATTTCTGAACTCATTTCTGTAATTCTTAACTCCCTTTCTTCTATTTCTGTAAGTTTTGCTCATTGAGGCAAAATACAGCTTTTCTCTCAGTGTTCTATTCTCACTAAATGGGCCGGGGGCTCATGAATTTAAACAGACAGCTAAACCTTTATACTGAGTCCAATGAGAAAACTGTGGTGAAGTCTGTGCTTTTATTGAACGTTGCAGTATATTTGTATATGGTAAAACTGGAAACAATCAGAATACAGAACAATCAGTACATAGTACAGCAAAACACACATTATACATGGATATACAATATGCATGAAATAGCAACTAATCTAGACTATAACTGGATGAGCCAGGCTAAAACTAGAGCAGAAAACAACTAAAGAAGGCATGAATACATACCGGCAATGCAATTGCATGGGAACAGTAATGCTGAGTGTCTTCTTCCTTCCAGAAATGAAAGTAAAAATGGAGGCTGAGCTACCAAAATGCATTGCAAGAGGGAGGAGAATTAGACATAGAGATTAAATAGACTGCAAACATAGCATTGGCCGCTAGAGGGAGCCTGAAACACTGCATAAGAGATAAAGCTCATTAACAATCTACAGCTAAACTATTTAATAACATTATGCAAAACAAACATTGGAGATGAATTGGGTGTCGGAGACCGAACACTCCCCGTCTGGCATCACCGGATGTCACTATCCCTGTCTTCTGAGGGTAACAGCAGGACCAGTTCAGATACCGGTCTGAGAAATGTCTTAGGTTCATTTCCCTTAGTCATTCTTAGTCCGACCTTGCGGACATTACCGTCATTGCTCGGGAATGTTGCAGATTCCTTATTATAGACATATCCATATGACACTGGCATGATGAGCACATGGATCACAGCACATATACAAATCCTTTTTTGCTTTTCTGATTTTGGTTTATAAATGTTTTCACTAGACCTAATCCTGACGAAGACCCGGTGTGGGTCGAAACGTTGATTTTTGTCTTCAAATGCAACACGAATAAAAAACCACTTCTTGCAAAGAACCTACTTCTCAAGCCTTCTTTAGGGTGTGCCAAGGATAGACTAATAATATTTGAGATATTTTCCTTCGGCACCCCACTTATGGTGGTTGAGCTAGATCATTATAGAATACCCGTATGTTTTTTTGATCGAGCTCCCATAAAATCCATACAAATACATGGCTTCATTTGGCCTTTTCTCCTATAATGAGGAACAAACTAATGCAATTCTCTCCTCTGTAAGAGAAACTGACAACTTTCTGAATATATCTAATAGAGAAATTAAATCAAGAGATTACGAAAAAGAACTTAAGAAATACTCATCACTTGAGCTGCACGCCTATACTCTAGCCCAATACACTAGGGCTAAACGGATCCCTAGGGGCCTACGAGTAGGGTTACGTCCCACTCTGTTTCACGACAACGAGGAGTATTGTCAACTGTACGAGAACATTCTCAACAAATGTTCCCTAGATCTCATGCTATTGACCATTAAATTCATCCAAGACGAGCTGGTAAAGGTCAAGGAGCAAATAGAGAGTATTGAAAACCAACTATCCAATACCCTCTCCCCGGCTGATCTCACCACCCTGAAAACCAAAGCAGAAAAAACCATTGAAGACTTCACCAAGGAGCTTAAAAACAGGAAACGAACCAAATTCCTGAGGGACCAGGACGACTATACGAGAAATCAGGTCTATAGATGGCGATATACAACATTGCCAGAGCAACCCAGAGGCGGTTATGGATCCTCCGGCTCATCGGGCTCCGATGGAGGACGGGGCCGCGGGAAAGGTGGACGAGGGAGACCACGCCAGCCTTTTTTCGCCCCAAAATCACCAAAAAAACATCCACCAGCACCGTCACGGGAAACAACAGACGAGGACGAAGAAGGGGAAGGAGGAACGGACGGGGACCCGTATGCAGAGAAACGACAGACCGGGTCCCAGGTAACCTCGTTTTCAACATCTCCTCCTATCTTCTATCCCCAGCCGAGACTAGAGTACTCCAGAAGGGGCTTTCCTTCTGCCCTACACCCTCCTTCAACACATTCCAGGTTCAACAGGAACTCAACCGGTTTTTTCGAACACTAAGACTTAAGATACATTTTAATAAATGCTCGGAGGAAGATAATAGACTCCATGCTCCAATCAGCAATGATGCGCCAACAGACATAGTCAATTTACGTGATCTAGGACTGAGGACCACATCGAACTTTCAGCCTCCAAAAACCTCGCATCCTATTGAAACATACATAGGTCTTGTTAACGATTCTGTTAATTTAATCTGTAAAAATATTGACAAAGGTGATTTCCATCTGAAATACAATATCAATCGAGAAGAGACAATGGCCCTTAATAATCTCAAAAACAATAAAAAGATTATAATAAAACCTGCGGATAAAGGGGGAGCCATTGTCATAATGAATAAAACAGATTATATCACAGAAATTCAAAGACAACTTTCAGATAGTGACACATACGTACCCCTTCGTAGGGACCCAGTAAATGAGATCAAGTCAAAAATCACCGATTTAATCAACAAATACACCACAATAGGCCTTATTGACAAAAAACTAGCCGAGTACCTACAAAACCCTCATCCTATTACCCCCGTGATCTATATCTTACCCAAGATCCACAAAAATCTAGAACGACCACCGGGTAGACCCATAGTCGCTTCAACAGACTCTATACTATCTCCACTCTCTATCACATTAGAAAAAATGCTTAGCCCACTAGTTCCCCAAATAAAGTCGTTCATACGTGACACCTCTGACTTCCTTGACCATATCAAGAGTGTATCACCAATACCTGACAATAGTATACTGGCCACACTAGATGTCAACAGCCTTTATACCAGCATTGACCACAGTCTCGGACTACAGGCTGTTGAATGGTTTCTCCATACATTCACACCATCTAGCCAACCCAAAATCAACTTCTGCTTGGAGACATTAGAACTGGTTCTTACCAACAACTATTTTTTATTTGAGGACCAGTACTATTTGCAAAAACGGGGTACCGCTATGGGCGCGAATGTTGCGCCCCCATATGCAAATATATATATGGCCAAATTTGAAACAGACCAGATATACGACAATACACTTTTCAAAAAATATGCCCTGCTATGGTTAAGATACATAGATGACGTCTTTTGCGTTTGGACAGGCACGATAGATTCCTTTGACACTTTTGTAAACCAGATTAACACCAAGGTACCAAATTTGACCTTTACTTCACACTCCGACCCAAAGAGAATCAATTTCCTCGACACCATTATAATCAAAGAACCCAATGGTTCCCTTACCAGTGACTTATACACTAAAACGACAGACCGTAACAGCCTACTCCACTGGACAAGCTGCCACCCTAAGCATGTTAAACAATCTCTCCCCATTTCACAACATCATAGGGTTGATCGTATCGTTAGCGATTCCAGGACCAAAACATTAAGACATCGGCAAATGACAGATAAATTCCTTGATAGGGGTTATCCTGATGAGTACTCCATACATCAAGAATCAAAAACAAAGAGATCTAGAGAGTCAGTGACCAATAGAATGAAATTTATCAATACTTACCATCCATTCTCTCCACTACTTAAAAATGCGATTCTTCAACATTGGCCACTTCTTAAAACAGCCTACCCAACTATCGAAGAATTTAAAAATCCACCACTAATCTGCCATAAAAAGGCCCAGAATCTGAGACAACTACTTGTACGTGCAGATGTGGGATCGACAATACCTCAGCTACGGCAAGCCACCTTGAGTACAGTGCGAAGGGGCACTTTTCCTTGCTTAAATTGCGCTCAATGTACGAATGTCACTAAAGGTGATTCATTCACACACCCACGGACGGGTAAGAGATTCAATATCAGAAACTTTTACACGTGCAATTCATCTTACGTAGTGTACCTGATAAAGTGCCCGTGCGGTCTCGGATATGTTGGGGAAACCACTCAGCATATCCGGGACCGCATCAGCAAACATAAGTCCACGATCCGGTGTCAGAACACTTTATTACCTATCCCAGCACATTTTTTGGAGAAAAAACACAACATCAGCCAACTAAAATTCCAGGTTATCGATCACGTACCAATACCTAGGCGGGGGGGTGACCGTATCCGTAAGTTAAAAGAAAAGGAAGAATTCTGGATACACCATCTTAACACCCTTGCTCCTAATGGACTTAACCGAGAATTTGAGTTGATATACTAATATGTTCTCTTTTCATGTGTGTACATGGGATAAGATGTCATGTTCCATCATATTATTTAATGTGATAATTCTTTCTGGAGATAGTTGATCTTGTTCTTGATACTTCTACACCTATAACATTTGAGGAAGTTAGGTACAACATATACTAACATGTCATTCCTTTTATTGTAAGTTACTAATCAGTGTTTTTGTTTCTGTCCTAGAAATAAACAGCATATATGGATGGAAAATGCAACTTCTGAGCACCATCACCAACCTCACCGGGTCCACAATGTGATGCAACACTGTATTCTCTATACTTTGATCGATTATGTAATGGCACCTTTTGCATATTCACTCACATATACCATAACATATAGGACACCATTCTTAAATCTCCCCCCATCCACCACAAGGTCAGACTGCATAACATCTCAATAATCTTCATTTCCACTAAAAAACTCTCTCCATCGTATACACAGACACATTATGCGTCTGTTTCCTGATTTTTTCATTTGCGCATGCGCAAACGGATGTGTCGCCCTTATGGAACACGTCACAATCATAAAGATGGCGCCCGCGCATGCGCGGACGCGGCGATAACGCACATCCGGTTGGATGATGCGTTTCCGCCCTCCAGCACTCCCAGTCCCTCCCAGTGTGTATAAAGAGCGGCAGGACGCCGCAATACACCGCTCCTGCCTCCCATTCAATCCCAGGACCTGGGTCACTCCGGACACAAGGTATCTATTGTCCCTATGGACAGCCCCAGTTCTACTCTCTTCCATCTAGCTAATTAGCCACTTCTCTTCCTCTCCAGGCAAGAGCTACATGCCAGATAATTCTCTTAGGTATGTAACCTGCCTCCCTTTATTACCTATACAATTTAACTATGTCTAATGGTCCCTTTATCCTTGTAGCCCCCTTTTTAGGGTCTATATCATGATCATATATCACCATTGAGCTGTAACTCCAACAGGATTCTTCCCCTAAACAGAGGTATATATTCCTTATCCAAGCTTGCCCTTTGGCACTGTTATCATCACTTTGATAACGTCTGCTATATACATCCTCTGTTATCTCTTCCTTATAGAATTCCATAACAACCACTCATAATATCCTCTTTTCCTTGGATATTTGACCACTAGAAGGTAATGACGAATCCCTGAACTATTCCCACATTCACTGATTAGTATACTTTGCCACGTCCGCCCCTACACAGATTTCTCACTTGATCCCTTTTTATCACAGCTCCACCATGATTATTACTCACACCCAAATCACTTGACAAATTTTCACTCTGCTTCCCGCACCAATAACACTTGCAGTTTCTAACGCGTAGTAGCACAATACATGTCACTAAAACACTTCACTCACAGATTCCTTATTATAGACATATCCATATGACACTGGCATGATGAGCACATGGATCACAGCACATATACAAATCCTTTTTTGTTTTTCTGATTTTGGTTTATAAATGTTTTCACTAGACCTAATCCTGACGAAGACCCGGTGTGGGTCGAAACGTTGATTTTTGTCTTCAAATGCAACACGAATAAAAAACCACTTCTTGCAAAGAACCTACTTCTCAAGCCTTCTTTAGGGTGTGCCAAGGATAGACTAATAATATGTTGCAGTAACTAGACCAAGTGGCCACTGGTTCTGGTGTACTTGAGAGTCTTTCACAAGAACAAGGTCACCTATGTTCAGATTGGGACAAGTTTTCTCAATACGCTGCTCGCTGGTATTGGAACTTTGTTAGTAAGACATTGGATTTCTGTAAGGTAGGTTTCTCTTTGAACAGTAAGGATGATGTGGTTTTTAGAGAAGTCCAAGTCGAAGGTAATGTAGGTATTTTTACAAATATGCCGGCCTTTACATTCTCCTGTATCATAAGTTCTGGGAGTTCTGAAGGAGCGAGCTATGTAGCTCAAGCAGGTAATGGCTCGAACGAGTGACTTCCACCTTGAGAATTTGACGAATCTGTGAGATCCAAGCTGGGTAGCAGAAGTCTTTGTATGAAGTGTAGAAACCTGAGGGTTGATTTCAGCATGTGTGTCCTCTCCTACTAGTGCAAAGGTGTCTGGAAGGTGTTCTTCAACATATAATAGTTTTGGTCCTGAAAGCCACGTTGTACTTTGTAGCTGACTTCTGTTAACTGCCCTGGTTGAATGTGCAAGCTTGGTCTTCCCCATAACAAACCCAATGTGGCTCTGACATTTGTAGTCTTTAAGGTAGGCAACAGCAGCGATTGCTTTGACAGAAGCATCCGCGAATATGTACAGTTTTTGACTTTGTATTTCTGTTGACGGCACAGGGGTGTATGGTCTTGGCACGTTCAGGTTGGAGAGGGTAACTAACGAGTTCTTCCATCCTTCCCACTGGATTCTCTTATTGGGTGGCAGAGGTGCATCCCAGCTAGATGTTTCCCTAGTTAAGTCTCTTAGCAAGGCCTTGCCTTGTATTGTGACAGGAGCTGCGAAACCCAGGGGATCGTACAGACTGTTGATGGTAGACAGAACACCTTTACGAGTAAAAGGCTTTTCTCCTTGGCTGACTTGAAAGGTGAAAGCATCTGATCGTAGATTCCAGAGAAGTCCGAGGCTACGTTGAATTGGTGCGGGGTCTGACCCCAAGTCCAGGTCTCTGAGGCTGAGGCTGTTATAAGGTTGAAACAAAGATGGGCATCCTTCTTCCAGCGTACTTGTCAGCATGTTTGACACAGAAGAGGGGGCGTGCATGCATTACGGGCATACGCCTCCTATTATGACCCATCCTAGGTCTAGCCTTTGGGCATAGGGAGCATTGTGGTGTCCATTGATATGACGTCTCACTTTATGCACCTGCAGGATATCTCTTCCCAACAGCAGGATATCTCTTCCCAACAGCAGGATTATCTGAGCCTGATGGTCTAGTTCCGGTATGAGGTGAGCTATGCATTTTAAGTGAGCGTGGTGGGTTGCTACATCTGGCGTAGGAATTTCAGATCTGTTGTCTGGGATCTGGTTGCATTCAATGATCATGGGTAGTGGTAGGCAGAATTGTCCATCTAAGGCTGGGGTCACACATAAGCCTTTAGTCCGTTTTTGGCTTCATTTTTGTCATTTTTTTTTTCTAAGTCCAAAAACTGACAGAAAAACGGATTGGATGTAATAAACACCCTGTCCGTTTTTTTCTGGACCTCAAAACATTGCTCTGTCCGTTTTTGAGCCAAAAACGTTGCTAGCAACGTTTTTGGCATCAGTTAAAAAACGCATGCGTTTTTTTAACATGGGCCCTATGGGAAACACATGCGTTAACGCATGGCACATATAGGCACCTGCGTTAACGCATGCGTTAACGCACATGCGTTTTTAATGAAAAAATGACTAAGTCCAAAAACGTTCAGGGGTGCAGGAGCCTCAAAAAGCACCCTATAAAAAACGGATTGGTGATGAAAATCACTTCCAAAAACGGACTTCTATGTGTGACCCCAGCCTAAGGACTCGATTTGATAGTCAGTAGCTTTCCTGCCTGCTGTTGTCACAGTACCTGCACATGTCTTTAATGAGTAGGGAGTGCTTGGCCAGGGATCGATTACTTTGATCATCCAAGATAGCATACAGTTTTATAGCTTTGTCTCTGTGGCCCTTTGGGTATACTCTGACGAGGCATATCTTAGAACAGGACCTGCTGTCTATTGTTCCTTTGCAGACTTCTGTACATTGTGAAGTGATCTCTGGCGTAGGTGTAGCAGTGTTCCTTTCCTCCCCGCCATGCTCACTGTCAGCTGATGTGTTTTGTGTATTCCATGGAGCTGGGTCAGGGTGTAGAGCTGTGTTATGGTCTGTGGTGCCACACTCTGTGCATTTTACACTGACCTTGCAATCCTTGGCAAGATGAGCTGTGAACGAGCAGCACTTATAGCAGATACCGTGTTCTTTCAGGAAGCTTCTGCGATCTGGCATAGATTTTCCTCTGAAGGTCCTGCATTCAAGAGGAGGATGAGGCTTCTGATGGAGCGGGCACTGCTTGTCAGGGTCCTGCAATTTTGTCTCTGATTGGGAGTAGTCAGCAGACCTGTGATTGGAATCTGAAGAAGAAACATTAGTCTTGTGTACTGTCACAGATGTTCTGCGTGGATTTGCTGCTGGTGGCGGTGTGGCATACGGCATTGTAAAGTCGAAGCTGGGATCATTTCTAATTCTTGCTTGTTGGTGTATAAAGTCTACAAAAACAGAGAAGGGAGGGAATGGAACACTGTGCTTGTATTTGTATCTGGAACCATGTGTGAGCCACTTCTCCTGCAAATTGTAGGGTAACTTTTGGACTATAGGGTTCACACCTCTGGGTGTGTCGAGGAATGCAAGTCCCTTTAGGTCATCTTCATATTTGGCAACTTGGACTTCCATTAGCAGGTCGCTAAGTTCTGTAAGTTTCTGTAGCTCTTTGTTAGATATTTTAGGGAAGCCATCGATTCTTTTGAACAAAGCGCTTTCTATTACCTCTGCCGAGCCGTAACGCTCATCCAGCCTCTTCCAGATCTCTCTGAGGCCAATCTCAGGGTGGCTTATATTAGAGTCTCTGATCCTTATTGCATGTTTGACTGACTCTTCTCCCAGGTACTTAACTAAGAGGTCTATCTCTTCCCTGTGTAGCAACCCCAAGTCTCTAGCGACATTTTGGAAAGAGGCTTTCCAAGCTCTGTAGCTTTCAGCTTGGTCGGTGAATTTCATGAGTCCTTTGGCAACCAGCTCACGTCGCGTCAAGAACTTTGCAAATTCTGTTGTGAAAAGGTTGTCAGCAGAGTATACTAGTGATGGGTGCACCGGTAAGGGTAAGTGGTGTGAGGTGTGCTCGTACCTGTTAGTATCCTCTGGGTGGCGCCAGCCAGTGTCATGTTGCTTCGGTCTGACGTACGATGTGTCAGCAAGGTGATTTACGTTGGTTACCTGTTGAGGGGCAAGATAGTCATTAGCAGAATTGTTTTGTGCAACATTATCGAGTTTGCGTCTGTCCTGGAGTTGAGGCTCATGATGGCTCCTGCTTTCTTCACTGGAGGTGTCGTGTTCGCGTTTTGGGTCCAGATCAGGATTGTAGTTTGGATCAGGGAGTTCATTAACGTACTGAGATGTGCGTTGTGGAGGATCTTGCAGTGGAAACTCCAGACTCAGCACACTGTTTCGCCTATGCAGCTCTGGGTTTTGAGCGGCTTCTAGTGACTCTGCTTCTGCGATGGCGGCTGAAGCCTCCCTTTTCGCTACTAGATTTTCTAAGGCGGCATCCAGGCGTGCCTTCTCTAACTGTGACCTTCTCTCTTGATCAGCTAGGGTTGCTTCTAAGTGTGCCTTCTCTAACTTAAGTTGCATCTCTTGTTCAGCAAAGCTTGCTCGCATTTTGGCAGCTTCAGCATTTGCGCGGGCAATGGCAACCGCACTGCTGATGGATGTTGTCTTTGAGGAGGTAGAAGTAACAGATCTTGTCCTGTGTGATCTGTGGGACATGGTGTTCTGGGGAAATTCTTGGCTGTGTAGAGATTGCTGTAGCTGTACAAAGTCTCTGTGTAGCCGGTGACTTGTATGCTACTATCTAGATGGCTGCTGTATCACTGTTTCCCAGTAGGATGGCTGCCGTTTTACTGTTCTGTTCTCACTAAATGGGCCGGGGGCTCATGAATTTAAACAGACAGCTAAACCTTTATACTGAGTCCAATGAGAAGACTGTGGTGAAGTCTGTGCTTTTATTGAATGTTGCAGTATATTTGTATATGGTAAAAATGGAAACAATCAGAATACAGAACAATCAGTACATAGTACAGCAGAACACACATTATACATGGATATACAATATGCACGAACTAGTAACTAATCTAGACTATAACTGGATGAGCCAGGCTAAAACTAGAGCAGAAAACAACTAAAGAAGGCATGAATACATAACGGCAATGCAATCGCATGGGAACAGTAATGCTGAGTGTCTTCTTCCTTCCAGAAATGAAAGTAAAAATGGAGGCTGAGCTACCAAAATGCATTGCAAGAGGGAGGAGAATTAGACAGAGATTAAATAGACTGCAAACATAGCATTGGCCGCTAGAGGGAGCCTGAAACACTGCATAAGAGATAAAGCTTAGTGATGAGCGAGTACTAAAATGCTCGGGTGCTCGAAGCTCGGGCCGAGCATCCCGAGATACTCGTGTACTCGGCCCGAGTACCGAGCCCAATGTTATCCTATGGGAGACCCGAGTATTTTTATGAAATGACTGCCGGCAGCATGTAGAAACCCTAAAAATGTCACAAAAGTCTCAGAAGAGTGCTCAAATGACATGGCAACACCATGGGGAAGACCCCTGGAAGCATTTCTCACTCAAAAGTCGCAGCTGTGAACAATGATGTCCGAGTTTCACGCCAATTTTACGGAGTCACCAGAAAACCTTCCAAAATGACACCAAAATGAATATTTAGGGTGGAAATGTTAAGGGCACATACCCAATAGTGAGATACAGCTGGTGTATGTTACTTTTTGTGATTACATGAAAGATTTTACATGAAAACATTGTGTGGCACTCCGATGACCCTGAGAAGAGACGTACATGAAGCCCTGTCTTGACATAATGTGCCCATTTTGAGGAACTGGGTCTTCCTTTGCCAGGGCAGTCCAAAATTGGGAGGTTCACCAATGCCCCTGGATAGAGAAGTGCATGAGGGCCTGTAAACCTGAAGTGGGTGTATTGTAGTATAGCCCTTTGGCAGGGCAGCCAAAAATTGGGAGGCTCCACATTGTCCCAGGATAGAGACGCGCAGGAGGGCCTGTAAACCTGAAGTGGGTGTATTGGAGTATAGCCCTTTGGCAGGGCAGCCAAAAATGGGGAGGCTCCACCTTGTCCCTGGATAGAGACGTGCAGGAGGGCCTGTAAACCTGAAGTGGGTGCATTGTAGTATAGCCCTTTGGCAGGGCAGGCAAAAATTGGGAGGCTCCACATTGTCCCTGGATAGAGACATGCAGGAGGGGCTCAAAACATTTTTCCCATTGAAAAGGAGCGGGTATCCTGTCGTTGTAATGCCCATTCTAAAAGAATGGGCGTAAAAATTTACCACTGGGGGTATACCTGAAACAACAGCCTAACTATTGTAACGGTCATCATGGTGGCACATGAGGAGAAGGAGGAGCAGCCCAGCGATTAGCCAAGGAAGAGGAAGACGACGTGGTGGATGATCCAGTAGCTGACCCAACCTGGCAGGAGGATATGCAGAGCGAGGACAGCAGTGCACAGGGGGAGGGAGGCGTAGCATCACAACAGGCAGTACGAAGCAGGGTCGTGTCCGCAGGCAGAAGGCAGGCAACCGTTCCCCGGAACAACAACACGACACAAGGTGCCTGTGCAAATGTTAGGTCTTCCCGAGTCTGGCAGTTTTTTAAGTTGGCTCCAGATGACTCTAAAAAGGCCATTTGCAACACCTGCCATGCCAGCATCAGCAGGGGTACGAAAACTAGCAGCCTGACCACCACCAGCATGATCAGACACATGTCAGCCAAGCACCCGACTTTGTGGGAAGTACAACAGAGTCGAGGAGCGGTGCTTGCTGATGTCACTGCTACGTCTTCGCGTGTTGTGCGTGCGAGCCAATCCCCTGTCCATACTGGCCGCGAACAAGCCTCCGGCCCTGCACTTGAAGTTGCCCACGCACAAATAACACCACTATCAAGCACGTCCTTGTCCCAGCGCAGCGTTCAATCATCCATTCAGCAAACCTTTGAACGCAGGCGCAAATACGCTGCCAATGCCCCACATGCCACAGTCCTAAATTCTCACATTTCGCGACTCATAGCGCTAGAAATGTTCCCTTTCCGGCTGGTGGAGACGGAAGCATTCCGCGACCTGATGGCGGTTGCTGTCCCACGTTACTCGGTCCCCAGCCGCCACTATTTCTCCAGATGTGCCGTCCCCGCATTGCATAACCACGTGTCCCAAAGCATCAAACGTGCCCTGAACAACGCTGTTTCAGCCAAAGTCCACCTAACCACAGACACGTGGACAAGTGCTTGTGGGCAAGGCCGCTACATCTCCTTGACGGCACACTGGGTTAATATTGTGGAAGCTGGGACCCAGTCTGAGCGAGGGACGGAACACGTCCTTCCCACACCAAGGACTGGAGGCCCTACCTCTGTCAGGGTTTCACCGACACTCTACAGCTCCGGAATGTCATGCTCCTCAGCCTCCCCCTCCTCCTCCTGCGCATCCTGATCCAATGTACCCTCCACACCAGTCACAAGCTGGAAGCACTGCAGCACTGCCTCTGCAAAGCGGCAACAGGCTGTGCTGAAGCTAGTCTGCATAGGTCACAAACCCCACAATGCAGAAGAGGTGTGGACAGCTCTGAAACAGCAGGCAGATCACTGGTTGACACCTCTGAACCTAAAGCCAGGAAAGGTCGTGTGTGACAATGGCCGGAACCTGGTGGCAGCTTTGAGGCGAGGCCAGCTGACGCATGTTCCATGCGTGTCCCATGTGCTCAACCTGGTGGTTCAGCGGTTTCTTACATCATATCCAGAGCTTATTAGAAACAAACTCCAAACAATACTAATACACATTTTTGGGAATTTTTAATTCCCAAACAGTACCTGGACTACAATATTCGGTGGTCGCGATACCTACAATTTAACCATACAAAACTTCAGCGACACAACTCATGAATAGTATTGATTTCATTTTATTAAAGTGCAGTATAAAGTGCAATGTGCTATACAGACATGGTGACAGGGTATTTGGACTATATACATAATATGGCAGGGGTCACTGATATTGTATACATCAAATATTATGGAACATTATTAAAGACATTATTACTATCCATAACTACATTCTCCTTGAGTGTAAATGATACATCAACACGCTCAAGGATATCAGGTGTAAGTGACATGCTCACTCATATGACAGACCAGACCTTCCCATACTTCGTGTTATACACTATGGGTGATGTTTCCCCCCTCTCATATGGCCAAAGTATACTCTTTACATTGATATAGTGAAGCATCAACTGCATGGGTATAGCTAAAAACTATATGTATAGAATTGCAATATATAAAAAACAGTGGGTAGGTCTCTGAATGTATAAAGTACCAAGTACCCAGCTTGGATGGTAATTATCTATTTATTGCCACATACAACCTAATGTTATAACCTGGTAACATTAATCAAATTATATAGTTTGTAGCTTATACCTCCATGCTGCACAATGTGCACTGTTGTGCCTATGCAATCCATTGCCTCATGACACTGAACATTATAGTTCAAGAGCAATCAACAAGGGTGTAACTTGTAGCTTACACCACCGTTCTGCTCAGTATACACAGCTATACCACTGCAGTCCATTAATAGCTTCACATTCACTATAAGATGTTGTGTGTATCAATTAGTAAGATATACCTTAAGTATGGCAGGGGAGAGTCTGGTGTGGCGTCCTATAACCCTGGTCCTTGCGCCCCAATGCGCATGTCGGTCCTCCTTCGTCAGGGGGCGTGAGACTAGTGAGAGCTGGTGTGAGTTAAAAAGGATCTACTAACCAATCAAGTCCGGTGTTTATGTCATGTGACTATCATCACAGCTGTTTGCTGTGATGATCCATGTTCCTGCTGTCAGTGTATACTCTTAGAAGTCCTCCCTCAAACAGTCATGGTTTTTTTTTTTTTTTTTTTTTTTTTATGGCCATAAATGGCCACTTTAGATGTTAAACTATTTACTACCTACATTGTTTATTGTTTACCATTATTGACAACCTCTGTATGTCACAGTTGTAATACGTCCCAGGTAGTGTCACATCACACGATGCAGTATACACCGTGGGATGCGGCACCCCAAAACAGATCACAATCCTGAGACAGAGGGTCGACACTTATACTTGGATTCTAAGTGTAGAGGGCTCTCGAAACATATATGGGGCAAGACAATTTTTCACTTTTCATCATTTATCTTGTTTATTTTTGGTGGATGTCTCACATTAAATTTTATATGTGGGACATTGACCAAACTATCGAAAATGGCTTAATTGCTAGAAATTTGCCACAATGGTCACTCACCGAGGGGTCCAAATCAAGCCCTCTATAGGCTAAAATTCTATATTGTTCTCGTCCTTACATATCCTTGTTAATCCTTTACCCACATATATATTCAACTTACTACCGCTATATTTCCAGGCATAACAATGCAGATAAGTAAACTTTTTTTCTCCCCACAACATATCACATGTCAAGACCACTAATCCACTTACAGTTATATAGCACCACTATACAGATATATGGATAAACTATAGAAACCCTATTCCGTTACATTATCGCCGCAAGGTTGTATCGGTCCGTTCAGTTGAGATTTCTCGTAGAGGATTTCAGTTGTATTCTTTGATATAGTATACTTGACAGCAGGTCATATTACAGCATCTTATTAGACAATACTTCCGGACTGTGTACGGATTCTGAAAATTAAAATCGAGAGTTAAAAACAAATACAAATATGCAAAAAGCACCCTGGATCTCACTTGGTACGACTTCAAAGAAACGGTGCAAAACTATTGTGTTCATTGAGACCTGATGGTTTGACAGTTTTCAACCGCCATATCCATCTTGTCTCCATTTGTCCTAGCTTCCTTGTTATATTACCCCCTCTGATTGTTGATGGGATACAGTCAATCCCTCTGACTCTAAGCATTGTGCTATCACACGCATGTTTCTGTCTGAAGTGTCTCGGAATTGTTTTTAGTTTGTCTACGTCTTCATCTTTTACTTTTTTTGCGCTCTCGATGCCTAGTACATGCTCACGTATTCTTGTTTTTAATTGGCATGTCGTCATTCCTATATATATAAGTGGACAGGGGCATGTGGCAAAGTAGATTACTGCTGACGTTTCACAGTTAATGGTTTTAAATATTCTATATTCCTTGTCACCAGATGAATTCGTGAATATGGAAGTTTTTTCCACATTCGGGCAGGCTACACATTTGCCACACGGTTTACAACCCGCCCCTTTGGGAAATTTATCCAAAAACGTTATTTTAGGTGGCCCTTCATAATGACTCCTCACCAATAAGTCTTTTAAATTCCTACTTCTTCTTGTAGAAATCAGAGGAATATCTGGGAGAATACTATTGAGGATAGGATCTGCTTTCAAAATATGCCATGATCTACGCAATATATCTCTGATGTTGTCTATGGCAGGATTAAAGTTAGTAATAAAGCGGACTGGTTGTTCAGCACTTTTTTTATTTTGATTATAGAGTAACTTCGTTCTTTGGCTATATTTAGCCTTATAGTAGGCTTTTTTAACACTTTTCTTACTATAGCCTCTCTCCAAAAATCGTGTACTCATAGTTTTAGCCTGTTCCTCAAAGTCTTTCTCATTTGAGCATATACGTCTTAGGCGCAAAAATTGGCCTGTAGGGATAGCACGTATCACATGTCGAGGATGTGAGGAGGAGGCGTGGAGGAGTGTGTTAGTAGATGTTGGCTTACGGAAAAGTTTTGATTGGATACACCCTGTAGTGTCTTTATATAGTGTTACATCCAGGAAGTCGATGGCATCACTCGAGTATTGACATGTCAAGAATATGTTTCTGCCGCGTCCACTGGAGTTCAATTGTTCAATGAACTTTTCTAATGATCTCATATCACCCTGCCAGATCCAAAAGATGTCGTCGATGTAGCGCGTCCACATCGGGACGCGCTCCATCGACGCCGACAGATCTGAGTTCAGGAGGTCCCTCTCCCACAGCCCCAGGAATAGATTTGCATACGCTGGGGCAAATGATGCCCCCATTGCGGTCCCCTGGAGCTGTAGGTAGAAGGACCCCCTAAAGGTGAAGAAATTGTGTGTTAAAGCGAACTCCAGAAGACACAGCACAACCTTGATCACATCTTCTGGATGCCGTGACATCGACAAAAAATATTTTGCCGCTGCCAGTCCATCATTATGTTTAATACTCGTGTATAATGACTCAACGTCACCTCCTACCATTATTGCATCAGGTCCCATATGTATGCCATCGACTTTCCTCAACAGGTCTAACGTATCCAATGTGAAAGATGGTAGAGTTTCAACTAATGGTTGTAGTATACTATTAATCCATAAGTTTACTCGCTCCAAATAATTACCGTTGCCGGAAATAATTGGTCGGCCTGGGGGGACAGTTGAATTTTTGTGTATTTTTGGCAGCATGTAGATTGTTGCCACTGTTGGTTCTGACACCCTTAGTGCTCTTGCCAGCTCAAGGGTGAGAACGCCGCCGTCTGTCGCATCTTTCAAGATGATTTCAAGCTCAGCTGTAAATTTTGCCAAAGGATTAGCTATACCCATGCAGTTGATGCTTCACTATATCAATGTAAAGAGTATACTTTGGCCATATGAGAGGGGGGAAACATCACCCATAGTGTATAACACGAAGTATGGGAAGGTCTGGTCTGTCATATGAGTGAGCATGTCACTTACACCTGATATCCTTGAGCGTGTTGATGTATCATTTACACTCAAGGAGAATGTAGTTATGGATAGTAATAATGTCTTTAATAATGTTCCATAATATTTGATGTATACAATATCAGTGACCCCTGCCATATTATGTATATAGTCCAAATACCCTGTCACCATGTCTGTATAGCACATTGCACTTTATACTGCACTTTAATAAAATGAAATCAATACTATTCATGAGTTGTGTCGCTGAAGTTTTGTATGGTTAAATTGTAGGTATCGCGACCACCGAATATTGTAGTCCAGGTACTGTTTGGGAATTAAAAATTCCCAAAAATGTGTATTAGTATTGTTTGGAGTTTGTTTCTAATAACGTGTATATCTGTGTTCCACACAGTAGTTGTCTCCAAAAAAATGGACTTTAGAGCAAAGGAAAATTCCTGGCATGAAGAAGCTGATAAAGTATTTGGTGCAATGTTGACACAAACAGCCACGGATGAGACCTCTGACATGGAAACGGTGTTTTCTGATATATCGTACCTAGCGACCAAACGGACACGTCTGTGGTGGAATAGAATTCTATTGAAAAAATATCTACTTAAAAAACTCATACCACGAGGTCTGAGGGTGAAAGTAATACCATCTTTTCCAGTGGAGGATGATGAGATTATAACAAAATGGGAGGAGGCATGTGACACATGTTCTGAGACACTAATGGGCTTATTAGTTGATCTCAATTCTACAACACTACTAGAAATCGAAGAAAAACTAGATAAAAAGCAAGGAGAACTGAAGGCTATGTGTAGTGCAGAGAAATTGAAGGAATTTGACTCAGTACTGGAGAAACAATTGGAGGGATGTGTAAAGAAAATTAAAGAGGTCCATTCAAAAAAGTACCAACGGGATCTAAAAGACAGATTCGAAAGCAAAATCTATATTTGGCGTAAACCTAAAATACCTAAAAACGAGGGACGTAAAGCATCACAATCCTCAGTTACGTCATTCAGTGATCAATCAGAAACGCCAGGTCCATCAAGTGGGACCCGATCTGGTGCAAACATTGGCAATAAGAAAAATCCAAACGGTTCGAATAGAAGAAAACGAAAGAATAAGTCAGGCTCACCCTATGACTACAATGACAGACATGATAATAAGGTAATTAACTTGAGTGATCATGAATTGACTAGGGAAGATCTATCAGTACTAGGAAGGGGCCTAACCTTTGCACCAGTAGGCGGAGTAGACACTTTTACATTAATTAAAGATCTGAATCTGTTCGCTAGATCCCTCTACTATAAAAGACACTTTTTTGATGGAACTCTTCACTCCCTTTTTCCTTTAGAGGAAGAACAGGAAGTTCTGAGAGATCTGGGAGGTTTAGTGGAAGATAACACCTTGTCCATTAGAGGTAAGATTCCCGACATTATTAGAATTAAATCTAAAAAATTTCCTTCTTTTAATATGTGCGCAAATCTAGACATGTTTGTAAAAATAGTAACAAAAGAATTTGAAGAGATCAGACATATCAGAAGTGGAGATAATCTTACGAAAGTAGAAAGAGAAAGACTTGGGGAACTACAAAAGATCAAGGATGTGGTATTAAAGCCGGCAGACAAGGGTGGGAACGTCGTCGTCTGGCCAAAAACTATGTACGAAAATGAGGTATTTCGTCAGTTAAACAACAATACATGCTATAAAAAATTAACATTTAATCCTTTGGCAAAATTTACAGCTGAGCTTGAAATCATCTTGAAAGATGCGACAGACGGCGGCGTTCTCACCCTTGAGCTGGCAAGAGCACTAAGGGTGTCAGAACCAACAGTGGCAACAATCTACATGCTGCCAAAAATACACAAAAATTCAACTGTCCCCCCAGGCCGACCAATTATTTCCGGCAACGGTAATTATTTGGAGCGAGTAAACTTATGGATTAATAGTATACTACAACCATTAGTTGAAACTCTACCATCTTTCACATTGGATACGTTAGACCTGTTGAGGAAAGTCGATGGCATACATATGGGACCTGATGCAATAATGGTAGGAGGTGACGTTGAGTCATTATACACGAGTATTAAACATAATGATGGACTGGCAGCGGCAAAATATTTTTTGTCGATGTCACGGCATCCAGAAGATGTGATCAAGGTTGTGCTGTGTCTTCTGGAGTTCGCTTTAACACACAATTTCTTCACCTTTAGGGGGTCCTTCTACCTACAGCTCCAGGGGACCGCAATGGGGGCATCATTTGCCCCAGCGTATGCAAATCTATTCCTGGGGCTGTGGGAGAGGGACCTCCTGAACTCAGATCTGTCGGCGTCGATGGAGCGCGTCCCGATGTGGACGCGCTACATCGACGACATCTTTTGGATCTGGCAGGGTGATATGAGATCATTAGAAAAGTTCATTGAACAATTGAACTCCAGTGGACGCGGCAGAAACATATTCTTGACATGTCAATACTCGAGTGATGCCATCGACTTCCTGGATGTAACACTATATAAAGACACTACAGGGTGTATCCAATCAAAACTTTTCCGTAAGCCAACATCTACTAACACACTCCTCCACGCCTCCTCCTCACATCCTCGACATGTGATACGTGCTATCCCTACAGGCCAATTTTTGCGCCTAAGACGTATATGCTCAAATGAGAAAGACTTTGAGGAACAGGCTAAAACTATGAGTACACGATTTTTGGAGAGAGGCTATAGTAAGAAAAGTGTTAAAAAAGCCTACTATAAGGCTAAATATAGCCAAAGAACGAAGTTACTCTATAATCAAAATAAAAAAAGTGCTGAACAACCAGTCCGCTTTATTACTAACTTTAATCCTGCCATAGACAACATCAGAGATATATTGCGTAGATCATGGCATATTTTGAAAGCAGATCCTATCCTCAATAGTATTCTCCCAGATATTCCTCTGATTTCTACAAGAAGAAGTAGGAATTTAAAAGACTTATTGGTGAGGAGTCATTATGAAGGGCCACCTAAAATAACGTTTTTGGATAAATTTCCCAAAGGGGCGGGTTGTAAACCGTGTGGCAAATGTGTAGCCTGCCCGAATGTGGAAAAAACTTCCATATTCACGAATTCATCTGGTGACAAGGAATATAGAATATTTAAAACCATTAACTGTGAAACGTCAGCAGTAATCTACTTTGCCACATGCCCCTGTCCACTTATATATATAGGAATGACGACACGCCAATTAAAAACAAGAATACGTGAGCATGTACTAGGCATCGAGAGCGCAAAAAAAGTAAAAGATGAAGACGTAGACAAACTAAAAACAATTCCGAGACACTTCAGACAGAAACATGCGTGTGATAGCACAATGCTTAGAGTCAGAGGGATTGACTGTATCCCATCAACAATCAGAGGGGGTAATATAACAAGGAAGCTAGGACAAATGGAGACAAGATGGATATGGCGGTTGAAAACTGTCAAACCATCAGGTCTCAATGAACACAATAGTTTTGCACCGTTTCTTTGAAGTCGTACCAAGTGAGATCCAGGGTGCTTTTTGCATATTTGTATTTGTTTTTAACTCTCGATTTTAATTTTCAGAATCCGTACACAGTCCGGAAGTATTGTCTAATAAGATGCTGTAATATGACCTGCTGTCAAGTATACTATATCAAAGAATACAACTGAAATCCTCTACGAGAAATCTCAACTGAACGGACCGATACAACCTTGCGGCGATAATGTAACGGAATAGGGTTTCTATAGTTTATCCATATATCTGTATAGTGGTGCTATATAACTGTAAGTGGATTAGTGGTCTTGACATGTGATATGTTGTGGGGAGAAAAAAAGTTTACTTATCTGCATTGTTATGCCTGGAAATATAGCGGTAGTAAGTTGAATATATATGTGGGTAAAGGATTAACAAGGATATGTAAGGACGAGAACAATATAGAATTTTAGCCTATAGAGGGGCTTGATTTGGACCCCTCGGTGAGTGACCATTGTGGCAAATTTCTAGCAATTAAGCCATTTTCGATAGTTTGGTCAATGTCCCACATATAAAATTTAATGTGAGACATCCACCAAAAATAAACAAGATAAATGATGAAAAGTGAAAAATTGTCTTGCCCCATATATGTTTCGAGAGCCCTCTACACTTAGAATCCAAGTATAAGTGTCGACCCTCTGTCTCAGGATTGTGATCTGTTTTGGGGTGCCGCATCCCACGGTGTATACTGCATCGTGTGATGTGACACTACCTGGGACGTATTACAACTGTGACATACAGAGGTTGTCAATAATGGTAAACAATAAACAATGTAGGTAGTAAATAGTTTAACATCTAAAGTGGCCATTTATGGCCATAAAAAAAAAAAAAAAAAAAAAAAAAAAAAAAAAAAAAACCATGACTGTTTGAGGGAGGACTTCTAAGAGTATACACTGACAGCAGGAACATGGATCATCACAGCAAACAGCTGTGATGATAGTCACATGACATAAACACCGGACTTGATTGGTTAGTAGATCCTTTTTAACTCACACCAGCTCTCACTAGTCTCACGCCCCCTGACGAAGGAGGACCGACATGCGCATTGGGGCGCAAGGACCAGGGTTATAGGACGCCACACCAGACTCTCCCCTGCCATACTTAAGGTATATCTTACTAATTGATACACACAACATCTTATAGTGAATGTGAAGCTATTAATGGACTGCAGTGGTATAGCTGTGTATACTGAGCAGAACGGTGGTGTAAGCTACAAGTTACACCCTTGTTGATTGCTCTTGAACTATAATGTTCAGTGTCATGAGGCAATGGATTGCATAGGCACAACAGTGCACATTGTGCAGCATGGAGGTATAAGCTACAAACTATATAATTTGATTAATGTTACCAGGTTATAACATTAGGTTGTATGTGGCAATAAATAGATAATTACCATCCAAGCTGGGTACTTGGTACTTTATACATTCAGAGACCTACCCACTGTTTTTTATATATTGCAATTCTATACATATAGTTTTTTAGCTATACCCATGCAGTTGATGCTTCACTATATCAATGTAAAGAGTATACTTTGGCCATATGAGAGGGGGGAAACATCACCCATAGTGTATAACACGAAGTATGGGAAGGTCTGGTCTGTCATATGAGTGAGCATGTCACTTACACCTGATATCCTTGAGCGTGTTGATGTATCATTTACACTCAAGGAGAATGTAGTTATGGATAGTAATAATGTCTTTAATAATGTTCCATAATATTTGATGTATACAATATCAGTGACCCCTGCCATATTATGTATATAGTCCAAATACCCTGTCACCATGTCTGTATAGCACATTGCACTTTATACTGCACTTTAATAAAATGAAATCAATACTATTCATGAGTTGTGTCGCTGAAGTTTTGTATGGTTAAATCATATCCAGAGCTGTCTGATCTGCTAGTAAAAGTTCGCCGCCTGTCTGCGCATGTTCGCAAGTCACCTGCTGCTTCAGTCGGCCTTGCCGGCTTTCAGCGCCGTTTGCGTCTTCCGGCTCACAGACTGGTGTGTGATGTCCCCACGCGTTGGAATTCAACTCTGCACATGTTGGTCAGGATATGTGAGCAGAAGAGGGCAGTTGTTGACTACCTGCATCACCTAAGCCGTCGGGAAATGGGTCAAACTCCACACATAACACCTCCGGAGTGGAGATGGATGTCCGACCTATGTACCGTCCTCCAAAACTTTGAGGACTCCACCAAGATGGTGAGCGGCGATGACGCCATTATTAGCGTCACCATACCGCTACTCTGCCTTCTAAAACGGTCTCTGCTGAAAAACAAAGATGATGCATTGCAGGCGGAGCGTGATGACTTGGAGCAAGAAACTGTAGTGGGTGTGGGTGATAACACACAGCCCAGCCTCATGTCATCACAACGTGCAGTGGAGGACTATGATGAGGAGGAGGATGAAGACATGGAGCAACTCTCTGGCCAAATTGAGGATATGACATGCACACCAGTCATACCCTCGATTCAGCGTGGCTGGCCAGAGGACAGGGGAGATGAGGAGGAGGAGGAGGACAGCATGTTCAGTCATCGTGTTGGTCAGGATACTGAAGTGATGGCTGTTAAGAGTCTGGCGCACATGGCTGACTTTATGGTAAGCTGCTTGGCTCGTGACCCTCGCGTTCAGAACATCTTGGCCGACAATCAGTACTGGTTGGCAACACTCTTAGACCCACGCTACAAGGAGAACTTCATGTCTCTCATTCCTGAGGCGGAGAGGTCAGCCAAAATGCAGCAGTTCCAGAAGGCCATAGTAACGGAAGTAGGCAAAGCATTCCCCTCACAAAACGCTAGCGGCATAGGTCAGGAATCGGTGGACAACCAAGGCGTACGGCCGAGAGGGGCACAAGTCCAATCCGCCAGAGGTAGGGGAACAGTCTTTACAATGTGGGACAGTTTTCTCAGCCCCTCACGTACCACAGCCTGTGAGGTGTGGGGTAGTGCCACAAGAAATGCTAAGTTTGGCCAGATGCTGAAGGAGTACCTTGCAGATCGAACAACTGTACTGCGAGATTCCTCTGTGCCTTACAATTATTGGGTCTCCAAGCTGGACACGTGGCACGAATTGGTTCTCTACGCCTTGGAAGTCCTGGCCTGCCCTGCCGCTAGCGTTTTGTCAGAGCGTGTTTTCAGTGCCGCAGGTGGAATCATTACTGATAAACGCACCCGCCTGTCAACTGAAAATGCTGACAGGCTGACTCTGATCAAGATAAAGAAGGGTTGGATTGGGCCAGACTTCACCACACCACACACAAATGACAGCGGAATTTAAATTTTGTTATGGCAATTTGCCATGTACCTCCACTCACCCATGGGTACACACTTCTGGACTTCCGAGTGTCCAAGTGTGGGATCAGTAATGTCCGTGGACGTGTACTCGGCCTGGTGGTAGGAAGGAGGATCAGGTTGGGAAATGTGCGGTGCAGTATCATGGCTTCTGACACTTGACCGTGTGGAAGACAGGGTGTTTGTGGAGGTGCCAATCTGATTTGAAGCATTATCCGCTATCCAAGTAACAACCTGTTGACACTGGTCTTGGTTCAAGAGCGGTGTACTGCAGCGGGCCCCAAGAATTTGGGACAGGACGTGTGAGCGAGTAGATGTGCCCCTTTGTTGTTGCGAAATTAGTGCTTGCACACGACCTCGGCCTCTGCCTGCACCATCATCACGTTCACTTCCTTGTTCCTTGCCAACGCCCTTGCCAACGCCCTTGCGCATTTTGCCTGTATACAGCGACAACAGTCTGGTGACTGTTCGGGTCACAGGAGATTTGGATTTTAGACCCTAACCTGTATAAAGATAGTAAGTACAACAGTCTGGTCACTGTTCAGATCACAGGAGAGTAGGATTTTAGTCCCTAACCTGTATCAAGGTAGTAAGTACAACAGTCTGGTGACTGTTATGGTTACAGGAGAGAAGGATTTTAGTCCCTAACCTGTATCAAGGTAGTAAGTACAACAGTCTGGTGACTGTAATGGTCACAGGAGAGTAGGATTTTAGTCCCTAACCTGTATTAAGGTAGTAAGTACAACAGTCTGGTGACTGTAATGGTCACAGGAGAGTAGGATTTTAGTCCCTAACCTGTATCAAGGTAGTAAGTACAACAGTCTGGTGACTGTAATGGTCACAGGAGAGTAGGATTTTAGTCCCTAACCTGTATCAAGGTAGTAAGTACAACAGTCTGGTGACTGTAATGGTCACAGGAGATTAGGATTTTAGTCCCTAACCCGTATCAAGGTAGTACGTACAACAGTCTGGTGACTGTAATGGTCACAGGAGAGTAGGATTTTAGTCCCTAACCTGTATCAAGGTAGTAAGTACAACAGTCTGGTAACTGTTCAGATCACAGGAGAGTAGGATTTTAGTCCCTAACCTGTATCAAGGTAGTAAGTACAACAGTCTGGTAACTGTTCAGATCACAGGAGAGTAGGATTTTAGTCCCTAACCTGTATCAAGGTAGTAAGTACAACAGTCTGGTGACTGTAATGGTCACAGGAGAGTAGGATTTTAGTCCCTAACCTGTATCAAGGTAGTAAGTACAACAGTCTGGTGACTGTAATGGTCACAGGAGAGTAGGATTTTAGTCCCTAACCTGTATCAAGGTGGTAAGTACAACAGTCTGGTGACTGTAATGGTCATAGGAGAGTAGGATTTTAGTCCCTAACCTGTATCAAGGTAGTAAGTACAACAGTCTGGTGACTGTAATGGTCACAGGAGAGTAGGATTTTAGTCCCTAACCTGTATCAAGGTAGTAAGTACAACAGTCTGGTAACTGTTCAGATCACAGGAGAGTAGGATTTTAGTCCCTAAACTGAACTTCTTCTGCTCCCCCCATCCACTAACCTCCCTAAATCGGACATCTCTCTCTCAGTTTGTGGCACCACGATAACGCCTAGACAGCAGGCTCGCTGTCTGGGTGTTATGTTTGACACCGATCTCTCCTTCTCCTCCCACACACAATGTCTCGTCCGCTCCTGTCGCTTACACCTGAAGAATATCTCTAGAGTCCGCCCCTTTCTCACCCTGGAAACAACAAAAACCCTCACCGTGGCCCTCATCCATTCCCGCCTTGACTATTGCAATTTTCTATTAAGCGGCCTCCCCCTCACCAGACTTTCTCCTCTCCAGTCCATCCTTAATGCAGCAGCCAGGATCACCCATCTGGCCAATCGTTACTCAGATGCCTCTGCTCTGTGCCAGTCATTGCACTGGCTGCCCGTATACTACAGGATCAAATTCAAATTGCTTGTTCTCACCCACAAAGCTCTTCACAATGCAGCACCCCCCTACCTCTCCTCCCTCATCTCTGTCTATCACCCCACCCGTTCTCTACGTTCCTCAAATGACCTTCGACTGACATCTGTACTAATCCGATCCTCCCACTCCCGGCTCCAAGACTTCTCCAGAGCTGCACCAAAACTCTGGAATGCTTTACCCCAAGAAATCAGGACTATACACAACTTGCATGGCTTCAGACGATCCCTAAAAACGTATCTTTTTAAGGCGGCCTATCATACTCCCTAATAGAAGTCCTTTGTACTGTAGACAGTGAATGGGCTATCCCTCTGGATATTACTCTTCTATAAACTCCACCAAACCAAAAAAGGTCTACACAGATTGAATAATGACCATCCATGTAAGCTTATCTCTATGCCCCATTTCCTCAAGATGCCTGGACCATCAGTGCAATAAGCCCCTGTACCTTGTGCAACCCCTATCCCGTTGTAGATTGTAAGCTCTTTTGAGCAGGGTCACCTTCATTTCTTGCTTTATTTATTGTATTTTCTTTTTTACATTGATTGTATGCCTATTGTTTTGTATCCAATTATTGTACTGTATTTGTTCTCTACTGTAATTGCTTACTGTATTATATTTTCTGTACTCTAACCCTACATTGTAAAGCGCTGCGGAATATGTTGGCGCTATATAAATAAAGCTTTATTATTATTATTATAACCTGTATCAAGGTAGTAAGTACAACAGTCTGGTAACTGTTCAGATCACAGGAGAGAAGGATTTTAGTCCCTAACCTGTATCAAGGTAGTAAGTACAACAGTCTGGTGACTGTTATGGTCACAGGAGAGAAGGATTTTAGTCCCTAACCTGTATCAAGGTAGTAAGTACAACAGTCTGGTGACTGTAATGGTCACAGGAGAGAAGGATTTTAGTCCCTAACCTGTATCAAGGTAGTAAGTACAACAGTCTGGTGACTGTAATGGTCACAGGAGAGTAGGATTTTAGTCCCTAACCTGTATCAAGGTAGTAAGTACAACAGTCTGGTGACTGTAATGGTCACAGGAGAGTAGAATTTTAGTCCCTAAGGCGGCCGTCACACGCTACGATCTCGCTAGCGATATTGTAAGCGATCACGTGCACGCGCGATCGCTTACAATATCGCTCACATCGCTGGTGAGATGTCACACAGACAGACTCACCAGCGATGTGGACCAGCAAGATCGCTGGTAACTATGGTACACATCGGGTTACTAGGCGCAGCGCATCGCTTAGTAACCCGACGTGTACCATAGTTACCATCTCCCAGCATAGGCTCTGCCGCTGGGAGATCGTTCATCGTGGTGTTATACACCACGATGAAGCTGTTTGTAAAATCGTTCATCGCAAGATGTGAGGTCCGGAGCTCAG
Organism: Allobates femoralis; assembly: GCA_033576535.1. Classification (NCBI taxonomy): domain Eukaryota; kingdom Metazoa; phylum Chordata; class Amphibia; order Anura; family Aromobatidae; genus Allobates; species Allobates femoralis. Next base: position 242,093,878 of record JARQOC010000005.1, on the reverse strand, counting down.
ATCTCGATCTTGCGATTTGAACACTTCTCGCTTGTCGTATCTTGCCGTGACACGCAGAGACATCGTTCACGCGATGTTTAATCAGGCGCGTTCAAGCGATATCTTTCAAGATATCGTAGCGTGTGACGGCCCCCTTACCTGTATCAAGCTAGTAAGTACAACAGTCTGGTGACTGTTATGGTCACAGAAAAGCTTGGATGCCGATCTGGATCACCCTGCCAATATTCTCCTAGATTAGTCCTGAGAAGGACTGTTGTGGTCAGCAGCAGTTTGCAGCCCTGCTCCGGATCTACCTATGAGGGCCGCAAATCTGTTCTTAAGCAGCAGCAGACACTCTCCCTACACTCACTGTCTGGATGGCTGTGTGCAGAGCACAGCGCGGCCGGGTCTTATAAAGGCTCGGTCACGCTGTGCAGGCTGGCCAATCACTGCAATGCCACAACTAACAGGGCTGTGGCATTGCAGTGGTCTGCCAGCCAATCCCTGCATGTGGGCTGGCTCTCTAAAGAGCGCCAACATGCAGGGATGAGGACTACGAGCACAGCACGAGTATCGCGAGATTACTCGGTGCTCGCCGAGTAGCCCGAGTACAGTGATACTCGTGCGAGTACCGAGCAGCGCAGAGCATACTCGCTCATCACTAATAAAGCTCATTAACAATCTACAGCTAAACTATTTAATAACATTATGCAAAACAAACATTGGAGATGAATTGGGTGTCGGAGACAGAACACTTAGCATGTAACGACAATCATCCAGTCACATTTTTTTTCTTATGAGTTATAAGATCAGAATGATCAAATTCCACTATAGGAATTTGAACTGTTGTATCTACAATCACAACATTTTGCGAATGTATGTATGTACTGTATGTATGTCCATTAAAGAAATTTGCACCATTGCATCTACAATCACAAAATTTTGTGCACACACCCCATTTGAGTCAGGGTTTGTAGGGGGTTGTGGATTTGGGGGGGCAGGTTGGGAGGCTGGTTTGGAGGGGTGAGGGTTAAGGGGGGTGAGGGGGAGCATTTTTTAGGGAGGTGGGGGTGCAGGTTTGCGGAGGGATTCAGATTCAGATACCTGCTTTCAGTTGTTGTCCCGGTTTTTTTGCTTATGGAAGTTTTTGGCATCCCTATTGCTGAAGAAAAAACAGCCCCCCTATGTAGGAAATTTGAATTTTTGGGGAAAGAATTAGATTCTAGGGACATGGTTTGTCGACTACATCCAGATAAAGTTGAAACGCTGAAAACAATGGTGAATCCATTGTTAGAGCAGGATGCTGCTTCTTTGAAAGATTTTCAAACACTGTTAGGTACTTTAAATTTTGCTTTATGTATTATTCCCGTTGGTAGAATCTTTATGAGAAGTTTTTATAATGCAATGAAAGGTTATACCTCCCTTAGCTCTTTGACTTTGATTGCTAGTAATGACTTGAAAGATGATTTATGGGTTTGGTCCAGATTTTTAGATGATTTTAATGGGATTTCATGTTGGCAGGATGAATTCCAGTTGTCTGATGGGTTACAGTTGTTTTGTTCTGCGAGCAATTTAGGTTTGGGATGTTTTTATAACGGTGAATGGACCATGGAGCCTTGGCCACATTCATATCAGTAAACCTGAATGTAATCATACTTTTTTGGAGTTGTTTGCCATTTTCTCAGCTTTCACTCTTTGTGGTTCACGACTTGGGAACAAAATAATTCTCCTCTTCTTTAGGTCACAGGGAGTATGTTTTTCTATTAACATCATGTCTTCTAGGAATATTATTAGTTCTAGGGTTCTGAGGTGACTGATGGCTGTTCTGTTACAGAACAATATTTAGCTGAAGGCTAGCTTTAAGCCAAACCACGTTAATTTAATTGGAGATCTTCTATCTCGGCAGCAACTGGAGGAATTTCATTCTCTCATCTTGGATGCCAACTTGGTAGGAAGGTTGTTGCCCACATGCCTTTGGAAAATGATCTAGGCCATGTCCCGAACTTTATTGTACAATCTCTTGCACCACGTGCATGGGCAGATTACACCAGTGCATGGTTGGGTTTTGTTCTCATAAGGGTTTTGATTGTCATTTATGTTTGACCAAAATCAGTCCTACCTTTTTTGGATCTGTTAGTGCAGGAAGGCTTGTCACACTCAGCGATTTCTGAAATTGTAGCTGGAGTGTCCTTCTTTTTAAAATTGTCTGGGGCACAGCCTTGGTCCTCTTTATTCCCAGTAAGGCTGGGGTTCCACATAAGCCCTCAGTCCGTTTTTGGCTTCAGTTTTCTCATTTTTTTTTTGTAAGGGTAGGGTCACATTGGCGTTTTTTGTTTAAAATCCTGATCCGGTTTTGAGCTTTAAAAAAGCTCAAAACCGGACCAGGAAAGGCTCCTGATGGAAGCCTATGCAAAACATGGCTTGTGAAGCCATCCGGTGGCCGGATCCGGCACTGCTGCCTGCGTTTAAAATCATGCAGGCAGCAGTTTTCGCAGCGTTTACCGGGCCGCACTGCGGTCACCGGATGGCTCAGGATGTGTAATCCCTGAGCCATCCGGTAACTGCCGAGGTTGCGGTTCCCGGCTATTGGCGGGATCCGCAACCTTAATAAAGAGTAAAATTGTTGATCTAAATGACTTTTTAAGGTCTGTAGGGGGGCTTAGACCCCCCTACAGACCGGCCGCCCACTTCTATAGTGTACTTCAGCTATATCTCACGGGGCACGGGCTCCCCAGAGCAAAGTGCCCCCCCCCCGTATCACTATACAGGGGTGCCTACACCCCTCTATTACAATGATGCTTTAATGATGTCCAAAAATGCAGTACAAAAAGGATTTTAGCAATCGCAATGTAAGTTTATACTTACATGCTGTTGTAGGCAGAGTCCCGAGAAAACCATGGGCGGGGCTGTGTGCAGCAGCCTCCGCCCACTCCTTCTTGATGGCCGCCCCCTCTGGCCGTAATCCAGTGTTGTGAGGGCGGGCACGTCGTTAAAGGGGCGTGGCTAACTATTTGCCGCGGTTAGCCACGCCCCTTTAACGACGTGCCCGCCCTCACAACACTGGATTACGGCCAGAGGGGGCGGCCATCAAGAAGGAGTGGGCGGAGGCTGCTGCACACAGCCCCGCCCATGGTTTTCTCGGGACTCTGCCTACAACAGCATGTAAGTATAAACTTACATTGCGATTGCTAAAATCCTTTTTGTACTGCATTTTTGGACATCATTAAAGCATCATTGTAATAGAGGGGTGTAGGCACCCCTGTATAGTGATACGGGGGGGGGGCACTTTGCTCCGGGGAGCCCGTGCCCCGTGAGATATAGCTGAAGTACACTATAGAAGTGGGCGGCCGGTCTGTAGGGGGGTCTAAGCCCCCCTACAGACCTTAAAAAGTCATTTAGATCAACAATTTTACTCTTTATTAAGGTTGCGGATCCCGCCAATAGCCGGGAACCGCAACCTCGGCAGTTACCGGATGGCTCAGGGATTACACATCCTGAGCCATCCGGTAACCGCAGTCCGGTATTCTGCACACATTTTTGTAACAAATGTGTGTGCCCGGCATTGCGTTCACCGCATCCGGATCCGGATGCGGTGAATGCAATTTAGCTTAGCAATGTGACCCTACCCATAGTCCAAAAACTGACAGAAAACGGATTGGATGTAATAAACACCCTGTCCGTTTTTCTATGGAGCTCCAAACATTGCCCTGTCCGTTTTTGAGTCAAAAACGTTGCATGCAACGTTTTTGGCATCAGTTAAAAAACGCATGCGTTTTCATGCGTTTTTTTTAACATGGGGCCCTATGGGAAACGCATGCGCGAACGCATGCAAACGCGCACTTGCGTTTGCGCATGCGTTCGCGCATGCGTTTTTTTAATGAAAATTCCAAAAACGTTCAGGAGTGCAGGAGGCTCAAAAAGCACCCAGAAAAAAACGGATTGGTGATGAAAATCACTTCCAAAAACGGATTTCTATGTGTGACCACAGCCTAAAACAGTTTTTAACAGTAGGACTACTGGACTGGTCATTCTCCCCTAGAACTACCGAATGGAGTCATTTTGACTCCTGGCTTGTTTTCGTTGATTTTTAGAGTGTTTTTTAATAATAATTATATTTTTTCTTATGTGTTTTTATTGTCAGATCCAACAGTAGTGGTTTGGAATAATTTTTTTCTGATTTTCATATTTTTCTACAGGAAATAACAAAAGTAAACTAGGCTGGCTTCACATTTGCGTATGTATCCGCAGCGCACGATGCGGACAACAATATTCAAATGCGCATGCGGACTGCGCACCTATCTTTATCATTGTATACGCATCGTACGCAACACACTGCTCTTGCTCGCGCACGGCTGCGTATCTGTCCGCATGCGTACGCTGTAGGAAAATTAGGTGCGCCTGGAAACGCAACATGTTACATTTTTTGCTGTGCATAAAATTTCCCGGCGTCCGCAAGCACACGCTCGCTGATACAAAATCCATTAAGCCCTATGAGAGCGCAAGCGTGTGCGAGGATTTGCATATGGTGCGTACGATGCGCATGCGTACGGGTCTCAAGTCACTTCCCATGGGCGTGCCAGTAGGTGGGACAAGTGAAATCGTGACCAATTTATTAAACATATGCACATGAAAAACGCATGCGCATGATCAAAAACGCATACGAGCGCAGGTATACGCAGCGTACATTGAACGCATGCGTATGCGCATGCGGATGAAAAATCCTGCGCATGCTTGCTTATACATGCGTTTTGACCTGTGCATGCGCATGCGCAGCATACGCAGCGGACAAAAACGCAAATGTGAAGGTAGCCTAAGTAAAACAATAATAAGCCGGAATTCAGAAAAAGTAGTCACAGAAGAGACATAAAAATTGCGAGGAGTCAAAATGACTCCATCGGTAGTTGTAGTGTTAAAGTGTTATAAGAAGACTTCATTTAAAACCGATGATAGGAGACCTATCTCCGTGGATCTCCTAGGTAAACTGCGCAATGTATTGGATGCAGTTGGCTCGGATGCCTTTGAAGCTGTCTTATTTCACACAGTTTTTGTCACTCTGTTTTTTGCAGCCCTGAGGATAGGTGAGCTGTTAACTTCCAGTATGTCTCAATTCTCGGGGCTATTGTTATCCGATGTTTCCGTGTTTTTGGATAGGGTGGTTATTTTAATAAAACGGTCAAAGACCGACCAGCCTGGCAAAGGTACAGAAATTATCTTAAAAAGGATAGCGAATTGCCCTTTATGTCCAGTAACAAACATGAATGAATGGTTGGCGGTTCGTCCTCAAGGGTTTGATCCTCTTTTTATACATCGTAATGGCAGCCCTGTCACTACATTAAAATTTTCATTTGTTCTTAAGAACTGCTTGAGGATACTGCAATTGGATGACTTGCAAATTCCCACCCATTCATTTAGAATTGGTGCAGCCACACAAGTTGCACGTGCAGGCATGGATGAGTTACTGATTAAGCAATTAGGTAGATGGAAGTCAAACTGATATAAGTTGTATGTTCGCCCCAATTTAATATTTACCTGTTTATTTTGTCTTCATAGGGCCCAAGTATGTTTGGATAGTTGGGCACTCTTATATATTTTGGGCGCAACAATGAGCTTTTAAAAGGAAGTACACCGAAAATCTATCATTCAGTGTTACAGATTTTCTGGCATGGTGTTCGGGGACTTCGGTGGTCTAATTTAAAGAAAATTCTTTTGGACTTGTCTACTCAATATCCAACCCTGGACCTAATAATTCTACACTTACTCGGTAATGATCTAGGTAAGTTTAGATCGAGCAACTTGTTATGGCTGGTAAAGCAAGACTTACTATGGATACCTCACTTATTTCCTAGTGCGACCTTGGTTTTTTTAAATTGTTGCTCGACTATGTTGGAAAACGGATGGGCTTTGGTTTCTTAAAAAAATCAAACGTAAAAATAATAAAGAGCTAGCAAAGTTTATGCAGCATTTAAATGGTTTTTCTTACCAGCACAGTGACCTCGAAGGTTTTGTAATAGGGTTGAATAGGGGTGATTCAGTGCACCTGTCAGACATAGGGTATGACATCTTTAACTTAGACTTGCAGAGCATTGTTGAGATGTGGTCTGGTGGCTTTATGGGGGAAGGGGGCTTGGCTCAATGAGCAGAGGTCTGTTAGGTGGTTCACCCAGTTATCTGGGTGGATCCGTTTTTAAAGATAATTTATTTAATGAATTATTTATTTATTTAAATTATTATATTTATGATATTTGATCGACAATTGTATTAAACTTGACAAGGTACCTGACCACTGAAGTTACATTTTTATCCCACAATGCTCAGTAGTCTTTTTATTTATTTAGTTTTGAAGTTATGATAATAAATTTATGGGCACTGTGACCTCATGTTGTTTGGTTCCGCCCCCAGATCTTCCTCCTACATAGAATGTTGTCTGGTTCTGCCTCTAGCTTCTCCTCCATAGAATGTTGTCTGGTTCTGCGTATGAACTGAAAAAACTGCACAGCACTCAAGATATAGTGTGAACTGGTGCAAGCTGTGATTCTGAAACAACAACAAAAACCAGAAAAAATTCACATGCAGCACTCAGTTACTACCAAAACGTACACATGCTAACAAGCGGTTTATATATGAGGAAAAAATGTAAAAACATACGTTTTTTTTTTAAAAACTCAATATTCTCATCTTTTTATTTACTAAGGTTGTACATATATTGGCCAATTTCTGTTTGCTCATCAACCACTCCACGGTGACTTTAGATCTGATGAGTCCTACGCTGACATCCCTGTCCTCCTTTTCACTCCCTATCCCACTTCTAAGTGGGTGGACACCATCTCAATCACAGACCACCTGGGGGTAATGAGAGTGCAATATATGTACCAAGAACCTGTGCAGTTTTTTTTCAGTTTATGTCTAATATATGGAGTTGCTGGCTCCACAGCTACACTTTGCACCCTCATTACCCCCAGGTGGTCTGTGATTGAGATGGTGTCCACCCACTTAGAAGTGGGATAGGGAATGACAAGGAGGACAGGGATGTCAGCGTAGGACTTATCAGACCTGGGATCACCGTGGAGTGGTTGATGAGCAAACAGATATTGGCCACTATATGTACCAAGAACCTTAGTAAATAAAAAGATGAGAATATTGAGTTTTTTTGAAAAAAAACTTACGTTTTTAAATTTTTTCCTCATATATAAACTGCTTGTTAGCATGTGTACGTATTTGGTAGTAACTAAGTGCTGCAGTGAATTTTTTCTGGTGGTTCTGCATATAGAATGTTGCCTGGTTCTGTGAGGAGGTGGGCTATGAAGTGGGTGTGGCTAACTGGAGTCATCGTTGCCCAGGCATAGTAACTGACTGTTGTTAGTTATAATAGAATAGAATGTTGTCTGGTTCTTCCTCTAGCTCATCCCCCTCCATAGAAAGTTGTTTACTTCTGACTCTCCCTCTATAGAATATTGTCTGATTCTGCCTCTCGCTCCTCAAGCTCCATAGAATGTTGTCAGGTTCTGTGTGTAGCTCCTCCCCCTCTATAGAATGTTGTCTAGTTCTGCCTCTAGCTCCTCCCCTCCATAGAATGTCTGGTTCTGCCTCTAGCTCCTCTCCCGCCATAGAATATTGTCTGATTCTGTGTATAAATCCTCTCTTCCATAGAATGCGGTCTGCTTCTGTAAGGAGGTGGGCTATGAAGTGGGTGTCGCTAACTGTAGTGGGTGTTGCCCATGCATAGTTACTGACTGTTGTTAGTTATAATAGAATAGAATGATCATTATGCACATAAACATCTGCCTCTAGATCCTCTTCCTCCATAGAATGTTGTCTGGTTCTGCCTCTAGCTCTTCTCCTCCATAGAATGTTGTCTGGTTCTGCCTCTAGATCAGGGGTGGGCAGCTCCAGGCCTCGAGGGCCACACACAGTCCAGGTTTTCTGGATATCCTTAGCATTTGACAGTTGGTAATTGAATTTCCTGCACAGGTGATGATTCCAACTGTCAAATGCTAAGGATATTCAGAAAACCTGGACTGTGTGCGGCCCTCGAGGCCTGGAGTTGCCCACCCCAGCTCTAGATACTCCCCTCCATAGAATGTTGTATGATTCTGCCTATAGCTCCTTCCCTCCATAGAATGTTGTTTGGTTCTGTCTCTAGGTCCTCCCCTCCATAGAATGTTGTCTGATTCTGCCTCTAGCTCCTCCCCTCCATTGAATGTTGTGTGATTCTGCCTCAATCTTCTCTTCCTCCATAGAATGTTGTCTGGTTCTGTGTATAGCTTCTCCCCCTCCATTGAATGTTGTCTGCTTCTGCCTCTATCTCTTTCTCTTCCATAGAATGTTGTTTGGTTCTGCCTCTAGATCCTCTTCCTCCATAGAATGTTGCCTGGTTCTGCGTATAGCTTCTCCCCTCCATAGAATGTTGTTTGGTTCTGCCTTATGCTCCTCTCCCTTCATAAAATGTTGTCTGGTTCTTTTTCTAGCTCCTGCCCTTCCATAGAATGCTGTCTGATTCTGTGTATAGTTCCTCCCCATCCATACAATGTTGTCTGGTTCTGCCTCTAGCTCCTCCCCCTCCTTAGAATGTTTTCTAGCTCTGCGTGTAGCTCCTCCCCCTCCATTGAATGTTTTCTGGTTCTGCCTCTAGCTCCTCCCCTCCATAGAATGTTGTTTGGTTCTGCCTCTAGCTTCTCCCCATTATAGAATGTTGTCTGGTTCAGTGAGGAGGTGGGCTATGAAGTGGGTGTGGCTAACTGGAGTGGTCGTTGCCCGGGCATAGTATTAGTTAGTTGCACGGGCTGTTATTAGTTATAATAGAAGAGAATGCTGTCTGGTTCTGTCTCTAGCTCCTCCCTTTCCATAGAATGTTGTTTATTGGTTCTACCCCTACCTCTTCCCCATTGTAGAGTGTTGTCTGGCTATGCCTTTTGCTCCTCCCCTCCATAGAATGTTGTATGGTTCTGCTTATAGCTTCATCCCCTCCATAGAATGTTGTCTGGTTCTGTGAGGAGGTGGGCTATGAAGTGGGTGTGGCTAACTGGAGTGGTCGTTGCCCGGGCATAGTAACTGACTGTTGTTAGTTATAATAGAATAGAATGTTGTCTGAGTCTGCCTCTAGCTCCTCCCTTCCATAGAATGTTGTCTGATTCTGCCTCTAGCTCCTCCCCCTACATATTATATTGTCTGGTTCTGTGTTTCAAATTATTTTATTGAAAGAATTAATATAACAAGGGTAACCAAGGAGGGGAAGGGAGAGAGAGGTAGGGGATAGGTAGTATACAAACAAAGGAATACTCAGGCAGTAAATCAATAATTGTAATAATGTCTATAAGGACAACAAGAAAATATACATAACATACAACATATATTGGTTGTTACAAAGCATATATAAGTAACTATAAATTGACAGTGACAATTTAATATACACACTAATAACATTAAACACACAAGCTAGTAGTAATTCTTGATTTACTTTCCAACTGTCTATTTTGCTATATTATATAACAGAGTTATACTAACCTGGGGGAAAAAAAAAGCATTGTCAATTTTCCAATAGATACCTTCAATTAAGATTAAGTTGAATTCGCATATAAGTATGCGAATTTCAGAAATGTCAATCTGGCCTAATGTGCTAATCTTGGTGCATATATCTTAATCCACGAACTTCATCTCTCTGTGAATTTTTGGAATGTATCATTCCTCATAGCTTGGTTAAACTCAAAAACACAAGTAGTGTTACCCTGTCCACCAAATCTAATATGGTGAGGATTTCTGGCTTCCTCCATCTGGCTGCAATTAAAATTTTTTCAGACATGAGGATATGACAAATAATGTATCTATGTACATTACTGAGTTTGACTAGACCAATAGAGAGCTATTGTTTCTAATTAAGTTGCCTCTTGCTTTGCAAGAGATGGAGTTCCCGCCCCCCTCTCTGGGCCCTGCACACATAGAGCCCCGTCGCCTTCAGTCCATCTCAGACACAGGTTCTGCTGGATCCTGCTTACTGGTAAGTATACACACTAGTCAGGTTTTTTAATACAACAGTTAGGACTGCGTCGGAGATGGGTACACTTTGAAGTTAGTGACGTGGCTTGATATAACTTTTTTTGCGCAAAAAAACGGATAGACTAAGTACCCTGTATTTGTTATACTATTTTTTATACTGCACTTGCATTTAATACTTTTACTGCAGTGTACTGTTGTTTTTGGTCGCATTTAGCTTTTTGTCTCCAAATATGTTGGCGGTGTGAACATGTCCTTACAGACTTGTTCTCTGTGTGCAGGACTCATTTGTTTCTAATTAAGTTGCCTCTTGCTTTGCAAGAGATGGAGTTCCCGCCCCCCTCTCTGGGCCCTGCACACATAGAGCCCCGTCGCCTTCAGTCCATCTCAGACACAGGTTCTGCTGGATCCTGCTTACTGGTAAGTATACACACTAGTCAGGTTTTTTAATACAACAGTTAGGACTGTGTCAGAGATGGGTACACTTTGAAGTTAGTGACGTGGCTTGATATAACTTTTTTTGCGCAAAAAAACGGATAGACTAAGTACCCTGTATTTGTTATACTATTTTTTATACTGCACTTGCATTTAATACTTTTACTGCAGTGTACTGTTGTTTTTGGTCGCATTTAGCTTTTTGTCTCCAAATATGTTGGCGGTGTGAACATGTCCTTACAGACTTGTTCTCTGTGTGCAGGACTCATTTGTTTCTAATTAAGTTGCCTCTTGCTTTGCAAGAGATGGAGTTCCCGCCCCCCTCTCTGGGCCCTGCACACATAGAGCCCCGTCGCCTTCAGTCCATCTCAGACACAGGTTCTGCTGGATCCTGCTTACTGGTAAGTATACACACTAGTCAGGTTTTTTAATACAACAGTTAGGACTGCGTCAGAGATGGGTACACTTTGAAGTTAGTGACGTGGCTTGATATAACTTTTTTTGCGCAAAAAAATGGATAGACTAAGTACCCTGTATTTGTTATACTATTTTTTATACTGCACTTGCATTTAATACTTTTACTGCAGTGTACTGTTGTTTTTGGTCGCATTTAGCTTTTTGTCTCCAAATATGTTGGCGGTGTGAACATGTCCTTACAGACTTGTTCTCTGTGTGCAGGACTCATTTGTTTCTAATTAAGTTGCCTCTTGCTTTGCAAGAGATGGAGTTCCCGCCCCCCTCTCTGGACCCTGCACACATAGAGCCCCGTCGCCTTCAGTCCATCTCAGACACAGGTTCTGCTGGATCCTGCTTACTGGTAAGTATACACACTAGTCAGGTTTTTTAATACAACAGTTAGGACTGCGTCAGAGATGGGTACACTTTGAAGTTAGTGACGTGGCTTGATATAACTTTTTTTGCGCAAAAAAACGGATAGACTAAGTACCCTGTATTTGTTATACTATTTTTTATACTGCACTTGCATTTAATACTTTTACTGCAGTGTACTGTTGTTTTTGGTCGCATTTAGCTTTTTGTCTCCAAATATGTTGGCGGTGTGAACATGTCCTTACAGACTTGTTCTCTGTGTGCAGGACTCATTTGTTTCTAATTAAGTTGCCTCTTGCTTTGCAAGAGATGGAGTTCCCGCCCCCCTCTCTGGGCCCTGCACACATAGAGCCCCGTCGCCTTCAGTCCATCTCAGACACAGGTTCTGCTGGATCCTGCTTACTGGTAAGTATACACACTAGTCAGGTTTTTTAATACAACAGTTAGGACTGCGTCAGAGATGGGTACACTTTGAAGTTAGTGACGTGGCTTGATATAACTTTTTTTGCGCAAAAAAACGGATAGACTAAGTACCCTGTATTTGTTATACTATTTTTTATACTGCACTTGCATTTAATACTTTTACTGCAGTGTACTGTTGTTTTTGGTCGCATTTAGCTTTTTGTCTCCAATAGAGAGCTACACCAACTCTGATTCTGTGTGTAACTCCTCCCCTCATACCCGTCAGTTTTTAATGAATGAATCTAACAATGCTAACATAGTGCGGCTTCTGCTAAATACATGATTTAACCTCTGCCCTGAAAAGGTTTTAGGGTGGGTTTACATGTTTCAATATCGTTGCGATATCGCAATTCAATGGCGCGGGAGCGCGCATTTAGTGCACGTTTCTCGGAGGTTTACACGTTGCGATTTAGGAATCCAACGTCCGTACGATGTCTACGCCCCCCAACCTAGGAACGACCATTTAACATGGGAGTGAATGGGTAACGTTGAACTTCACATCGTAGTTGGGCTGTCACACAGCACGATCCGGCTCCAATCTCCATTCAATATCGGAGCATTGAATAGCACGCTCATTCAATCCCCGATATCGCATTGACATCGTTCCTGCATCGTATTGGACGTTCACACCATACAACGCAGGAACGATATCGGCTCCAACGATCGAACCACGTGACTTTTCATTGAAATTGGACGCCGATATCGCAATGTGTAAACCCCCCTTCAGGCTACATGGCTCAAGGGAGTGTGGGCACTCTCTGGGGCCATGTAGCTCAATAACATTAACCCCTTAAACACCGGTTCATAGCCGCTCCTGCAGATCTGTGCCGACATGTAGCATAGAGCTGCAGAGCGGCTTTACATGTAAAATCACACACGGAAAATGTTTTTAATAAACTTTCTTAAATGACAGCACCAGGAATAGAAGATATTTGAACAACATCGTTCATAAAGCTGTCACACTGAATGATGTAGCTTCTTGAACCAATGTTAGGCTGGGGTCACACACACAGATATCTGTGCAGATATTGTTCACAGATTTCTGGTTGAAGTGAAATCATGGACAAATTGATCCATTTTGTGGCCATATACAAATAGGCCAATTTGTCCATGATTTCACTTCAACCAGAGATCTGTGAACAATATCTGCACAGATATCTGTGTGTGTGACCCCAGCCTAAATTGGACGACGAACGATAGAGTTGAGGTCAGGATCTCATATCTTGGATCAACGATCCAACGATCTTTTCATCCTATATCGTTCATTTACACGCAAGGATGCACAAACAAAATCTTTGGAATGATCACATATCTATGACGTTTCAAGGATATCGTTCAGGATATCCTTGCGTGTAATCGTTCAGGATATCCTTGCGTGTAAACCCACCATTAGTGATGTCAAAGTTTTTACGACACTAATTTATATGAAAACCTGGTTTCTTAAAGGTCACTTCACACGCAAGGATATCTTGAATGATATCCTTGAAACATCACAAATTTGTGATCGTTCAAAAGATATCGTTCGAGCGTCGTTGCGTGTAAACGAACGATATAGGAGGAAAAAATCCTTGAATTGTTCATTCAAGATTTGAGATCCTGACCTCAAATCTTTCGCTCATCGTCCAATTAATGCTGCTGGAAGAAGCTACAGTCATGGCCAAAAGTATTGACACCCCTGCAATTCTGTCAGATAATACTCAGTTTCTTCCTGAAAATGAGTGCAATCACAAATTCTTTGGTATTATTATCTTCATTTAATTTGTCTTCAATGAAAAAAACACAAAAAGAATTGTCCTAAAGCCAAATTGGATATAATTCAACACCAAACATAAAAAGGGGGTGGACAAAAGTATTGGCACCCTTAGAAAAATCATGTGATGCTTCTCTAATTTGTGTAATTAACAGCACCTGTAACTTACCTGTGGCACCTAACAGGTGTTAGCAATAACTAAATCACACTTGCAGCCAGTTGACATGGATTAAAGTTGACTCAACCGCTGTCCTGTGTCCTTATGTGTACCACATTGAGCATGGAGAAAAGAAAGAAGACCAAAGAACTGTCTGAGGACTTGAGAAACCAAATTGTGAGGAAGCATGAGCAATCTCAAGGCTACAAGTCTATCTCCAAAGACCTGAATGTTCCTGTGTCTACCGTGCGCAGTGTCATCAAGAAGTTTAAAGCCCATGGCACTGTGGCTAATCTCCCTAGATGTGGACGGAAAAGAAAAATTGACAAGAGATTTCAACGCAAGATTGTGCGGATGGTGGATAAAGAACCTTGACTAACATCCAAACAAGTTCAAGCTGCCCTGCAGTCCAAGGGTACAACAGAGTCAACCTGTACTATCCGTCGGCGACTGAATGAAAAGGGACTGTATGGTAGGAGAAATATTGAAGGAACTCCGGCACCAGACTTGTTGCAGTTAAAATTCCAGATTTTTATTCAAACATCCTTAAAAAGCATTAGTGGGGTACGCAGCCCCCTACCTCCACGCCTGACGCGTTTCGGATACAAAATCCTTAGTCTTAGGCATGCTTGCAAATGTGAACATCACATATTTATAGAGAAAATAAAAGCATTCATACCACCCCCTATCACATGTGCCATCATTCACCATTAATTAAGATCTGGATAAGTTGCTTTTCAGCAGTCTTTTCATTTTAACTATATCAATACTGGACTAAAAACTGCTAACTTGATATAAACAGATAAATATATTGCACTAGTAGATATAATATAAATCACTTTTGTAAAAATTCATACAATATTACAAAAATATATGAATCACATTGAGTGATAAGGTTCCCCAAATAACTCGTTTTTACAGAGTATGCCAAAAAATTGGAGAAACATACCCACTCACATGAAACACAATTTCTTTATACCCATGCAATACATCATTTTTACTCTTTGGATACAGCTTATTACATCTCAGGTAAGCTCACTGAACATGTCTCAGTTGACTCCTTTCTCACCACATCTACTATTATTATTCTGCAAAGGACAACCAAGGATAGTGTTACTATTGGTTTCTACATAGTTCTCCCCTATATATTATATTCACCTTAGGAGCATGAAATTGCGTCCCTATAAACATCTAATAAAAATACATTAGATCCGTGCGGAAATTTAAACCTTCGGGGAAGCGAGCATTCAGCGCTAGAATCCACCGCGCTTCCTGACATAACACTGCTCGCTCCCAGTCTCCGCCCCTTACTGGCCTGGGCACCCTATGTATGCCCTTCACTAGAAGGGACTCCATAGCCCCTCCATGGACTTCTAAAAAATGTTTAGATAGTCCTGAAATATTACGACGGCTCGATGCATTATTAGGGTTCGCAGCTGTAACATGTTCACTGATGCGCTTTTTTAGGGACCGCGTAGTGCACCCCACGTAGTATTTCTGGCAGCTTGTACATGTTGCCATATACACTACGTGATGCGTATTGCAATTTATATACGCTCTGATTTTATAGCTCTTCCCAGTTACTGAATTAACAAAACTATCAGTCCTGTCTATATGGCGGCATAGATTGCATTTATTCCCTCCACATCTATATGATCCTACATGCTTCAACCAAGTGGGGGTTCTCGGCTCACTTAAGAACATGCTAGGTGAAAGCATGTTCCCCAAGGTCCTAGACCTCCTAGGCACACACCTGTACCCTTCGCTCAAGATTTTAGATAACTTTTCGTCCTGATATAACATGGGCACATGTTTTTTGATAATAGCCACAATGTCATAATAATCCTGACTAAAGTTAGTAGAGAAAGTTGGAATGGTAGATTTTTTACTTTTTTGACTATTTTGTCGGGAATTGTTATTTACATGGGATTCTTCTTCTACATTATCAAGTAGGGACTCCCTTGTTCTTTTCTTTACCATATTGTGCGCTCGCTCAATCATCCAGGTCTTATATCCCCGATTTTTTAGGCGTCGACTTATTCTCTGGTTTTCCATATCCAGAGAAAAAGAAGTTGAGCATGACCTCTTTGCCCGTACAAATTCTCCTACTGGGAGATTTCGCACCACATGATGTGGGTGACAGCTTTCCGCATGCAGCAGCGAATTACCGCTAATGCTTTTGCGGTACAGCTCTGTGTGTATGATACCTGATGGAAAATGTCCCTCCAACACCACATCCAAATATACGGCTCTGCTCCCATGTATTTCATGCGTAAATTTCAAATTCCAGGTATTGTTGTTAATATATGAGATAAATTGACCAATCTTCTCCTCCTGTGGGGGAGGAGGTACACTGACAAGACCTCTCCAGATCATAATGACATCGTCCAGATACCTCCCCCACCACACGATATCATTCAAAAAAGGATTAGAAGTATTGAATATAAAACTGGTCTCCCATGCACCCATATATATATTAGCAAGAGCTGGGGAGAAACTAGCCCCCATGGGGCAGCCGCATACTTGGATGAAGAAGCTTGTGTCAAATTTGAAGACATTTGTACTCAATAGATGTTTAATACACATTATGATGAAGATATTAGTGTCACATGTGTACAAGTTTGATTTTGTCAGTATCTCTGATGTTATCTGTAACACTAATGAATGCGGTATACAAGTGTATAATGCTGTAACATCACTTGTCACCCACATATAACCATCCTCCCACCTCGTGTTCCTCACCGTAGATAGTAAATGCTTAGTATCTTTAATAAACCCTGGGCAGCTTTTAACCAATGGTTGCAATTTACAATCAACCCATTGTGATAATTTTTCATTAACCGACCCAATTCCAGCCACAATGGGGCGGAATGGAGGGGGGAAGCATTGTTTGTGTATTTTAGGGAAGGCATGGAACAGTGGGCACACTGGATTTTCCTCATATAGTTGTTCAGACAATTTCTCACTTATCACTCCCAAACTAACACCTTCAGACAACAAAACCCGTAAGTCATTCTGTATTTTCGGAGTCGGATCTGCAGACAAAAGGCGGTAGGTCTCCGTATCCGACAGCATACCCATCAATTCTTTGTAATATAACTGGCTGTCTAAGATCACGACCGCACCGCCCTTGTCTGCTGGTCTCACAATAACATGTTTGTTATTTTGTAAATCCCACAGAGCCTGTTTTTCCAGACCCGTGAGATTTTGATCTTTCACTGACCGATTGGTCAGCAGATCCCGAATTTCTCGTTCAATAGAAACCTGAAAAGAATCCATAACAGGACATCTAGACATTAGAGGATAAAAATCAGGATTAGGGATACGTAATTGTTCTTCCTCTAAATTACTCACTGCAAGAATAATGTCATTATTTTCAATTCCCAATGCATTCAGATCTATCATTGCTACATGTTCCTGCAATGAAGTGGATAACGCAGGAGTGCACGACACCACCTGATTAAGGGATGTCGTATTCCCCTGCGTCCTCCCCTCCACATGATTTTCCTCATAAAAATGACGTTTTACAGTGAGCAATCTAATAAATTTATTTATATCACGCAATGTATTGAAAAAATCCCCCCTACATGAAGGTACAAATTTAAGTCCCTTAAGCAGTACCTGATATTGCACCTCCGTGAGAACACCTGCAGATAAATTAATCACAGAAAAGTCCTCTCCAGAAAAAGGTAAGTCCTTTATCGTCTCCTCTTCTTGCGTAGAGAGTAGGGATGACCTCCGCCTGTGGCGCCTCCCTCCCCTCTTCCTCCGGCGTTTTTTGACGGTTGCCAATGTTGGTAATGTCTATTTGAATCCGTCGACACCCCTGATCTTATTGAAGCTGGTGACGTTGTGGATTGATCAGTCACCTCCGGAGTGGAAAAAGTCACATGAGGTGTGTGGCTACCATCCTCCTTCCTTTTTAGGATAGACTTAGGTTGTGCTGGAGTAAATCTCCGCCACTCATACACCACATTATCAGTATAATCTTTGCAATCTCTGACAAATTTTTTCCGCTTAATCTCCGTAATGGAGGACTCCATATCATTCACTTTCTGATTTAAACGTCTATTAAATCCTTCATAGTCAGGATGTTTATCAAACTTCTTAAGTGACTCCTCATACTCCTTAATAGATATCTCCAAAGATTTTAATTTTTCTGCTTCCTCCTCCACAATTAGAGACATGAGTTTCATGGAACATTCAGACAATATAACATTCCATTTTTCTGTGAAGGAGTCACCAAATTGTGTAGTAGCAATTTTTCTGACTCGTAGACCCCTCGGTATCATCTTATGGTCTATGTATTTTTCAAGTGTTATGGAATCCCACCACGTTTTTAGATGACTGATCGTGGCTTTTTCTAGGTTGGAAAAAAGTTCTCTCATGTCCAGTATGCCACAGCTAGGACCAGCGCCTGTATCCTTAGAGAATAAGTCAGCAGCTTTTTTACGTCTCTGTGCATTATGTAACGCAAAATTGCTTGTCTCAGCCTCCATCTTGGATAATCAATAATAATAATGGAGCCCAGGAGCTTGAAACCACAATCAAGGCTTAGTATAAGGGAAGGGGAAGGGGGTATTTTGCTCACCACGGCTTCCAGAGGCTGTTAGTGCTCGAAGTAATGGCTGGTTCCCATTCACTTGAACAAATATTGAAGGAACTCCGGCACCAGACTTGTTGCAGTTAAAATTCCAGATTTTTATTCAAACATCCTTAAAAAGCATTAGTGGGGTACGCAGCCCCCTACCTCCACGCCTGACGCGTTTCGGATACAAAATCCTTAGTCTTAGGCATGCTTGCAAATGTGAACATCACATATTTATAGAGAAAATAAAAGCATTCATACCACCCCCTATCACATGTGCCATCATTCACCATTAATTAAGATCTGGATAAGTTGCTTTTCAGCAGTCTTTTCATTTTAACTATATCAATACTGGACTAAAAACTGCTAACTTGATATAAACAGATAAATATATTGCACTAGTAGATATAATATAAATCACTTTTGTAAAAATTCATACAATATTACAAAAATATATGAATCACATTGAGTGATAAGGTTCCCCAAATAACTCGTTTTTACAGAGTATGCCAAAAAATTGGAGAAACATACCCACTCACATGAAACACAATTTCTTTATACCCATGCAATACATCATTTTTACTCTTTGGATACAGCTTATTACATCTCAGGTAAGCTCACTGAACATGTCTCAGTTGACTCCTTTCTCACCACATCTACTATTATTATTCTGCAAAGGACAACCAAGGATAGTGTTACTATTGGTTTCTACATAGTTCTCCCCTATATATTATATTCACCTTAGGAGCATGAAATTGCGTCCCTATAAACATCTAATAAAAATACATTAGATCCGTGCGGAAATTTAAACCTTCGGGGAAGCGAGCATTCAGCGCTAGAATCCACCGCGCTTCCTGACATAACACTGCTCGCTCCCAGTCTCCGCCCCTTACTGGCCTGGGCACCCTATGTATGCCCTTCACTAGAAGGGACTCCATAGCCCCTCCATGGACTTCTAAAAATGTTTAGATAGTCCTGAAATATTACGACGGCTCGATGCATTATTAGGGTTCGCAGCTGTAACATGTTCACTGATGCGCTTTTTTAGGGACCGCGTAGTGCACCCCACGTAGTATTTCTGGCAGCTTGTACATGTTGCCATATACACTACGTGATGCGTATTGCAATTTATATACGTTTCTCCAATTTTTTGGCATACTCTGTAAAAACGAGTTATTTGGGGAACCTTATCACTCAATGTGATTCATATATTTTTGTAATATTGTATGAATTTTTACAAAAGTGATTTATATTATATCTACTAGTGCAATATATTTATCTGTTTATATCAAGTTAGCAGTTTTTAGTCCAGTATTGATATAGTTAAAATGAAAAGACTGCTGAAAAGCAACTTATCCAGATCTTAATTAATGGTGAATGATGGCACATGTGATAGGGGGTGGTATGAATGCTTTTATTTTCTCTATAAATATGTGATGTTCACATTTGCAAGCATGCCTAAGACTAAGGATTTTGTATCCGAAACGCGTCAGGCGTGGAGGTAGGGGGCTGCGTACCCCACTAATGCTTTTTAAGGATGTTTGAATAAAAATCTGGAATTTTAACTGCAACAAGTCTGGTGCCGGAGTTCCTTCAATATTTGTTCAAGTGAATGGGAACCAGCCATTACTTCGAGCACTAACAGCCTCTGGAAGCCGTGGTGAGCAAAATACCCCCTTCCCCTTCCCTTATACAAGCCTGTATGGTAGGAGACCCAGGAAGAACCCACTTCTTACCCCGAGACATAAAAAAGCCAGGCTGGAGTTTGCCAAAACTTACCTGAGAAAGCCTAAAATGTTTTGGAAGAATGTTCTCTCTTTTTGGGCAAAGGCATCAACATAGAGTTTACAGGAGAAAAAAAGAGGCATTCAAAAAAAAGAACACGGTCCCTACAGTCAAACATGGCGGAGGTTCCCTGATGTTTTGGGGTTGCTTTGCTGCCTCTGGCACTGGACTGCTTGACCGTGTGCATGGCATTATGAAGTCTGAAGACTATTAACAAATTTTGCAGCATAATGTATGGCTCACTGTGAGAAAGCTGGGTCTCCCTCAGAGGTCATGGGTCTTCCAGCAGGACAATGACACAAAACACACTTCAAAAAGCACTTGAAAATGGTTTGAGAGAAAGCACTGGAGGCTTCTAAGGTGGCCAGCAATGATTCCAGACCTGAATCCCATAGAACACCTGTGGAGAGATCTAAAAATGGCAGTTTGGAGAAGGCACCCATTAAATATCAGGGACCTGGAGCAGTTTGCCAAAGAAGAATGGTCTAAAATTCCAGCAGAGCATTGTAAGAAACTCATTGATAGTTACCGGAAGCGGTTGATCGCAGTTATTTTGGCTAAAGGTTGTGCAACCAAGTATTAGGCTGAGGGTGCCAATACTTTTGTCCGGCCCATTTTTGGAGTTTTGTGTGAAATGATCAATGTTTTGCTTTTTGCTTCATTCTCTTTTGTGTTTTTTCATTGAAGACAAATTAAATGAAGATAATAATACCAAAGAATTTGTGATTGCAATCATTTTCAGGAAGAAACTGAGTATTATCTGACAGAATTGAAGGGGTGTTAATACTTTTGGCCATGACTGTACATTGTTCAGTGTGACACCTTTTTGAACAATCTCATTAAAAAATCTCCTATTCCTGCAACTATAAAAGATCGTTCAGTCCTTGCTCTCCTATTTGACTATTTGCGTTGCCGAATGGGATATCGTTAACGATATCCTTGTGTGTGACAATGCACTAACGATGTCGGAACAATTACTGTCACGTGATCGTTCTAAGGATATCGTTAACGATATCCTAGCGTGTGAAGTGACCTTAAGACTTCAGTGTCTTTGAACAACATTCTTCAGATGTTAAAATGAGCCATAAATCCATCACTTTGGTTTTACCCATCCTGGATACAATTGACCCTTCAATGTTTTTGTGATTTGAAATTACCTCTCAAAATTAAAGTTAAAACCTGAGATTGCTGAAGGTTCAGAGGGGGCCCTCTAACATACGTTTTAGAGGGAACGCTCTGGGCAGTCTCTCCCTCATTGACACTGTGATAGTGAAACACATATTCCATAGCTCTTAACCGTATGCCCATTTAAGCATTGGGCAAAACCCTACTTCTCCTCCCTCACTTCCACCTCCTTGACATTTTGCAGCCCTACATTCAAATGTTCAGAGGGTCTACAGTAGGCAGGAAACTTGAGATAGCCGAGGGCACAAAGAAGGCCCTCTAATATATGTTTTGGAGGGACCGCTCTAACTTACACATTTGGGCGGTCCCTCCCTCATTCACACTGTGATAGTGGAATACGTATACCATAGCACTTTACAATGTGCCTATTTTAGCGTTGGGCAAAAACCTCCTCCTCCTCCCACTCCTTCACCTCCATGACATTTTGTGGCCCTACATTCAAATGTTCAGAGGGCCTGCAGTAGGCAGGAAACCTGAGTTTGCTGAGGGCCCAGAGATAGCCCTGTAATGTACGTTTTGGAGGGATCACTCTTACTTATACATTTGGGCGGTCCCTCCCTCATTGACACTGTGATAGCAGAATACATATTCCATTGCACTTTTTACTGTGCCCATTGTAGTGTTGGGCAAAACCCTCCTCCTCCTACTCCACCTTCATGACATTTGCGGCCCTACATTTAAATGTTCAGAGGGACTGGAGTAGGCAGGACACCTTAGATTGCTGAGGGCCCAGAGATGGCCCTGTAATGTATATTTTGGAGGGACCGTTCTTACTTATACATTTGGGCGGTCCCTCCTCTATACTTTGGGAAGGGTCCTCTTCTATTCATTTGGGAGGGCCCTTTATAGATTTTGGAGCTTTGGGAGTGTTGATGCACAAGTATTTGAGGGCCCAAGGCCAGAAGAAAATTACTTTGAGGAACCTGATTTACTGTCTCCAGATGTTTAGGACGATGGTGATGAGACACAGTTGCCATCAGGTCAGTCTACAATCTCAATTGTTAAGGAGGATAACATGGAAGATGAGTTGGTCGATGATGAGTCCACTGATGCGACCTGGGCCATTGGCATGCATAGCCAGCACAGCAACACAGAGGAAGATTGATGCGTAATACCAACACAGGTGCCAAGGGGTACTGGTTTGACCAGACTGAGAACTGGGTCAAATGTGCCCGAGAGCACCCCAATTGTGGCCCAAGTCAGGGCATGTTCGGCCACTGTCTGGAATTTTTTTTTACTGAAAGTCTTTCAGATAAAAAAAAACATTGTAATTTGTAGCATCTGCCATACCAAAATGAGTAGAGGTCAGGGCAAAGGCAACCTTAGAACCACAAATATATTTAACCACATGGCAGCCAAGCACCCCAGTAGGTTGGCGGCACACCAGAGTACCAAATCTGTGTGTGCGACTCAAACCACTGCCATTTTACCTGTGCTTTGTCCTTGACAATATGCTGTCTATGAAGCAGGCGCTCATACCTCTTGCACACAAGGAGCGTTTGCAAAGAGAAAGCAAACATCAACGTCATCCACTTAGTTGTCCAAGTGAAGCATCAAGTTGTCCATGGCAGAGAGCTTGGAAAGGAAGCATTAATAAACAGTCACGTGCCCACAGGCACAAATATTAAAATGTCACATTGCCAAATTGGTATCTGTGGAGACGTTGACGTTTAGGCTTGTGGGAACAGAATGCTTACGTGATCCCTTTCCTGTGGCTGCCCACGATACTCGGTTTATAGCCGCTACTATTTTAGACGGTGCACAGTCCACAACTTAAATAAGCATATGTGAAACAATATAAACTGCGCTATCACCAATGCTATAAATAGGAAGACAATTCAAAAAAAGAAAATTCAGGGCACTAAGCGGTATCAACAATCATGTTCCGGGATATCATCCCTGGCGGGTTCCCCTCCGGCGGTGCACTGAAGGTCATCTCATCTGTACATTAGGGAGGGCCCTCCTTTATACATTTGTGAGGAACCTCCTCTATGCTTTGGGTAGGGTCCTCCTCTATTCATTTGGGAGTTCACTCTATACATTTTGGAAGCCCCTCCTTTATTCATTAGGGAGGGCCCTCCTCTCTACTTTGGGAATAGTCCTTCACAATCTGCTGTCCATGAAGCAGGCGCTTCCACCTGCTGCCCACGAGCTGCGGTTGCACAGACACAGCAACCAATAGGGTATAATGGTGTGCACACCGCGTAGGTGATGAGTGGAGGTGCCAACTAACAGGATTTCTTCAATCCCAGTAAATACAAATATGGATACAAAGTTGCACACTCCTTTAGATGTTTTTGATGCAAGGTTTATTATGAACAGTTAATGACCACAGATGTCACATCTGTGGTCATTAACTGTTCATAATAAACCTTGCATCAAAAACATCTAAAGGAGTGTGCAACTTTGTATCCATATTTGCAGACACATCAACCAGCATGAACCATGTCTACTTTTTTTTTTCCCAGCGAAGCGTGCTGTTTTCTCAGATCTTGGAAAGGAAGGGTAAATACACAAACACTGTCCCACAAGCAAAAGAATTAAATGCTCACAGTGCCAAATTGATAGCCATGCAGATGTTTCCCTTTAGGCTTGTAGGAATGGATTCATTCCATGATCTCTTGGTTGTGCCTGCCCCAGGATACTGATTTCCTAGCCAGTGGCACCACTATTGTACCCAGTGTTCCAATCCCGCTTTATAGAAGCATGTGTTAAACAATATCAACTGTGCTGTCAGCGATGCAGTAACCGGATTGTCCATGTAGAAATAGACATGTGGAGATGTTATTGTTGACAGTCAAGGACGATAAATTCCTTTGACGGCACACTGGGTGAACCTAGTGGAGGGTGGGACAGAGTGACAGCCTGGATTTCACACACATTCTACCCACGCCGAGAATAGTCGGCTCAACTTCATCATGCTTTTCATCTACTCATATGTTAGTTTCTGCTTACTCTCCTCCTCCTCTTCCTCCTCCTCCATGTCATTCTGCAGCCCTCAAATCAATTGTTCGCAGGGCCTGTAAACCTGAGTTTGGTGAGGGCCCAGAGGTGGCCCTGTAACATATGCTTGGGAGGGCCCTCCGCTATTCATTTTGGAGGGCCCTCCTTTATACATTTATAAGGGCCCTCTTCTATACTTTGGGAAGGGCACTCCTCTATTCATTTTGGAGAACCCTCTATAAACTTGGGAGGACCCTCATCTGCATTTTTGGGGGTGAAACCACTGCCTTAAGAATCACACAGCATAAGCAAAGTCTTGGTTGCTGGCACTGAAAGTCGTCTCATCTGTACATTCTATACTTTGGGAAAGGCCCTCGTGTATGCATTTTGGAGGGCCCTCTACACATTTTGGAGGGCTCTCCTGTATACATTTGTGAGGGCCCTTCTTTATACAGTTGGAAAGGCCCTCATCAAGTGGACTCCCACTGCTACAGAGGGGACTCCCAACCCCAGCTTGGATGGGCTGGAGAGGAGGAGGCAGAGGAGGAGGCAAGGCAGCGTGAGGAGAGGATGGGTATTGTTCCTCCTGTTGGTGACAGAGAACCTTTGCCTATTTGAAGGTTGGTCCACATGGCACAGTTCCTGTGTAAGTGTCTTTTTTAAGACCCTCGCGTGATACACATTTTCACCAACAACCTATACTGGTTAGCGACCTTTCTCGACCAATGCTACAAGAAGAAAATTTCTACTCTCCTTTTTGAGTTACAAATGGGTTGCACAATGGAATCCTTCATAAGGTGGCATTGTACATCACTTTCTGGAAACATCACCTTCTGACAACACTGGCAGCAGAGGTACCAGCACTTTTCAACAGCAAGGATTAATGGGGAGAGACACCTGCTACAACAGAAATGGAGAGGGATATGCACAAACTGGGCCATTTTCAATAAACCAGCATATCAGCAAGGGCTACCTGTGCCTGTAACAATGCCATAGAGATAGAAGTTGAACAAGATGCTAAAGGGATATTTAACTGACCATACCTGCCTCATTCATGATGATTCACTTCCTTTAATTATTGTGTGTCCAAGCTGAACACTTGGCCTGACCTATCCTTATACGCCTTGGAGGTGCTGGCCTGCCCTGCTGCTAGTGTCATGTCAGAGTCTGTTTTCTGTTATGGTAAGGCAATAAATCATCACAGATAGACGCACATGACTCTCCACAGAAAATTCAGCAGACTTACTGTGATTAAATTCAAGAGGGACTAGATTTATATTAGTTTGTAATTGAATCCCTCCAAATGACAGCAATGCAACTTAAATTGCCCAAAACAGTTAACCTTTAAAAATGATGTGAATTACATATGATCAAACCTTGTAAAATTTGTGTTTGCTTAGCTGAACGGACATATGCTCGCCCACTATATCAGCAAAAAGGTTAATGAAATATTCAACCATATTCAAATCAATGTTGTCACGATACGGGTATCGCCAAATCATAGTTACAATGTTTATCAGTAATACAGACATGAGTAACAGGAGTAGGCGTGGTGCTCAAAGAGCCTAGCTAAACTTACAAAACGTGCAAAAATACACACAAGAAATGCCTCCCTATTTAAAAAAAAAAGCATGGCCAAATTGCACCAAAGTGGCATCAATTCACCCACAATAATAAGTGTAATTAAACAAAATACTTCTTTTAGCATTCTGAAAATACTGTTGATATACGCAGCACCCCGCTAGGTTGCTGGAGCGCATACAAACTGTGTATGACTGTGAAACCACTGACACTTCCCCTGTGTTATCTGCTTCTCAATATGTTGTCCAGGAAGTAGGCCCTGATGCCACCTGCACACAACCTGCAGTTGCACATACGCAAGCATCTAGAATTGGAAAGTGGACATATCTATTATATAATCGCGAATCGCAAAAGCGCCCCTCTCGGCGCTACTTCCGGCGTGGTCATGTGGATACGCGCGAAGCATTGGCCGCGAAGCGGCCATTGCGAGCCGTTTTAACTCGACTCTATGGGAAGAAGCGACCAATCAGCGTGCAGCATTATCCGCTATGTAACTCTATGAGATGTTTGAGCGGACCTGAAGGAGAACTATGTCTCAGGCTTAGGCTCACTTAAAATAAGAAATAATAAATAAATTTAATAATAAAAAAAATAATAAAAAAATAAATAAAAAATAATAAAAAAAAAAATAAAAAATAATAAATAATAAAATAAAAAATAATAATAAAAAAAAAACAAAATGCTAATAATATGAGCCCTATGAGCGGACCTGAAGGAGAACTGTGTCTCAGGCTCAGGCTCACTTAAAATAACAAATAATAAATAAATTTAATAATAAAAAAAATAATAAAAAAATAAATAAAAAATAATAAAAAAATAAATAAAAAATAATAAATAATAAAATAAAAAATAATAATAAATAAAAAAAAAATGCTAATAATATGAGCCCTATGAGCGGACCTGAAGGAGAACTGTGTCTCAGGCTCAGGCTCACTTAAAATAACAAATAATAAATAAATTTAATAATAAAAAAAAATAAAAAAATAAATAAAAAATAATAAAAAAATAAATAAAAAATAATAAATAATAAAATAAAAAATAATAACAATAAAAAAAAAATGCTAATAATAATGATATTACTGCTAATAATAATGCTATTACTGCTAATAATTATGCTATTAATGCTAATAATAATCATATTAATGCTAATAATTATGCTATTAATGCTAATATTAATGCTAATAATGCTAATAATAATCATATTAACGCGATTAATAATGCTATTAAGGCTAATAATCATGCTATTTATGCTATTCAAAATGCTATTCATGCTAATAATATTGCTATTAATGCTCTTTTTGCTAATAGTAATGCTATTAATGCGATTTTTTATGCTATTAATTCTATCATTTATACTATTAATGCTATTAATAATTCTATTAATCCTATTAATGCTATTAATAATGCTATTCATGCTATTAATAATACTATTAATGCTATTAATGCTAATATTAATGCTATTAATTGTATTATTTATGCTATTAATGCTATTAATAATGCCATTAATGCTAATAATAATGCTATTACTGCTAATAATAATGCTATTAATGCTAATAATGATGCTATTAATGCTAATAATAATGATATTAATGCTAATAATTATGCTATTAATGCTAATATTAATGCTAATAATGCTAATAATCATATTAACGCAATTAATAATGCTATTAAGGCTAATAATCATGCTATTTATGCTATTCAAAATGCTATTCATGCTAATAATATTGCTATTAATGCTCTTTATGCTAATAGTAATGCTATTAATGCGATTTTTTATGCTATTAATTCTATTATTTATGCTATTAATGCTATTAATAATGCTATTAATAATGCTATTAATCCTATTAATGCTATTAATAATGCTATTCATGCTATTAATAATACTATTAATGCTATTAATGATAATATTAATGCTATTAATTGTATTATTAATTCTATTAATGCTATTAATAATGCTATTAATGCTAATAATAATGCTATTACTGCTAATAATAATGCTATTAATGCTAATAATTATGCTATTAATGCTAATATTAATGCTAATAATGCTAATAATAATCATATTAACGCGATTAATAATGCTATTAAGGCTAATAATCATGCTAATAATATTGCTATTAATGCTCTTTATGCTAATAGTAATGCTATTAATGCGATTATTTCTGCTATTAATTCTATTATTTATGCTATTAATGCTATTAATAATGCTATTAATGTTATTAATAATGCTATTAATGCTATTCATGCTAATATTAATGCTATTAATGCTATTAAGGCTAATAATCATGCTATTAATCCTATTAATAATGCTATTAATGCTATTTTTAATTCTATTAATGCTATTAATAATTTTATTAATGCTAATAATGCTATTACTCCTCATAATAATGCTATTAACGCTATTATTAATGCTATTTATGGTAATAATGCTATTCATACTAATAACAATACTATTATTAGTACTATTATTGCTATTAATAATGCAATTAATGCTAATAATAATGCTGGTAATGCTAATAATTATGCTATTAATGGTAATAATAATGCTATTAATGCAAATAATATTGCCACGTTCTAGAATCCCGATGCATTTGCATCGGGCTCACAGCTAGTATCTTTTATAATTGTGCTGTCAAGCAAAACGTGACCCCCAAAACTGACAGGGGAACATTGAAAAGTGCTTGGTTTCTGCCAAACAGCATTACATGGTTGCAGTACTGCTAAATGGATTTTACAAGCACATCAGGACTGTATTAATTTATGAACTTTTGGTGGCACAATCCTACCTAAATATTACCCCCCAAAAAGCGGGTAACATGGCCTGGTGCATGCTTGGTAGCAAGCAGTAGTAAATATTTGGACTATACTGCTTTGTGGAGGGCAATAACTGCCTTTTTAAGAGGAGTATTGTGGACAGCAGAAGCCAGCTTGTCACCCCAAAAACAGCAGGTAACATGGCCTTGTGCATGCTTGGTAGCAGGCAGTAGCAAATGTATGGCCTATACTGCTTTGTGGAGGGCAATAACCGCCTTTTTATGAGGAGTATTGTGGACAGCAGAAGCCAGCCTGTCACCCCAAAAACAGCAGGTAACATGGCCTTGTGCATGCTTGGTAGCAGGCAGTAGCAAATGTATGGCCTATACTGCTTTGTGGAGGGCAATAACCGCCTTTTTAAGAGGAGTATTGTGGGCAGCAGAAGCCAGCCTGTCACCCCAAAAATAGCAGATAACGTGGCATGGTGCATGTTTGTGGGAGGCAGTAGCAAATGTTTGGAGTACTGCTGCTTTGAGTTGGGCAAACTGCATTTTTGTAATGTGGACAGAAGCACCAGTGGGTTAAATGGCCTGGTGCAAGGTTTGTAGCAGGCAGCAGGAAAGTTTGGAGTGTTGCTGTTTTGCGTTGGGCAAACCTCCTTTTTAGAATGTGGCCAGTAGCACCAGCGGGTTATATGGTCTGGTGCAAGGTTTGTAGCAGGCAGTAGGAAATTTTGGAGTACTGCTGCTTTGCGTTGAGCAAACAGCCTTTTTGGAATGAGAACAGAAGCAGCAACGGGTTTTATGGCCTGGTACGAGGTTTGTAGCAGGCAGTAGGAAATTTTGGAGTACTGCTGCTTTGCGTTGGACAAACTGCCTTTTTGGAATGTGGACAGAAGCACCAGAGGATTATATGGCCTGGTGCGAGGTTTGCAGCAGGCAATAGGAAAGTTTGGAGTGCTGCTACACATATAGTACATATAAGAACCATGCGTTAACGCATATGCGTTTTTAAGAAAAAATGACTAAGTCCAAAAATTTCCAAAAAACGTCCAGGACCTCAGGGGACACTATTAGCACCCTTAGAAAAATGGATCTGTTTTTCTAAGGACTAAAAAAATGGATTTGTATGTGTGAACCTGGCCACAGCAGGCACAAAAAGCAGCATGGAAAACACTTCCAAAAACGGATTGCTATGTGTGACCCTAGCCTAAAAGAAGCTCAAATGAGGAATGAGCAGTAGAGCAGAGTCTATTAAGAGTAGTGTATGACTATACATTAGAAATGTCAAATTTACTATGGGGACTACAGGATTTCTTTAAGGACATTTATCAGTAAGGCTAGGGTCACACTTGCGTTTTTTACAAGCGTTTTTGGAGACCTGCATTTTCAAAAACGCATGTAAAAACGCACCCATTGTCCCCCATGTTAAAAAACGCATGCCCTAATAGCAAAAACGCATGTGTGACAGTACCATGCGTTTTTGGTGCATTTCCAAAAACGCATGCGTTTTTTAACATGGGCCCCTATGGAGAACGCATGTGTTTTTGGATGGCACTAAAAAGTACTAATGTACCATGCGTTTTTGCATGCGTTTTCCATAGGGGCCCATGTTAAAATATGCATGCGTTTTCTACAAAAACGCAACAAAAAATAGTGCATGAACTATTTTTTGGTGCGGATTTCAAAACGCAGCCAAAAACGCAGGGTGCCATCACACACCTTAAAAAACGCATGTGGACATGTAAAAACGCATGTAAAAACGCATGAGTTTTTAAAAGGCACTACAAAAACGCATGTCAAGTGTAACCCCAGCCTAACAGGATATCTTAGTGAGTATATAAAGAGAGTGAACTAGTGATGGGCGAGTCCTAAATTACTCGGAATCGCTTGACTCTAGCGAGTCCGAGCCCGGGACTCGCTACTCATTGCGAGTCTAGCGAGTCCAATGTTAATGAATGGGGAAGCGAGTAATAGCGAGTAATGTGCGTTTTTGCTATTTAGGCTAGGGTCACACTTAAAACTTGAATTGCGTTCACCGGTGAACGCAATACCGGTCACACACATTTTTTTCAAAAATGTGTGCAGAATACCGCACTGCAGTAACCGGATTGCTCAGGATGTGTAATCCTGAGCAATGCGGCTACTGCATAGTTTGCGCATCCCGGCTATTGCCGAGATGAGCAAACTGTTCTATCTATTGTAAAGTGTAAAATTTAATAAATAAAAGAATGCTTGAGGTCTCTAGGGGGACTAAGCCGGTGGGCTTCACCTACAATGCCCCCATGCCACGGGCTCCTCCGAGCTCCGTACATGTCGCCCAAACTCCCCCCCGTATCTTTATAGAGGGGTGCCTGCACCCCTCTTTTATAAGTCTCCCTATTTGTGCCCAAAACTAAGTATTACAGTACATAATACGGCTCATAGTTACATGTTCTTCATGAAGTTTCATTATCACTCCATGGGCGGGGCTGTGTGCTCCTGCCTCCGCCCGCGTAATCATGATGCCCGCCCCCTGTGGCCTATATCCTGTGTTTTCAGGGCGGCCGCGTCATGAAAGGGGCGGGGCTAAGTTCGTGTCATAGCCCCGCCCCTTTCATGATCCACATCCTGAGCAATCCGGTTACTGCAGTGCGGATCATAAAACCGCTCCGAAAACTGCAGCCTGCATGATTTTTAACGCAGGCTGCAGTGCCAGAGACGGACACTGGATTGCTTGTGAAGCAATCCGGTGTTTAGCATAGGCTCCTATGAGGAGCGTTTCCTGGTCCGGTTTTGAGCTTTTTGAAAGCTCAAAACCGGATCAAGATTTAAAAAAAAAAAAAACGGAGATGTGACCCTAGCCTTAGACATAAGTTTTTGCTATTAGGGCATGCGTTTTTTAACATGGGGGCCTAAGGGTGCGTTTTTACATGTTTTTTTAAAAACGCAGGTCTCCAAAAAAGCATGAAAAAACGCAAGTGTGACCCCAGCCAAACACCCTATTTTTGACCAGAATGCTTGTTGCAGTTGGAACCCAGGTATCTACTGTATAGGGGCAGGTAGCATATATATATAATGATGCCAAACTTGGTTTTGTTAATCTCATGTTATTTCTGTGTTTTCACAGTTATTACCTATGGCTAAAATTAATTTTCGGTCACGGGACCATACGTGGCTGAAACAACTGAACAAAGTTTTTAAAGATGGTGATACTCGCATAACTTACTCTGATGCAGATCAACAATTGGGGGTATTAACAACTAAGTACAAAGACCAGTTAAGACGATGTACCCGTATATGGTGGAATAGAGCCTTCCTTGACATTTATTGAGCAGGGCCTAATACCACGTGGACTTCGTGTCCAGGTGTTCCCATTCTATGAGGTGTCAGATGAACGCTTCAAGATTAATTGGGAGGCCTTGGCAAATACATGCTCTAAAGGGTTCTTGGAACTTCTCTGAGACCAAAACAGTGCCTCTCCGGAAAGCATAGAGTCGGATTTGGAGGAGCTGGAGAAATAGATTGTGAACTAAATCATCTCCGATTTTTGTGGAAAGATTCAATGAAGACATTGAGAAAGAAATTATGAGATGGGAGAAGGAGGTGAGAGACCTTAAAATCAAAAAGCTAAACCGTGACCACCAAGACTCACTTAATCACAGAGTCTATAAGTGGAAGGGAAAGGGAGAGAGGGTAAAGGGAAACATCCTAAACAACCACCTAAGGACACCCCAAAACCACCAACTCCCCCAAGGAGACCATCACAAGTCTCAGAAAGTTCAATTGACGAAAGTTCAGCTGGTGCTTCAGATGGGGCCTCAGAATCAGATGGAGGACATGGTGTGATGTCGACCAGAAGTGGACGCACACTACTACCACCTGAACCTCTCTCTCCAACCAATAGGAAGGGTTGCAGGTTACAGGTAATAAATCTTTCACATCACATACTATCTGAAGCACAGCTTGAAATTCTGTCAAAGGGACTAATGGTGGGGTTACACGTCCCGATATCGCGGCGATATCGGAGCCAACGACGCGGGAGCACGCATTTAGTGCACGTTTCTCCCTGCATCGTATCGGCAGTTTACACGCCGCGATATCGGGATGCAACGTCCCGATGATGTGTACGCCCACCAACCCAGGAACGACCATTTAACATGGGAGTGAATGGGTGACGTCAGCGTACACATCGTAGTTGGGCTGTCACACGCTACGATGCTGCTACAATGGCCATGCGATATCGGGGAGTTGAATAGCTCGGCTATTCAACTCCGATATCGTTTTGGCATCGTTCCAGCATCGCTTTGTACGCTCAAACCGTACAACGCGCAAACGATATCGGGTCCAACTCGCGACCCACATGACTTTTTGTCGGAGTTGGGTCAGAGTTGGACGCCGATATCGCGGCGTGTAAACCCACCATCAGTTTCTCATCCACAAACCATTTCAATTTCTTTTCAGCTATGAAAGACACATATCTCTTCATAAGAAAATTGTTATTTAAAAGAATCTTCCACAGGAAATCTACTATCCCAGCTCCTACACAGCTGACTCCGGCAGAAAGAGAGGCTCTTGCAACCTTGGAGGAATTATTCCAGGATGAACTGACTATACCTTCAGGTGGGTTCCCTAAAGAGCTATTACCGAAGTCCACTAGATTCCCGCCTTTATCATTTTGCCCGGCTGTTGAGATATTTTTGAGATTGGTCATCAATATTTCAAACGGATCCGGCGTATGTGGTATGATGACAACCTTACCAGGCAACAGAGAGAGCCTCTGAATGAGTTGCGTGAACTTGGTGAGGTTGTCATAAAGCCCGCTGACAAAGGCGGGAACATTGTGATCTGGCCTGTACATATGTTTGAGAGGGAGGCTCTACGGCAACTTAAAAGCAGGGATACCTATTCGAGGTTGACGTATTGCCCTCTTTCTGTCTTCACCACTGTGCATTCTCAGCAAAAAAGAGTCTGATGCTCTTCTGGTGAAATACCCTCGGATACCCACCTTCTATCTACTTCGCAAGGTCCATAAAGATGCCATCTGTCCTCTCGGACGTCCGATCATGTCCAGGATTGATGGATTATGTGATCCTATCTGTAGATTTATTGATCACTATCTTAAACCACTTGTGGAAACACTGCCATCATATCTTAAGGACACGACGGACACCTTCAACAGGATAGGGGTCATCTTCTTGGACCATGACATGTTGATTGCCACCGTAGACGTGGAATCTCTTTATACATGTATTGATCACAATGATGGCCTTCGTGTTGTTCGTTTCTATCTGGAGACTGGCGGTTGGGGTGGCGCAATGGGTGAATTAACTCTCTATCTGCTCCGCTATGCCCTGACACACAATTTCTTCATCTTTAGAGACCTCTACTATCTTCAGAGGCGGGGCACTGCGATGGGCGCAGCCTGTGCGCCTTCATACGCCAATTTATTCCTGGGATACTGAGAACGGGAGAGCTTTGGCGATGGGGGCGTGCGGGCTTGGCTCAGATACATAGACGACATTTTGATTGTGTGGCAGGGCACGGCAGGGCAGTTCGAGACTTTCATGGTGCAGCTCAACCACAATCCCTATAACATCAAGTTAACCCATAATATTGATATAGATAGAATTGACTTTCTTGATGTGGAGATTGTGGTTGATGAACATTTTGTTGTGCAGACCGACGTATTTAGAAAACCTACGTTGGCCAACGCACTAATACATGCAAGTTCTGCACATCACCCTTCGACCATTCGCACCATCCCGTCTGGCCAGTTTCTCAGAATGAAGCGTATTTGCTCAACTGATGATAGATTCGAACGGCAGGCAATGGACCTGAAATTGAGATTTAGAGACCAGGGATACAGTGGCAGATCGATAAGAGGTGGGTATCTGAGGGCCAGAAACACCCCTCGAGACCGTTTGCTGACATATACCCCTAAAAAGAGAGGTAGTGATCAGAAGGTACTTTCATCAGTACTTATAACCGAGAATGGGGGACGATGTGGAATATCTTGTTTAAACATTGGTCGGTCCTTAAGACCGATCCCATTCTCGGGGACATACTACCTGATAACCCTTTGATGACGGCGAGGCGGGCACGTAATCTCAAGGACCTGTTGGTTCGAAGCCACTACATGGCACGTATACCAAGTCCTTTTGGCTCAGTGGGTCCTGTCCCTGGCTGTTGCCCATGTGGCCGCTGCATTGCATGCTCAAAATTCACATGGTGCAGTACCTTCTCCTCATCTGACAACTCGCGAACTTATGAGATCTGACACCAAATCACGTGTGGCTCTACGCATGTTATATACTACACGACATGTGAACACCCACTGATCTATGTGGGTCTTACTTCACGCGAGTTGAAGGTGAGGATTAGGGAGCACGCATTGGGCATTGAGGGGCAATGCAGGTGACCGACAGCACTTTGTTAAAAACTATCCCACGCCATTTCAAAGAAAAACACGGATGTGACCCTAGTGGGTTGAAATTCCGTGGGATTGATATAATCAGGGGCGAGATTAGTGGGGGCAATCTGAAGCGACTTCTCGCGCAATGCGGGGCTCGCTGGATTGCCACTCTCAACACCATGACCCCATGTGGACTTAATGAGTTGTTGTCTTTTGCCCCCTTTTTGTAATTTTTGATCTTGCGTTATTGTTATTATGTGATTTCTCTTCTTTTCTTCTCTTTTCCTTTCTTTCTTTTTTCTTCTTTTTTCATTCCCTTTCTTTCCTCTTTTTTGGTTCTGGTTTTAAATAATGTGTTCCTTATTATGATTCACTTTAGGACTTTTTCACAACTCGGGGACTTACTGAACCCATGTTAACACCAATAATGGATTTGGATATGGACTATGGACCCCTTCCTTATTTCATCACTTACAAGATCCACAGGAATTTTCCAAAAGGGATTCTTTGTTACCCCTGATTACTTGTGGCATTTACACTTAATGTGATAGGTGGTCAATATATCCTATGTGTCCTTTACAGCCTCTGTCTGCAGTGCGCTGTGCCCTGGATGTCGGCGTTCTCCCCGCTGAGCTGCGGCGTCTCTGCGGGCATCTGCGCATGTGGGGGAGCCATGGTGATGCGTTCCCTCTCCCGCGCATGCGCACTGACACCCTGAAACTGCACCCGGCAGGGGAGGATGCGGCTTCCGGCCCTGAGCGCCATTACGAGCAGCAGGCGCACAGATGTAATTAATTACTTGATGGGTGTATAGGGGCATATAAGAAGCCCCCATGAATATGTTAGCACACCGGAATTTCTACTCTCCCCTGAAGAAATCTGCACTAAGCAGGTGAAATGTATATTGGGTTTTCCGTGGTCTTTCCTTCTCTACCCCCATTTGGGCATCATTAACCCTTGATACACTGGGTTCTGGTTTTCTAAACACAAGGTAATGACTCCTATCTGTAAGATTTCTCACTTACATTGGAATACTTAGGAGACTATGCTGCTACTTATGCACTGAGCACTTTGAGACTGCAGATTGGATGCCATTTCTGTGTTGTGATTAGTGTGCACAGGTTACTTTACTTGAGAACAATTTATACGAACAGTGCTGCCGCAATAATATATGTCTTATTTGACTGTACCTGTAGTGCATTTTTGTACAGGGTCCTTGCATGTACACCTTTGATTGCCCAGATACTCACTGTACATTGACATTATGTATTTGGGTATTCTGCTGAAAGTGTTGTGGGTAAAAATTGAATATCCTTTTCTGTGACACCTCTTTCCTTTTCAAGCTAATAAAAAAGCTGAAATTTACTGCTTGGTACTCTATTTTCTTTTGGTTTAGATGTTATTTTGGTCCAAAATATCCACTAACACCTCACATCTTTATCTATAGTGTTTTGTTGCACCTTTTGACCTCTATGCAGTTAAGGCTGAGCCCTCTGGGGAGTGTCTGTCACTTGTGATGCATGTATTTGGTGCAGAGCGACCCACCTTGTCTAATAGCTGGGCGTGACCAATAGGCTGAGCTCTGACACTGTGTGTCACATGGACTTGTGTGGCTGACGCCCTGTTGGTAACCTTGTGTCTACAAATACCACCAGTCTCTTCCTTGTCAGCATGGCTGGTCGCAGGTGCCATAACCGCCCCCATGCCTGGGTTGCTGGGGATTGAGCCATGGTATTTAGACACCTGTGTTGCCTCCAGTGGAGCTGGCAGCCTCCTGCTGGGTGCAATGGATATTTGACATGGCTACATTTTGGTGAGTTATTTTAAAGTTTTATGTCCCATTTCAGTGACATTGCCAAATTTTGTAAACAAAGTTTTTATGGTTGACATGTCTCCCAGAAAAATGAAAATATACAAGGGAAAGTTTATGATTAAAGAAGCAACTTGTATCTTGTCATTTTACCTTCCATGCAGTGGCGGATTATAATGAGGTCAATATGAGCAGGTGCCCGGGCCCAAGGCTCTCAGGGGGCCCAGAGCCTTCCAGGGTAAATTGCCCCATCATAATCCGCCATTGTTTGCCCCGTACTCCGCACCGCTGATGTGAATTTTCAGGTCCCTGCTGCCCCCGGCACCATCACCCCGCCCCCTTTCTTTCTCCTGCACGTCATGACGTGAATGTGCGGGAGGAAGCTGCAAAAAGAAGGCGGGTGCTGGATGAGGCACACAGGAAGCCCGCCAAACATGCGACAACAAGAGGAGCTGAGCTGCTGGTTCTGCCACCGGCAGCTCAATCCACCACTGCTCACAGCCAGGGGTAGACTGGGCAGAGTGGCACCTGCCCCCCAGGTATGTCCCCAAGCAGATATGAAGGGCTGCCCCATCGTTTGGAGACTTATAGGCAGGAGACCTGCACTGTACCTGTACCTGTAAATGTGTACATGTGCCGGGCTGGCTGCATCCATCACAGCTCAGCAGACACTGGCTGAGCTTCTGTACTCCTATCACCCTGTCTTCTGCCTGCCAGAGTGGAGCCTCTGTGGGATCAGTGGGGAAGGTCAGACATTGCTGTTTCCCAGTTAGGATAGTGATAGGGCAGGAGATTGTGTTTGTACAGTGTCAGTGAAGAGATTTCAGAACGCTGCTCATCTCACAAGTCCAGGGCTGCTGGGCTGCATGGTGTCACCAGCCGCTCTGCTGAGGATCAGTGGGACTTATTGCAGCAGTTTAACCCTTCATGCAGGTCGGGGGTTGTGCTGTCAGTGTTAGGTCATCGGTTTCCCAATCTGTATGATGAGTCAACCTGTTGCCAGAAATCACGCTGTGCCCCAGATGGACACACCAGACCTAACTATACAGAGCCCTGCACAGGATTGATTCAGCATCACAGATTATATACACAGTCATCTATGATGTCCTGTAGCCAGGGCCCTGGTCAGTCCAGTCCAAACTTGGGCAAAATGCAACCAGGTGGCTG
Source organism: Allobates femoralis (assembly GCA_033576535.1). Classification (NCBI taxonomy): domain Eukaryota; kingdom Metazoa; phylum Chordata; class Amphibia; order Anura; family Aromobatidae; genus Allobates; species Allobates femoralis. The sequence goes on along the minus strand of JARQOC010000005.1, from coordinate 242,056,074 downwards.
AAAATACTGGCCAGAGGGTCACCTGGTGCTGACCACTGCAGGTATCCCAACATCACTGCCAGTGGCGTAACTAGAGTCCGAACGGCCCCGCTGCGAAATTTGGACCTGGGCTCCCCTTCCCCCACGCGTCCACATTGGTCAGATGTATGGGCCCCATGTAACGTTCTAGATCATTATGTATTAATGTCCCTCATCCTGCTATATATGGTCCTCCTCCTGGAATCTGCCCTTATCCTGGTGTATATATATAGTCATCCATTATAGTATAACCCAGCCTCATAGCCCTCCATATAGTAAAATGCAGCCTCATAACCCGTCATATAATATAATGCAGAGTCGTGATAGGAATATGCACTGCTCTCTGCACTGGTGACGCTGCTCCCTGCGCTTGTTAAATGGCTATTTGTACTGGTAACGCTGCTGTCTGCACTTGGTGACGCTGCTGTCTGCGCTGGTAGGCGCTGCTGTCTGCGCTGGTAGGCGCTGATGTCTGCGCTGGTAGGCGCTGCTGTCTGCGCTGGTAGGCGCTGCTGTCTGCGCTGGTAGGCGCTGCTGTCTGCGCTTGTTAAATGGCTGCTGTCTGCGCTTGGTGACGCTGCTGTCTGCACTGGTTAAATGGCTACCTGCTCTGGTGACGCTGCTACCTGCTCTGGTGACGCTGCTACCTGCGCTTGTTAAATGGCTGCTGTCTGCACGCACTTGGTGAGGCTGCTGTCTGCACTGGTTAAATGGCTTCCTGCTCTGGTGACGCTGCTACCTGCGCTGGTAGGCGCTGCTACCTGCGCTGGTAGGCGCTGCTACCTGCGCTTGTTAAATGGCTGCTGTCTGCACTTGGTGACGCTGCTGTCTGCACTGGTTAAACGGCTACCTGCTCTGGTGACGCTGCTACCTGCTCTGGTGACGCTGCTATCTGCACTGGTTAAATGGCTATTTGTACTGGTGACGCTGCTACCTGAACTGGTGACACTGTTATCTGCATAGGTTAAATGGCTATATGCACTGGTGACACTGCTATCTGCACGACTGCACTGGTTACACTTCACTCTATACTGGTGACGCTGCTATCTGCACTTGTTAAATGGCTATTTGTACTGGTGACACTGCTTATACTGCCCTCTGTACTGGTGACATTATTAGTAGAAGTGACACTGCTGTGTGTACTGGTGATATAATCTATCTATACTGGTTACACTGCTATCTCTACTGAATCAATTGCTATTTGTAATGGTGACATGGCTATCTGTACAGACTTCACAACTACGCTTTGTACTCTGGTGATACTTTCTCTCTGCTCTGCTGACACTGCTCTGTGCATTGGTGACGCTGCTCTGTGCACTGGTGACGCTGCTCTGTGCACTGGTGACGCTGCTCTGTGCACTGATTCCTAGGTCTTCCCTTTCCCACAGGCCTACCATAGTGCAATATGTGACACAATGCGGCTATAGGCGCTCTGGTGTAGCCTTTTTCTCTGCAGCACTATTACCATTCTCCTACACGTTCAGCCAATGCAGGGCTTACAGAGCAATACATGGTGTACTGGGAGTGACCACCACCCAAGTTATAGACTAATATTCGCTAGTGATAAGCCCCCACCCCCGCCAGTAATGGAGTAGCGCCTGGAGATCGCGTCTCCTCACGGCAGCACAATATAGAGATGGATTTGCACAGCTCACTGACCAGGACCACGGCCACCATGGTGGTGACGAGCCGGCTTCAATATCCACACAGTGCGCACGCGCTAGAGCCCGGCCGTACCATGTGATCGACCTCACAATGCATCGGGCCAGATATGACGTTCTGGCCAGGGCATCGCATGATCCCAAGAGGCGGGCATTTCAAAAAGGACGTGGTACAGCCCAAGGACATGGGATGCAAATCCAAGTAAAGCGGTCGCAGGGGTCGGCGGGCGGCACGGGCCCCTGTACCTGCAGGTCTGGTCTCACTTGCGACCCCTGTGATCGCAGTAGTTATGCCACTGATCACTGCTCTCTGCATCCCTAGGATGCAGTGAGCAGAGGTTACACTGGTGGTGGATGAAGCCGATGGCTCCTTCTTCCACCAGTCTGACTGACAGCAGACGCAGTTACGTCACTTCATTACCTCAAACGGTATATAGAGGCTTTGTGAGGGCTCATAGTGTTTTTATAGTGGCTATGTGGAGGTTCACACTGTATACAGGCAGCGTTGTGGAGGCTTACAATGTATACAGGGTGCTATATGGGTTCTCATACTTTATATAGAGGGACTGTGTGGAGGGCTCTATCTGCATATGGGGAGATACTCCTATCAGTATATTGTTTTATTCTGATATATCCTTTCTTCAGCTTTCACTTTTTCTATTTTATCTTCTTTGATTCATCATATGTTATCAGTGTATAATTACCTCCATTGGCTCTTATAGGCACCAATTGAATTAGTTTCCATTTTTATTATACTTTTGTATGTTGTTACATTCTACTCGAAGGTATTTTTGTATTCTTTGCCCCTGGATCATTTTGACCACATCAGTTTGTACATATTTACTGTATGTACTTACTCAACCTCTCCCTGATTTGGATCACTGTCCCATTCTAAAGTATGTGGTATCTGATTTTTTACCGTCTCAATTTTTCTATAAACTATTACATATTTTTATTTGAATCTTGGACTTCGGTTTATTTTCTTTCTTTTCTTTTTGTTCTTTATATTGCCAATTTGTACATTAGGCCTCGCGATTATCCTGCATGCATTGATTTAAATGCACACAATTGCAATATTACTTTTATATCAATCTATTTGCAGTGTTTTATATTATCACTCTTTTCATTAGTCTGCAGCTGCTGTGCTGTGTGTGTGTGCTAGTCCTAAATTGACTAGATCAATGGATGTTTGTCAGGTTATAGTTTCAAACAGCAACTATTTTTCTGAAATAATCTGTTTCAGGTATATGATAATGACCCCCGTCACATGACCCCCTCCCCCCCGTCACATGACCCCCTCCCCCTGTCACATGAACCCCCTTCCTGTCACATGACCCCCCCCCCCCGTCACATGACCGGGGGGGGGGGGCCCACCGAGACTGAACAGCCCCGGGCCCTTGCTACTCTTAATCCACCCCTGCTTCCATGTGTTTGTGTAAGTATGATAAAAATGGCTTTCTTAATTGTTCTATCACCATGTCAAAGGCAGCAAAATGATATAACATAACAAAGGGATCTCGAAGTTAGTTCTGCAGTTCTACATGCAACAACATATATGCTGGTAAACTATAAAATGAAGCTAAAAAGGATACCTATTTTCTTGGGGTGCATTGGACTGTGTGTAGACAAACACATGAGGAATGATCTTTTGAAAAGCAATGTGAAGCACACTAACCATGGAATTGCCCTCAGCCTCTTATTTGTATTAAAGGTACAACTCTGGGAATAATTTTTTATTTATCTTAAAGGCATGAAATTTAAGCTAAAAACATCGTTTGCAATCTGATTATTTTTTGTGCAAAATCCATGCATTTAAGTAAAAGAAATAAAAATTGTCCCCAAAGGTGGCTACACCTTTATAAGACACTGTCAGGTCATTTTTCAATATGATACTAATATTAACCTTGAATAGTGCCTGGGCAGACCTTTTTAAAAACATGTAATCTCATTATTGTGCACTTTCTAGTTTCCTAGCGATAAGCATTTTCAGATCCTGCAGTGAGCTGGTACATTAGTCCTGTCCATTATATTAACAGCAGAATAGTCTGGCTGCTGTATAAGTGTTATTTAAATATCCACACCCACCCAAGCTGGTGTTCTGTCCCACCCCTCTGTGCTCTGTGCTGGGAGGGGGAGATATTTTGTGCTACAGTGTGTGCTGTCTGTTAGGTTTCTATGTTTATATATGAACTTTAGTTTTTCTCTATACATGTAATGTATATAATGTAATGTATCTGCTGAGCAAATAATCAAATGTTCTTATAATCACATATAAATATCTCAGAATGCACACACGGCACAGATACACACAATGACATGAAGAGCTCATAGCTGCAGCTAAGATCACCCCTCCTCCAACCTAACTTCTCCTCTGCAGCGAGTCACACATCATACAAATCAGAGAAAGGCAGGACAGTGTTATGATGCATGACTATTCATTCATTGGGGAGTGGACAGCAGAGAGCTCATTGTGATTGACAGATAGAATTAACCTTATATTTTGAAGGTCACACATAGTGTTGAGCGAGCATGCTCGGCACTACTCGGTACTCGCACGAGTATCACTGTACTCAGGCGACTCGCCGAGCACCGAGTAATCTCGCGATACTCGTGCTGTGCTCGTGGTCGTCATCTCTCCATGTTGGCGCTCTTTTGAGAGCCAGCCCACATGCAGGGATTGGCTGACAGACCACTGCAATGCCACAGCCCTGTTAATTGTGGCATAGCAGTGATTAGCCGCCCTGCACAGCGTCACCGAGCCTTTATAACTCCTGCCGCGCTGTGCTCGGCACACAGCCATCCAGACAGTGAGTGTAGGGAGAGTGTCTGCTGCTGATTAGGGACAGATTTGCGGCCCTCATAGGTAGATCCGGATCAGGGCTGCAAACTGCTGCTGACCACAACAGTCCTTCTCAGGACTAATCTAGGAGGACATAGGCAGGGTGATCCAGATCGGAGTCCAAGATTTCCAGTGACCAGAACAGTCCTTCTCAGGACTAATCTAGGAGGATATAGGCAGGGTGATACAGATTGGAATCCAAGCTTTTCAGTGACCATTAGAGTCACCACACTCTTGTACTTAGTACTTTAATACAGGTTAGGGACTAAACTCCTCTCTTCAAACCATTACAGTCACCAGACAGGTGTACGTACTACCTTAATACAGGTTAGGGAACTAAAATCCTAACTCTTGTCATCAAAACAGTCACCAGACAGGTGTACGTACTACCTTAATACAGGTTAGGGAACTAAAATCCTAACTCTTGTCATCAAAACAGTCACCAGACAGGTGTACGTACTACCTTAATACAGGTTAGGGAACTAAAATCCTAACTCTTGTCATCAAAACAGTCACCAGACAGGTGTACGTACTACCTTAATACAGGTTAGGGACTAAAATCCTCTCTTCAAACCATTACAGTCACCAGACAGGTGTACGTACTACCTTAATACAGGTTAGGGAACTAAAATCCTAACTCTTGTCATCAAAACAGTCACCAGACAGGTGTACGTACTACCTTAATACAGGTTAGGGACTAAAATCCTCTCTTCAAACCATTACAGTCACCAGACAGGTGTACGTACTACCTTAATACAGGTTAGGGACTAAAATCCTCTCTTGAAACCATACAGTCACCAGACAGGTGTACGTACTACCTTTATACAGGTTAGGGAACTAAAATCCTAACTCTTGTCATCTCAACAGTCACCACACTGTTGTACGTCATACCGTTTATACAGGTTAGGGAAATAAAATCCTAACTCTTGTCATCTCAACAGTCACCACACTGTTGTACGTCATACGTTTATACAGGTTAGGGAACTAAAATCCTAACTCTTGTCATCTCAACAGTCACCACACTGTTGTACGTCATACGTTTATACAGGTTAGGGAACTAAAATCCTAACTCTTGTCATCTCAACAGTCACCACACTGTTGTACGTCATACCCTTTATACAGGTTAGGGAAATAAAATCCTAACTCTTGTCATCTCAACAGTCACCACACTGTTGTACGTCATACCTTTATTCAGGTTAGGGAACTAAAATCCTAACTCTTGTCATCTCAACAGTCACCACACTGTTGTACGTCATACCTTTCTACAGGTTAGGGAACTAAAATCCTAACTCTTGTCATCTCAACAGTCACCACACTGTTGTACGTCATACCTTTATTCAGGTTAGGGAACTAAAATCCTAACTCTTGTCATCAAAACAGTCACCAGACAGGTGTACGTACTACCTTAATACAGGTTAGGGACTAAAATCATCTCCTGAAACCATTACAGTCACCAGACAGGTGTACGTACTACCTTTATACAGGTTAGGGAACTAAAATCCTAACTCTTGTCATCTCAACAGTCACCACACTGTTGTACGTCATACGTTTATACAGGTTAGGGAACTAAAATCCTAACTCTTGTAATCTCAACAGTCACCACACTGTTGTACGTCATACCTTTCTACAGGTTAGGGAACTAAAATCCTAACTCTTGTCATCTCAACAGTCACCACACTGTTGTACGTCATACCTTTCTACAGGTTAGGGACTAAAATCCTCTCCTAAAACCATTCAAGTCACCAGACTGTTGTACGTCATACCTTGATACAGGTTAGGGAACTAAAATCCTAATCTCTTGTGATCTGAACAGTCACCAGACTGGTGTATGTCATACCTTGATACAGGTTAGGGACTAAAATCCTCTCCTGTGACTGTTGTCGCTGTATACAAGCAAAATGCGCAAGGGCGTTGGCAAGGAACAAGGAGGTGAACGTGATGGTGGTGCAGGTAGAGGCCGAGGTCGTGTGCAAGCACAAATTTCGCAACAAGAAAGTGGCACATCTACTCGCTCACACGTCCTGTCCCAAATTGTTGGGGCCCGCTGCAGTACTACACTCTTGAACCAACACTAGTGTCAACAGCTTGTTATTTGGATAGCGGATAATGCTTCAAGTCTGATTGGCACCTCCACAAACACCCTGTCTTCCACACGGTCAATTGTCAGTAGCCGTGATACTGCACCGCACATTTCCCAACCTGATCCTCCTTCCTACCAACTGGCTGAGTGCACGTCCACGGACATTACTGATCCCACACTTGGACACTCGGAAGTCCAGAATGTGTGTACCCATGGGTCAGTGGAGGTACATGGCAAATTCCCATTACAAAATTTAAATTCAGTTGTCATTTGTTGGTGGTGTGGTGAAGTCTGGCCCAATCCAACCCTTCTTCATCTTTATCTCAGTCAGCCTGTCAGCATTTTCAGTTGACAGGCGGTTGCGTTTATCAGTAATGATTCCACCTGCGGCACTGAAAACACGCTGTGACAAAATGCTAGCGGCAGTGCAGGCCAGGACTTCCAAGAGGTAGAGAGCCAATTCATGCCACGTGTCCAACTTGGATACCCAATAATTGTAAGGCACAGAGGAATCTTGCAGTACAGTTGTTCGATCGGCAAGGTACTCCTTCAGCATCTGACCAAACTTAGCATTTCTTGTGTCACTACCCCGCACCTCAGGGGCTGTGGTACGTGAGGGGCTGAGAAAACTGTCCCACCTCGTAAAGACTGTTCCCCTACCTTTGGCGGATTGGACTTGTGCCCCTCTCGGCCGTACGCCTTGGTTGTCCACCGATTCCTGACCTATGCCGCTAGCGTTTTGTGAGGGGAATGATTTGCCTACTTCCGTGACTATGGCCTTCTGGAACTGCTGCGTTTTGGCTGACCTCTCCGCCTCAGGAATGACAGACATAAAGTTCTCCTTGTACCGTGGGTCTAACAGTGTTGCCAACCAGTACAGATTGTCGGCCAAGATGTTCTGAACGCCAGGGTCACGAGGCAGGCAGCTTACCATAAAGTCAGCCATGTGCGCCAGACTCTTAACAGCCATCACTTTAGTATCCAGACCAACACGATGACTCAACATGCTGTCCTCCTCCTCATCTCCCCTGTCCTCTGGCCAGCCACGCTGAATCGAGGGTATGACTGGTGTGCATGTGATATCCTCAATTTGGCCAGAGAGTTGCTCCATGTCTTCATCCTCCTCCTCCTCGTCATAGTCCTCCACTGCACGTTGTGATGAGATGAGGCTGGACTCTGTGTTTTCACCCACACCCACTACTGTTTCTTGCTCCAAGTCATCGCGCTCGGCCTGCAATGCATCCTCTTTGTTTTTCAGCAGAGACCGTTTTAGAAGGCAGAGTAGTGGTATGGTGACGCTAATAATGGCGTCATCGCCGCTCACCATCTGGGTGGAGTCCTCAAAGTTTTGGAGGACGGTACATAGGTCGGACATCCATCTCCACTCCTCAGGTGTTATGTGTGGAGTTTGAACCATTTCCCGACGGCTTAGGTGATGCAGGTAGTCAACAACTGCCCTCTTCTGCTCACATATCCTGACCAACATGTGCAGAGTTGAATTCCAACGCGTGGGGACATCACACACCAGTCTGTGGGCCGTAAGACGCTAACGGCGCTGAAATCCGCCAAGGTCGGCTGAAGCAGCAGGTGATTTGCGAAAATGTGCAAAGGGCTATACTAAAATACACCCAGTTCTTGTTTACAGGCCATCCTGCATGTCTGTATTCAGGGGCATTGGTGAACCTCCCAATTTTTGACTGCCCTAGCAAAGGAAGATACTACAATAGACCCAGTTCCTCAAAATGGGCACTTTATTTCTAGACAGGGCTTCATGTACGTCTCTTGTCAGGGTCATCGGAGTGTCGCACAATGTTTTCACGTAAAATCTTTTATGTAATCAC
>JARQOC010000005.1:242037533-242047535 GCA_033576535.1 Allobates femoralis | reverse complement strand
TCGCAATGGCCGCTTCGCGGCCAATGCTTCGCTGACTGCTAAGGCGACTCGCCATGCACCAAGCTTAAAAAAAGCGGTGGCAATACAGCTGAAGTCAAGCCTTATAGAAGCTCAAGAACATTGGAGGCTGTCTCATGCCAAAGGTCTTGCAACCTAGTATTAATTGCCTTATGCTGCACATGCTGTTTATTCTGTTTCTTCTTAAATTGGACATGTAAGTTGACAACAATGTTTTATGGGTGTATACAAATACAAAATCCTGAGTATAACTTTGGTACATTTCAATATTATGAATATTTTGCAGTCTATGATAAAAGCAAAGTACTGCCATAAGGGTGAGCACTGAGCAGCACTGTAATTCACAGCAATGTAAAAACTGTGTACATGTTCAGTCTTTTGTCCCTTCTTTTAACTTCTCCAGGATTCAGAAACCATGAAACAGTTAAAGGAAGTAGCAAGTTTATATTTTTTATAACTAGCGGGAAACCACCCACTAACTATGGTATATTGTAAATGGCAGACAAAAGATGCCAGCGGCAGAGTCAATGCAAAAACAATGGCAAAACCACCAGTAAAGGCTTTCAGAACAAAAAGGTTGCCATGTCTTTCCTGAAGCGGCTTTACCTAGGATAAACTCTTGCGAATCCACAATAATGATGTTGTGTGCACATACCCTTAGGTGGCATGGGCTGAGGCTTTAGTTTGTTGTGACTTCTTTAAATAGTTTCTCCAACACATGCTTAATTGAGCCAGACTCAGTTTCCTGCTTCCTAATACTGCCCACAGCCAGATAAATATATGGGTTAGCGCTACAATTAATAGCGGAGCACAGAGATGTAGCAAAATAAAAAGTAACTAGGAATTCTCCTGACTGTAGTATATTGAAGTATAAGAGAAGTCCCAGTATCCTCGCAGGCACCACCGAAATAAGGAAAATTGTGACACTAATCACAATGACAATATAAAGTTTTGTGTGGTGGCAGTGTGTTGAGGCTGTATAAATAGTAACAAGAGTGACACTGGAGAGTACCATTATAGGAACAATCAAGAGATATAAAGCTGAAGTAAAGAAATACACATATGTACAATTTTCTGAACCCGGGTCTGGATATTGTGCTCTATCAGCACAAATTACATTTTCTAGTCCTGTCACTAATAGTGACAGTAACCAAAAAATTATGCACAGGTAAATTGATAGATTTTTGGGTCTTTGAGTTTGGTACCAGAATGGATATACTGTAGCAAGGCATCTCTCCAGCGCAATTACCATGAGGATATATATACTACTATTAAAACCAAAATTATAAAACAAACCAGTGATGAAAGCTACATAGTTATTCTCAAAAACAGATGTCCTCAAGCCATTTAAGTAGCAAAATGTGTAAATCATCCATACCCATAATCCAAATAAAAAGATAAAATCAGCTATAGCAAGATTGAGGATTAAACTGTAAATGGTGTCCTCTTAATTTTTAAACAGAGGAACCAAATCACAATCCCATTGCCCAAAAGTCCAAAAATGCACAAAGCTAGACAGAATATGGTCAAAGGCAATACATAAGTGTTCTGGTTGATTAAAGTCTGATTTCTTCTGTGACATTCAGGTCACCTAATGACCCATTGCTGCCGACATCACTGAGCGATTCATTCATCATGATTTCTGTAAAGATATTGAAATTTAAAATTAATCACTTTGTAATGCACACTTATTTGTTTTGCATAACTCATTGCTCACCATCACCTTTCTAGTTCAGTTTAGGGCTATGTCCACATAGCGATTTAGCCTACAGTCAGTGGCTCTCTCTGGGCTTATGTCTGAAGGTTTGGTAAGCGGGATGTAGACCATTCCCTGTAATGATATGGATGAGGTCACTGTATACATTGCTAGACATAATGTTTGTCAGTATTTGCCTTTTTAAGGTTGCCATCTTCTCCGAGCCCACCTTAAATAGGCGTACATAGCTGAAAATGATGCCCAACAGAGCACACAGTAACTCTGCTTACATCATTTCAGTCAATGGCCTGTTATTTCATATGGCCAAATCCTAATTTCCAGGCCTCTACACATAAACTCCAATAGAGCTAGTAAATGTAAGCTAAAATGCAATGTGAACATAGCCTATTCCAATAGAAAAACGTTGCCTGCATGGTTTTTCTCTGCGCTCAGGATTACCGCAGTCCAGGCAGCTTTATGTGTGGCCAGTAACTATGGTACACATCGGGTAACTAAGGGCAGCGTTCGGCCAAAGTTCCTGATGTTACCGCTGGCGGTTACAGCAGGCTGAGCTCTGCTGTAACGGAATCCGGCTGCCGTAGGTGGAGCGCTCAGTGTGACCCTAGCCTAAGTTATAGGAAATGTATATATTCAATTACTACATTCCATTTTATTTAATTGTATTTCAAAGGCAGTGCATACATTTATTGTCCTAGTCTTTTTCTGTTTTGGAGAGGTTGCAAGAGATGGTACACTATCATTTTCAGTTAAAGTAACAAGACATTCATCACATAAATCTAAAACAATCTAATCTAACCAATATAGTAAACACTTTACATAAAGTAAAACTAGGCTAAGGCCCCTTTCACATCAGCGTTTCCTTGATGTTTGCGGCTGATCCGGCAAACTTCATGCATTGTCTTTGGGGCTTGCGTTCTGGTGGGCAAGTGCAGTTCTGCCGGATGCGGCAGATCTGGCACTTGCAGCCGCAAAAAAAAATGCTGCTTGCAATCTGGCGTAACCACACTTGCTGCACGGGACCGCAAGCCCCATAGACATGCTTAGCATGGGGCTTGCCGGATGGGCGCCGCAAGTGCGGCCGTTAGGCAACAGATACGGTAAATCTGCTGTATCTACCGCACATCAGCGAACACCCTGATATGAAAGGCCCCTAACGTATACATCTTACTATTTTTAAAATGATATCCCATTAATATATCTGTGCTCAGTATTTTTGGCAGATAGTCTATCCAAAAAGAAGTATAACATGTCCTTTGTCCATGTTTTAATATATCTAAGGGTCATTCCATGTCAAGTGAACCAATGATTATTACCTCTATATTTTTAATTCTTTTGAGATTTTGTTATTTGATAATAGCATGTCAGACAATGAAAAATGTGAAGAGAAAAATTTTTTTTTAAATTTATTTTTTTAAAAAATGATTTTCAAAGTTCGGAAAAAGTGCGAATTTTGCTGTTGCCTGCCTTTACGTTTCTCCTCATAACTAAGGCTAGGAATAAGATAGAGAGACGAAATAAACACCATTCTACTCAGAACTATACAGGCTTTCACCAGATATGTCACAAGAGGATCTTTGTTAATATTTTACCCATGTGATTGCAAGCGCAAAAACTTTAAAACGCATTTCCGAAAAATCGGCGTGCTTTAAATATTTCAAAAACTGCCCATGTGTCTGCTTTGCTCTAGCCACATCTGTACCAAATTCAAGTTGGGATCGCGATGGGATCATATTTTAAAATATTTTACTATTAATAGCGTCAATGGGTCATTCTATATCAAGTGATCTAAATATGAATATTTATTTTTACCTGACGTCTTTAGATTTTTTTATTTTTTTTCCTTTAAGAAGTATTACTTTAGTTAATTACAAATTAAAAGTTTAGAATTTTTTTCTTCATCAGTTAATTTTTTACATTTTTTTAAAATTTAAAAAAAGGGTGAATTTTGGCCTGGTATGACTTTACATTTTTTTTTATCTTGGGCTAGAAATAAGATAGAGAAACAAAATAAACACCATTCTACTCAGAACTGTCCAGGCTTTCACCAGATATGTCACAAGAGTATATTTGTTCATTTTAATTTTTTACCCATGCGAACGCAAACGCAACATTTTGAAACGCATTTCCGAAAAAACGTTTTAATAAAAATTTTCCAAAACTGCCCATGTGTCTTTTATGCTCTTAGCCACATCTGTACCAAATTTCAAGTTGGGATCGTGATGGGATCATATTTTAAAATATTTAACTATTATAGTGTCAATTCAAAAATCTTGAATTCAGATCTGTTAAACCTGTGGTCTAAAAGCGTGGGTCTTATTTATCAAATCCATTATTTTTAGACATTACTGTATTATTTTGATATGTTACAGCTTAGAAGCAGGAGAGGACATATAGGAAAAAGCTTTGTTAGGGCTCAACCTGAGAAAGCACAGGGATAGACAGTGAATGCAGAGCAGATGATAGGCCAGCAGCTCTGTCAATCATGTTAAGTGTCTACCCACTGCATTCAGGAAGTAAGACAGCTCGTTCAGACCTTTCATGTCCTGACATGTCTGGACATCTTCACTCCTGAACAAACAATAGTCTGTACAAAGCCATCAATGCTGTGTACTAAAATATGGGTGAGTAAATATATTAATAGTTTAATGCTTTTATTATTAAGGGCCAATACACACAGTGCTATTCTTAGGGATCATCATTCAGAAAAACAGCCCCATTGATTTCTATGGGGTTCACCACATGCAGTGTTTTTGGAAACACTCAAGAGTGAGTAAATCACTGCTTGAACTACTTTTTAATCGCTGCAATAAACGCAGCATTTATCATTTGATATAAAAAAAGCTGCCATTTTTTTCACTAGCGATTAAAAAAACTAACGCATATGTGGTAAAAACTTGGTAGAAAAACAAGCTGCCAAAACTGCAGCGTGTATCTGCAGACAGAAACAACTGTGCGCGCTAGCCCTAAAACTCACTTCATAGTAATACAGTTCTATCTCAAGTGTACTGTAAATCTTTATTTTTATTACCTATCTTCCTTACTTAATATTAACTGTATTTTTCCCACATAGCAATGGCTGCTACTTCTCAAGAACAGCATTTTATCATAGACACTGTTGCAATCCTTTTGAAAAAATATGAATATGATTGGCGCTGGTGGCTGGCTACTGTACTCTCCAAAGATTGTGAAAATGAAGAAGTAGAATTGACTTTATTGCATCCTTCTGGTCCAGCGCCATCCTTTGTGTATCCAAGAAAGCCAGACATTTTAAAAGTGCACAAAAATCAGATATTAACTCAGGCGGAGCCTAACACCGTGACAGGCCGGACATACTCTTTGACACACAGGGAAATGGCGATTGCTAGTAAGCGTTTATGGACAAGATTACATTTCACCCACTAGAAGGGACAAATTGATAAAATGCCACTTTAAAAACATACTATTAATTGTTTGATTAGTTCATAATTTATAGAACGATGATTTAACTACTGTACTATTCTTATTAAACACTTCATAAATCACATGTTTAGTGATAGAATAGAAAACAAATTTATATGTATAAATAGGGGTTAACATTTTTGGTTCTTTTAATCTTGTTTAATCAAACTTGACGATATGATCACCTTTCTTCTTTTGGTTTGTTCAATACATTCAAGTTGAAAATGCTGAGCGTTGTGTTCTGATGATTAAGATGTATTTATCCTGGCACTTATGGGATTTGTTTTTTGTGTTTCTTTTTTGTTGCATATAAATGTTTTATTCAATAAGTTGTGATAACTTATACAACCATAAAATAAAAAATATAGAAATTTGACAGGTCCCAAGTTGAATCTCTGCACAAATATAACCAAGAACACAATCAGTAATTTTTTCACAATTGCCCGTCAATAGTTTGAATTTGATATAAAGAAACATAGTCTTGTAACATATCAAATGAAAGCTGTTACCGTTCTGAGTAAAATGATGCCTCTCCCACTTCATTATCTTATTTCTAGCCTGAGATAAAAAAATGTAAAGTCATACCAGGCCAAAATTCACCCTTTTTTTAACTTTAAAAATCTGTAAAAAATTAACTGACGAAGAGAAAAATTCTAAACTTTTAATTTGTAATTAACTAAAGTTGTACTTCATAAAGAAAAAGAATAAAAAAAATCTAAAGACGTCAGGTAAAAAAAAATATTCATATTTAGATCACTTGATATAGAATGACCCATTGACGCTATTAATATTAAAATATTTTAAAATATGATCCCATCGCGATCCCAACTTGAAATTTGGTACAGATGTGGCTAAGAGCATAGCAGACATATGGGCAGTTTTTTAAATATTTAAAGCGCGCCGATTTTTCGGAAATGCGTTTTAAAGTTTTGCGCTTGTGATTACATGGGTAAAATATTAACAAAGATCCTCTTGTGACATATCTGGTGAAAGCCTGCACAGTTCTGAGTAGATTGGTGTTTATTTTGTTTCTCTATCTTATTTCTAGCCCGAGATATGATAGAAAATGTAAAGCCATACCAGGCCAAAATTCGCACTTTTTAAAACTTTAAAAATCTGTAAAATTAACTGATAAGAAAAAAATTCAAAACTTTTTTTTTGTAATTAACTAAAGTTGTTCTTCATATAGAAAAAAAATGAAAAATCTGAGACGTAGGAAAAAATATTCATTTTTGGATCACTTGACATGGAATGACCTAAGTGGTTTTCTTGGTTACACTGATAATTTTCAATATTGCAATTATTTTTCCAGTGCACGTTATGTTTTAACTTTATTTTCCTGTTTTGATATGTATCATTTAACAATAAACATGACCAGTACCCAATGATCTAAGGCTGCTTTCACATCACAATTTTTGTGGATCTGTGGCAATCCGTTGTAAAACGGATACCACGGATCCGATTTGGCACCATGTATCCCTATGGGACAGATTGGTCCTATATTTCCATCCGATTGTGTCCAAATTTTCACAGATCCGATTGTGTTCGATTTTTTTGCTGTACCCAGAATCGGAGGCTGCTCTGATTTTGGGCACAGTGGAACAAATTGGACACAATCGCAGCTCCGAAAAAAAACAGGATTTTTTCCCGGACCGATTTTAGTGTACTAAGCATGCCCCATACACTAAAACTGCTCTGTTCCCGTGTAGTTTCACTTTCGCAGTGTATATACATACATTGGGAAAGTAAAATTAAATAAAGGAATGTGTTAAAAAAACAAACAAAATCCTTACCTCTCCGGCGAGTGTCCTGTAATGCATCCACCCCGAAGCCTTAAGGACCTGAATCAGCTGACGGGGCGGGGTGGGGCAACCTGATCAGCTGATTAGTCACATGACTGCATCAGCTGAGTGGTTTAATTGCGTGCCTGCCAAAACCGATTAGCAGGCGATTTAAACCACGCTGATGCGGTCATGTGACCAATCAGCTGATTGGGTTGCCCTGCCCAGTCAGCTGATTCAGGTCCTTGCAGCCATCGGAAGTGGATACCGCAGATTGCGGGACACTTGCTAGAGAGGTGAGTTTTTTTGTATTTTTAACCATTGCTTAATTTTATTTCACTTCCGCAATGTATATATATGCTTTGCGAAAGTGAAGGTCAGCCTCGCTTGCCTGTGCTTTGCAGGCTGGGGCTCTTCCTAGCTCTTTCTGTGTCCGGATCTGTGGAAATCACAGATCCGGACACAGAAATGGCATCCGGACTTGCCAATCTCTTGCTGTCTGCTCTTGTCCATGGGGTCCTGCAAAAAACAGGATGCCCACAGACAGGAAAAAATTGTGATGTGAAAGCAGTCTTACAAGAGATTTAAGAGCTATTTATATATTTACATTTTATTGAAATCAAAATTGTATATTTCTATGGTGTCTACATATTCTACTTTTTTATCAGTTAAATCAAAATAAGATGACACATTTAAGTTACAGTATTAACAATGAGTCTGTCATGTGGTAGTGAGGAATAAGAGGAGTCTGGGTTGCCTAGACTCATCCTCAGGCTAGAGGGTCCTGGATGTCCCTTATTCCAAAGTTACTTCTGATGGTGAGGATGTCTGAGTGCCCACCCTTGCCCTGCTCCTGGTCAGTCCTGGTCTCATAGCCCCTCTCCCTCACCCCAGGGGGGCCAGGATAGGAGGGGTAAAACCCCATACAAATAGAACAACGAAGAAACCAAAGGTACTGGCTCACAGCAATGCAAAGAGAGCAATAAGACAATGCATGCACCGGAGGAAATAAAAAGCAGGGAGGAAAACTAGATGGCAAGACGATTTTCAAAGTACACCAAACATCACTTCAATAGATCACCAGCAACTGTATCACCACAGCACATGGACTGGTATTGCAAAAGCTATAGTCAACATAGGAAGACAGATTCCACCATCTTAAAAAGGCAGGGATCAGTTGTGATAGTATTCTCATAACATGGGGTAATGAGGAGACATACAGAAATTAACTCTTACTAGCCCAATCACTAATGAGAACACAGCTGCTAAACGCCAGAGCCTGCTTGTGGAACTCAGAAGCATCAGAGAAACCACAGTGTGGAGTGTCAGAATCTTTAGTGTGAACAGAGCTAGATGCTGCCATGACACTCTGTGAGTTTTGAGCCAAACATCATGTGACAAAATTAAAAGAAGCACCCATGAACCTTACAAGTTTAATGCGTACTCTAAGAACAAAACATACCCATATTTAAATTATGGTTAGTGCAATGAATTAGGTGATCATGTTTCAAACTTTTCAATATTTGTGTACATAAAAATTAAGATTAACCATATAATAATTAAGTTGACTGAACACTGATTTAGGAATTGGCAGAGAATGGGGACCACTAACAGATGAGCTGATGGACAACTTCCAACAGCAAAATAAGGGTTAGGCAATTTGTTATCTCAATAGTTGGGGGTGCCAAAGGTAATATCTTACTTATCGGACATTTAATATGGGTTAAACCCCTTTATTTTATAGTAAGTATATACTATAGATTTTGCCCAAAGCTTTACAACTTCAAGGGTGCACATTGAGAGTCAGGAACCAGGTAGAAAGCCTTATCTATGAGGCTTACTTATACGGCACCAACAAATTCTGTAATGCTTTACATATATTTCACCACTCTTCCCATTGGGACTCACTGTCTAAATTAACTATCAGTAAGTCATTGTTGCATTGAAGAAAATGGAAGAATCCGGAGAAATCCCATGCAAATTCAGGGAGAACATACAAACTCCTTGAAGATGATGTCCTTGGTCAGATCCAAGTCCCCAGGACTGCAAAGCAACGGTGTTAAGCACTGCACCACCATAATGGTCCAAGACAGAGGACATATCAGTTTCTAGACTCATACTTTCAACTCCATTTTCTAAAATCAGCATGAAATAGACCTTTTCTGGAATCAGGGCCCACTGCATGGGGTATGTCTATGGCACCCTTCAATTATAGGTGTTATCCAGGATCTGATAATTGATGAGCTATCTACAAAATATGTCATGAACATGAGATTGGTGAGGGTCTGATGGCTGGCAGCCTCATTAATCAATTGGAAACTGTTCCAGCAGTGGTCAAATATAAGCAATGTACGTGACAGAACAAGACTTATCGTGTGTTGCCGAGGACTGTACTTTATTCCTATGCAAATGAATGTAAGAGAAAGTGCAGTACTTTGCAGCAGCCATAAAAATTGTAGAGGTCTGCTCTGTTCCATCCCATACATTCCTTATTTATGAATAGTGTCATGCCTCAGCTGTCTGGCTGGTCTCTCATGGACAGAGAGACCGGCACTCATCACGCGATTCTCGCTAGTACTGCTTATCCTGTCCCAGTCACCCTGCTCCTCGTTACATCAGTCCCTTCGAAGTGCTCCACCGAATCAATGATGTGTGCTATCTTTTGACGTTTCCTGCCTCCTGATGGATTCATTACTCCTTCCATGTTTCACTGCTGAGGCCGGTTGTTCTCGGTCGCTACGTCCAGGATCCAGGTAATTTTCTTTCTCCTGTCAGTATTGAAGACATCTATGAAGTTAAGGACCTCCTGGCCATGAAGAAGAGAGGTGTAAGGACACTCTTTTTGGTCGACTGAAAGGGATATAGTCCTAAAGAGAGATCCAGGGAGCCTGAGGAGATCATTAATGCCCTGTCCTCCTTAGGAAGTTCCTGGCGGGTTTGAAGAAGGGGGTGCGTAAGAGGGAGGGTACTGTCATGGGGATTGATCTCTCATGGAAAGGGAGACTGGCGCTCATCACGCGGTTCCGCTAGTACTGCTTTCCCTGTCTG
>JARQOC010000005.1:242024507-242037433 GCA_033576535.1 Allobates femoralis | reverse complement strand
CCTGCATCTTACCTGGACAGCCAGGGGACCTCTAATGACCCCAGAAGCTGTCCTGATTCACTTCCTGCTGGTGGTGACCCAGTGACTGAGGGAGTGATCACTTCAGCAGCTCATCTAAAGACAGGACAAGCGATCGCAGTGTGTATCACTGAGGCTGTCTAGTGGCTAGTGTAAAATGTAAAAAAAATAATTAGATTTTAAAAGTATGAAAAAAGAAACATAAAAGCACAAATCACCCCCCCTTTTGCACCATTGAAAATGAAACTATTAAAAAATGTAAAATACACATGTAAAATATCAAATACACATATTTGATATTGCTGCATTCAGAAATACCTGATCTATCAAAATATAAAATCAAAATCAATTAATCAGTTCTGTAAACTACAAACCGGAAAAAAAAGTCCAATGCCAAAATTACGTTGTTTTTGGTCGCCGCATCATTGCAATAAAATGCAATAACGGGCGATAAAAACATCACATCTACCCAAAAATGGTGTCATTAGAAATGTCAGCTCAAGACGCAAAAATAAGCCATCACACAGCCTCAGATCCCGAAAAATGGGTCACAGAAAATGATGCCAAAAGAGCAATTCTTTTTCTATAAAAACTTATATCAGTAAACAAGTGAAAAAAAACTATTTGTGTCATTGTCCACATATATACTGTTTATACCTAACTGTAAAAGTATGCATGTTTGGAAACTATGAACTTGTACCGACCCAAGGCATCATAGCAATAGGTCACTTTTACCATATAGTGAATATGGTGAATAAAAACTCCAAAAAACAAACGTGTAATTGCACTTTTTTTGCAATTTAATCACACTTGAAATTTGTTTCCCATTTTCCTGTATACTACATGGTGCAATAAATTATTTCATCTGAACGTACAACTCATTCCACAAAAAACAAGCCCACATACATCTATATTGACGGAAAAATAAAAAAGTTATGGCTCTTGGCAGAAGGGGAGAGAAAAATGGAAAAAGGAAAATGGAAAATCGCTGGGGGGAGGGGTTAAAATGATCCCCCTCAGATACAGTAAAAGCTACTAAGGTTTTTTTAGAACCAAATTTGTATCATGTGGTTGCAACACGTCTCTATATCTAGCTACATGCAATGTAATGATGGTCTTCCAGTTGTTTAGTGGTCTGCAGAAATATGATGATTATCCCACCAAGTAGCATAAAAAAATCATTGTATTGTGACAAAATATACTAATATAGTATAATGCCTCTCCCCTAGGAAGAAGGCAAACGCGCTGAAATGCCCGTTGGGGAAGTGGCACTGCTGTGTAGCCCAGCTGTACTCGCTATGCACCATCATACTTTAACAAGCAATAACCTGTTTGATATTGAGTAGTGATGAGCATGCTCGCCACTACTCGGTACTCGCACGAGTATCACTGTACTCGGGATGCTCGGCGAGCACCGAGTAATGGCACGATACTTGTGCTCATTCTCGGGTCCACCTCCCTGCATGTTGGCGCTCTTTACAGAGCCAGCCCACATGCAGGGATTGGCTACCAAACACTGTAATGCCACAACCATGTTGGTCGTGGCATTACAGTGATTGGTTGGCCGCACAGCGTCATCAAGTCTTTATAAGACCTGACCGTGCTTTGCTCATCACTCTGCGCCATAGACAGTCAGTGTAGGGAGAGCTGCTGCTAATTCAGGGACAGATTTCATGCCTTTCAGCTAGTGTAGGTGCAGGGTTGCTAATCTAAGACAAACATCAGTCCTTCTGAGGACTAATTAGCAGTATACAAGCAGGCAGGGAGGCAGAGTATTTAGGAAAGTTAGGTGTGCCACTATACCAGCCAGCATCACATCTGCGGCTGGTGTGCTGGCTATAAATCTCCTCTATCCATCCCAAAACAGTCCTTGTAAGGATTAATTTAAATCTCTATAGGCAAGAGGGGTATATAACTCCATTTTCTAGACCTCACAAGATGCTGTCTACCTGTACGCAGCATTGTAGCAGGTGTGTAGCCTGTAATATCTAATTTTTCATCTCTCCATCTCAAAACAGTCCTATTAAGGATTCATTTAAATCTGTATAGTCAGGAGGGGTAATAAAGGCCGATTGTCTATACCTCACAAGACGCTGTCTACCTATACGCAGCATTTGTAGCAGGTGTCTAACCTGTAATATCTAATTTCATCAATCCATCTAAAAAACATTCATTAGAATCCTTCAGTTAGTTGTATACAGGAAGTGTATATAGCAAACCATTCAAAATGCGCAAGGGCGGTGGCAAGGGACCAGGAAGTGGGCCAAGAGAAATGCCAACATCATCTCGCTCGACCTTCCTGTCCCAATTTCTAGGGGACCGTAGAAATACAACACTTTTAAATCAAGAGCAGTGTCAACAGGTTGTTAGTTGGATAGAAGATAATGCTTCCATTCAGTTAGGCACCACCACAAACACCCTGTCTTCCACATGGTCAAGTGTCAGTAGCCATGAGACTGGACCGCATATTCATCACCCTGATCCTCCTTCCTCCCACCATGCCTAGTGTGGTCCCACACTTAGACACTCTGAAGAACTGTTCAGTATGCCCTTCATGGATTCTGGCCTCTCGCCCGCTCCACTTGAACTGGGGCCTGAGGAGATCGTATGTAGCGATGCCCAAATATTTGAGCAGCCACGGTCGCATGAAGGCAACGATGGGAATGTGTCACAGCAAGAGGTGGACGATGATGTGACACAATTGCCAGACAGTCAGGAGAAGGACCAGGGTACGGAAGTGGAAGACGACGTGGTGGTTGATCCAGTAACTAACCCAACCTGGCAGGAGGACATGCAGAGCGAGAACAGCTGCGAACAGGAGGAGGGAGGCATCACAACAGGCCCGAAGAAGCAGAGTGGTGTCCGCAGACAGAAGGCGGTCAACCGTTCTTCATAACAGCAACACGACGCAAGTTGCCAGTACAACAGTTAGGTCTTCCCGAGTCTGGCAGTTTTTTAGGGAGTCTGCAGAGAGTTCAAAAAGGACATTTGTAACACCTGCCATGACAGCATCAGCAGGGGTAGCAAAAGTAGCAGCCTGACCACCAGCATTATCAAGCACATGGCAGCAAAGCACCCGACTTTGTGGGACGTACCACAGGGTCCAGGAGCAGTGTCTGTGGGTGATACCACTGCTTCTTCCACTGTTGTGCATGCAAGCCAATCCCCTGTCCATAGTGCATGTGAAGATGCCTCCTGTCCTGCACCTGTCGTTGCACAATTAGAAATGCCACCATCATCAACCACGTCCTTGTCCCAGCACAGAGTTCAGATATCAATACCCCAGTCATTGGAATTCAAGCGCAAATACGCTGCCAACGCCCCACACTTCACACTCCTAAATGCGCACATTTCGCGACTGCTTGTGCTGGAAATGTTGCCTCTTAGGCTAGTGGAGACGGAAGCATTCCGCAACCTGATAAATGCGGCCGTCCCTCGTTACTCGGTCCCCAGCCACCACTATTTCTCCTGGTGTGCCGTCCCCGCATTACACAGGCATGTGTCCCAAAACATTAGCCGTGCCCTTAACAACGCTGTTTCCGGCAAAGTCCACCTAACCGTGGACACGTTGATAAGTGCTTGTGGGCAGGGATGCTACATCTTGCTGACGGCACACTGGGTTAATATAGTGGAAGCCGTGACCCAGTTTGACCTTGGGATGGAACACGTTCTCCCGACGCCAAGGATTGCGGGCCCTAACTCAGTCAGGGTTGCCCCCACAGTCTACAGCTCTGGAACGTCATCCTCCTCAGCCTCTTCCTCCTCCTTTTCAGCCTCCACAACAGTCCCAAGGTGGAAGGTCTGCAGCACTGCCTCGGCCAAGCGGCAACAGGCTGTACTGAACTTAATATGCGTAGGTGACAATTCCCACAATGCTGATGAGTTGTGGACAGCTCTGAAAGAGCAGGCAGATCATTGGCTCACACCGCTGAACCTAGAGCCAGGCATGGTCGTGTGTGACAATGGCCGGAACCTGGTGGCGGCTCTGAGGCAAGGCAAGCTCACACATGTGCCATGCTTGGCCCATGTGCTCAACCTGGTGATTCAACGGTTTCTTAAATCCTACCCGGAGCTGCTGGATCTGCTCGTCAAAGTATGCCGCCTGTGTGCCCATTTTAGAAAGTCACCTACTGCTTCGGCCACCGTTGCCGGGTTTTAGCAGCATTTGCAGCTTCCGGCTCACATCACAGACTGGTGTGTGATGTCCCCACGTGTTGGAATTCCACCCTGCAAATGTTGGTCAGGATTTGTGAGCAGAAGAGGGCAGTTGGTGACTACCAGCATCAACTAGGCTGTTGGTATTCGGTTCAAACTCCACACATAAGACCTCTGGAGTGGACATGGATGTCTGACATATGTACAGTCCTCCAAAACTTTGATGACTTCACCAAGATGGTGAGCGGTGACGACGCCATCATTAGCGTCACCATCCCGCTTCTCTGTATTCTAAAACGATCACTGCTCAAAATCAAAGATGATGCATTGCAGCAGAGCACAATGAGATGGAGCAAGGAACCATAGTGGGTGATTACACACAGCCCAGCCTCATCTCATCCCAACGTGCATTGGGGAGCAATGATGAGGAAGAGGAGTTAGAAAAACAGGTGCTAGTTTCAAGCGGAATTGACGGTACTACCTGCACAACCATCATAATGTTGGTCCAGCATGGATGGCCAGAGGACAGGGACGAGGAGGAGGAGGATGAGGCCAGCATGGTTAGTCATCCTGTTGTTGATGACCCTGAAGTCTTGCCTGTTACCAGTCTGGCGCGCATGGCTGACTTTATGTTACTCTACCTGTCCTGTGACCCTCGCATTATCAACATCTTGGAGGACACTCGTTACTGGTTGGTGACACTTTTAGACCCACGCTACAAGGAGAACTTTATTTCTCTTATTCCACCAGCGGAGAGGTCTACAAAAATGCTGCAGTACCAGAAGGCCCTTGTTGGGGAATTAATAAAAAAATTCCCTTCGGAAAACGCTGGCGGCAAGGGTCACAGTTCGGTGGCCAACCAAGGCGTCCAGGAGAGAGAGCCACAACTCCAATTCAGCAGAGGTATATGAACTCTCTCAGAGATATGGGAGAGTTTTCTCAGCCCCTCCGATAGCACAGGCCCTGAGGCACGGGGTACTGTCACAAGGACTGCAAAGTCTATAAAGATTGTGAAGGAGTACCTTGGCGACCGTACAAAAGTGCTCCGGGATTCCTCTGTGCCTTATAATTTTTGGGTATCAAAGCTGGACACGTGGCATGAATTAGCTCTTTACGCCTTGGAAGTCCTGGCCTGCCCTGCCACTGCGTTTTGTCAGAGCGGGTTTTTAGTGCCGCAGGTGGAATCATTACTGATAAACGTACCCACCTGTCAACTGAAAATGCTGACAGGCTGACTCTGATCAAGATGAACAAGGGTTGGATTGGGCCTGACTTCAGCACACCACCAAATGATAGCAACGTAATGTAAAGTTGAAGCCATTGTATTTATTGGGGATGTATATTCCCACGCCCTTCCTCACACCCACACATGGATACACACTTCCTGATTTGGGCTATTTGCTGTACTCCTTCTCCTTCTCCTCATCCGCCACCACCATATCA
Source organism: Allobates femoralis (assembly GCA_033576535.1). NCBI lineage: Eukaryota > Metazoa > Chordata > Amphibia > Anura > Aromobatidae > Allobates > Allobates femoralis. Next base: position 242,031,817 of record JARQOC010000005.1, on the reverse strand, counting down.
TCAGGGCGACCGTGGTCCATGATGCCACGAAAAGATATTTTATTTACATGTTGTTTATGATGCCCCTAGCCATTAAAAAGTTAGACAGTAGGTTCATGTATAACCCCAGGGGTAAATGTTTTAGTCTATACTTAGTGCATGGGCATTACAAGTAAAGGAGACCTGCTCCTTTGTAATGGGAACAATATGTAAAGAGGCTCTCCTCCACATCTCTTCCCAAGGGCATCATGGTGCCTCCCAATGTTTGGCAACCCTGCATAGGGCAATATCAGAAAAGACCCACTTTGTATTAATGGGCACATTATTTAAAGAGACCCTCATCCACGTGTCTTCCCAGGGGCATCGGAGTACCACACATTTTTTTTTTGTAAATCGTTCATGTAATACAAAAAATTATCATACAGCAACACTGTCTCACAAATGAGTATGAGCCCTTAACATTTTCCCTAGGAAAATGCATTTTCGTTTCATTTTTGGACGTTTTATTGTGAGTCCATAAAAATGGCGTAATACTCAGACAACATGGTTCACAGCAGTGACCTGGGAGTCAGAAATGCTGAAAGGGGTCTTCCCCATGCTGTTCCCATGTCATTTGAGCACTGTTGTTATACTTTTGTGACATTTTCAGGGTTTATCCAGGCTGCCGGGGGTCATGCCGGAAAAATGTTCGGGTCTCCCATAGGATAACATTAGTCTCGGTGCTCGGGTCAAGTACACAAGCATCTCAAGATGCTCGACCTGAGCATCGAGCTCCCGAGCATTTTAGTGCTCGCTCATCACTAATATTGAGTCCATTTTTTTATGTATAGAGTCTTGCTAATCAGGCAATTATTAACACTGTCTGCTATCAGCATTAATTCAGTTACTATTTAGTTGGGCTATGCATGTATCTGAGTATAATGGAAGTCAATGGGGAACTTTTTCTTCCGGAAAGATTTCCTGTAAAAATGCTCGAGGTCCCCATTGACTTCCATTACACCCGATAATCAAGTTGCACCCATCTGAGCATCCAACTCCTCATTATAATTGCACATGAGCATGGCAGCTTTGTTCATCACTACTCACCTCTATTCAGTTGTCCTGTGGCTTCTTTTCGGGTACATAGCTTTAGAGTGGTGTAGAAAATAGACATTGGAGAGTGACATAGCCATTTGTGCATGTAGACGTCATTGATATAGTATATGCTAAATTCTATCAAACCCCCCCCCCCCCCCACATATACAGTCGAACCTTACAATGTGTGTGAGTCCAGGACATGTGATCACAAGTATGTCATTTGCATACTTGTGGTCACATGTTGAACAGACGTGTGCGGCCTTGCTCAATACATGTGACTTGAGCGAGGTTGGATATGTCTAGTCGGGATGATGCAAACTTGAGCTTTTATAAAAGTAAGGGACATGACCAATGATGTACCTATACGTGAAGGGGTTAAAGAGGACCTGTCACCCCCCTGCTGCATGACAATCTAAATGCAGCACTGAATGCAGCATGTCTGTTGCATTCAGGGAAGGGGTCCCCCATGTGTCTGTGTGCTGTGTACCCCAAGATATAGCCTTAGTAAAACGCACTGTTAGAAGCCATGAAGGCAGTCTCTGATGCAGGAGCCAGCTCGATTGACAGGTCCATTCCCTCCCCTCTGCCTGTCAGTCCTGCCTTCTGCTGTGCTGTTTATGCTTTATTCAGACAGCAGGGCAGGAATCTGGAGCTGACGTCAAGACAAATGATTTGCATGCTGTGTGAGGCAGGATGAGTGACAGGGAGGAGGAGGGCAGAGCTAGCATAGCAGAAGCAGCACAGAGGGAAGGGAAAGGCCCCATTCAATCGAGCTGGCTCCTGCACAAGGGAATGCCCTCATGGCTTCTAACAGTGAGTTTTACTAAGCCTATATCTCGGGGTACACAGCACACAGACACATGGGGGACACTCTGCATTCAGTGCTGCATTTTGATTGCCATGCAGCAGGGGGGTGACAGGTCCTCTTTAAGCAAGCTTAAAAATAATTTCACATGACAATTAAGCATTTTGTTCATTTATCAGGTGATTGGCAGCCTGCTTACACTCAGTGGTCATCTGGAAAGGAACATTTCTTGGAATGTTTGTTACCAGTTGGCCTGTGTAAATGCATGCTAACTTTTAGGTAGTGGAGGTACCTAATTAAAACATACAAGTAAAGGGGAATGGATATAAAGATTATGTATTGGCATGATAAAACTAATCAATGTTCATTCCCTTTCACTTCTTTTTTCTGCAAGTGAAAATGTATCCTCCGATTGGTTGTCAAATTGTAGCTTTAATCTGAGGCCCTTATTTGTGATGTACTGTATTTAGCAAGCTAATTAGCTAATAACATTTACACTATTCAATGTTTCAACATACTGTGTTCATCCTACAGTGGGAAAAGCTCTAAAATAAAATATTAATTACATTTAAGCATGTCATGCATTATTTGTACAATTTTCACGGCAAACATTATCGTTGAGGCCTAATGTCAAAGGAAGGCGATAATACCAAAGGTCAATTGTTCTCCATAAAATATGCATGATGGGATTTATTTTACTTTCACTACACAAGCATGTTTATGTGGCGGCATATAGAATAATGTAAAATAAATAGAGATGGTCTCTAAACTCACATGAATTATTTTAGATCTATATTGATGGTAAGCAACCTCCAGAGTGTAATCACAGAGCAATCGCCATAAATGTGGGTTCCTCTGTGCCCCATCTATACCTCAAACTATTGATTATTTTTTGCCGAAAAATATACCTCTGAGTCAACATGGACTTTATACTATAGTGAATTTTATATCATTCATAATATTCAGCTCCCAATATCTGCTCTCTTTACACTGTGCGGATAGCTTGCCAACACATTTATGAGTAAATAAAAATCAGAGCTCAAACAGGGGTATTATCCTAACAAATTACCTCATTGTTCTACGACATGGAAGGTTTAATAGAAATTCTATTGACATTGTACCAGAACATGATCTCCAAATAGATGCCCAGTCAAATAGCAAACAATGAATTTACGCAGAATTGCTTTTTTGTGCTGTATCGATGAGTGTTTTGGTGTACTGCTTCTATTATGTACTGTACTTTTTTTCTTACAAAATCTATAAATGTGGCTGGCTTACAGTCTACCTTTGCAAGTACAGTATTTGAAAATGTTAAGACATTTTGCAAACAATTTGTTGCTATTTTGTATCTACAGCTCCAATCAGACATAGGGCCACGTTACACACACAGATATCTGTTCAGATATTGGTCACAGATCTCTGGTTGCAGTGAAATCATGGACACATTCTTACATTTGTATACAGCAACAAAATGAAACAATGTGTCCATGATTTTACTGCAACCAGAGATCTGTGACCAATATCTGAACAGATATTTGTATGTGTAACGTGGTCCTTATACATATTTACAACCCCTGGCAAAAATTATGGCATCTCCTGGCTCGGAGGATGTCCATTCAGTTGTTTAATGTTGTAGAAAAAAAGCAGATCACAGACATGGCACAAAACTAAAGTAATTTCAAATGGTAACTTTATCGCTTTAAGAAACAAAGAAAAAATTCTGGAATCACTCAATTCTGAGGAAAAAATTATGGAATCATGAAAAGCAAAAAAAACATAAGAACACACCAATACATCACTAGCATTTTGTTGCACCACCTCTGGCTTTTATAACAGTTTGCTGTCTCTGAACATGCACTTAATGAGTGACAAACAGTACTCTTCATCAATCTGGCTCCAACTTTCTCTGATTGCTGTTGCCAGATCAGCTTTGCAGGTTGGAGCTTTGTCATGGACCATTTTCTTCAACTTCCCACAAAGATGTTCAATTGGATTGAGATCTGGACTATTTGCAGGCCATGACATTGACCTTATGTGTCTTGTTTCAAGGAATGTTTTCACAGCTTTTGCCCTATGGCAGGATGCATTATAATTTTGATAAATGATTTCATCATCCCCAAACATCCTTTCAATTGATGGGATAAGAAAACTGTCCAAAATATCAATGTAAACTTGGGCATTTATTGAAGATGTAATGACAGCCATCTCCCCAGTGCTTTTACCTGACATGCAGCCCCATATCATCAATGACTGTGGAAATTTGCATGTTCTCATCATGCAGTCATCTTTATAAATCTCATTGGAACGACACCAAACAAATGTTCCAGCATCATCACCTTACCCAATGCAGATTTGCGATTCATCACTGAATATGACTTTCATCCAGTCATCCACAGTCCACGATTGCTTTTCCTTAGCCCATTGCAACCTTGTTTTCTCTGTTTAGGTGTTAAAGATGACTTTTGTTTAGCTTTTCTGTATGTAAATCCCATTTCCTTTAGGCAGTTTCTTACAGTTCGGTCACAGACATTGACTCCAGTTTCCTCCCATTCGTTCCTCATTTGTTTTGTTGTGCATTTCCTGTTTTGGAGACATATTGCTTTAAGTTTCCAGTCTTGATGTTTTGATGTCTTCCTTGGTCTACCAGTATGTTTCCCTTTAACAACCTTCCCATGTTGTTTGTATTTGGACCAGATTTCAGACACAGCTGACTGTGAACAACCAACATCTTTTGCAACATTGCGTGATGATTTACCCTCTTTTAAGAGTTTGATAATCCTCTCCTTTGTTTCAATTGACATCTCTCGTGTTGGAGCCATGATTCATGTCAGTCCACTTAGTGCAACAGCTCTCCAAGGTGTGATCACTCCTTTTTAGATGCAGACTAACGAGCAGATCTTATTTGATGCAGGTGTTAGTTTTGGGAATTAAAATTTACAGGGTGATTACGTAATTTTTTCCTCAGAATTGAGTGATTCCATAATTTTTTCCATCAGTTTGGTCTGAAAAAAGGTACTCTTACTGACTACCACATTTGTATCTTGATTTCTTTTAGTGTTTCTTAAAGCCATGAAGTTGCCATTGGAAATGACTTTAGTTTTGTACTATGTCTGTGATCTGCTTTTTTTCTACAACATTAAACAACTGAATGAACATCCTCCGAGCCAGCTGATTTCATAATTTTTGGCAGGGGTTGTATATCATTACAGACTATGAAGTCATATTATGCAGCCATGCTTGCTTATATCCAAACCTACTTATTGGTAGCCTATATACTAAACCCTTTCCGCCATGGTCGTTTTTTGCTTTTGTGTTTTTGTTTTCTCCTCCCCTTCTTCCAAAAGCTCCTTTTTTGTTTTTTCCACCTGGACATATGATTTGCTATCTTTCCCAGCATGAATTATACTAAAGATTAACACCATTCATGTTAGCACATACGCTACCAGAACATAGGAAAATAATTCCAAGTTGGGGGATATTGCTGTGTCAACATGCATCTCATGCTGCATGCTTATACTGTGTCCCAGTTACGGTTTTGGCTTTTTGTGTTTTTTGCAGTCATTGCAAGCTAAGGTGTGGCCTACCTTAAATGAGCTGGACATTAGGTGTATATAGCTTCCCATTGCTGGGTGTTCTCTGTTGGGACGCTGGCCCTGCTCAGTCCTTATCATGTTTACAACACTTGATATCTGGTAAGGTTTTCAATACTTGAAGCTAGGTTAGGACCATCCTGATGGGGCCAGTTTGACGTGGTGGGATAGGTTTTACATTTTTTTAATCAATATATTGTATTTTTCAGATTATAAAATGTTCTTTTTTACCCCAAATTAGGAATTAGGGAAAAAATGGGGGCGTATCTTGCAATCCGAATCTTGTGTTTAAAAATAATATATATTTTCCGAGGAGGGGTTGTGGCAGAGGAGCAGGGGTGTCGGAGGCAGGTTTCATGAGTCCATGGAGGGTGTGGTCAAAGCTGTGGAATGGAGCTGTGGGGGGGGAGGGGGGGTTGCAGCAGCGGCGTGTGGTGGAGGCTGCCATTTTCCATGTGCCTGGATTGATACTTTCAGAAAGTGGCCGCAGATTTCTATCTGCGAATGCACCATCTACGCGACCTTTTTCTGGAAGTCTCAATCTCTGCTCCCCCACAACCCTCCTCTGTAAGCCATGGTGGATCCAGGATGAGGGGGCATGTACCAGGATGGGGGATTTATATACCAAGATGGTGGCTATGTACAAGGATGGGGGGCCATGGACCAGGATGGGAGGGCTGTGTACAAGAATGGGAGGCCGTGTACCAGGATGGGGGCTATATACAAGAATGAAGGGCATATACTAGGATGGGGGCCGTGTAACAGGATGGGGTGGCTATGTACAAGGATGGGGGGCATATACTAGGATGGGGGTCATGTACCAGGAAGGGGGGCTATATACAAGGATGGGGTCCACATACCAAGATAGGGGATATATCTACCAGGATGTGGGGCTATGTACCAGGATGGGGTACTATATGCTAGGATGGGGGACATATAAAATGATTGTAAGATGGACACTAGCATTATAATATTGACCCATTTAACATTAAAAACATTTTTTTCGTTTTTCCTTCATCAAATTTGGTTGCGTCTTATAATCTGGTGCGTCTTATAAAGCAAAAAATACGCTAATGTTACCAAGTACCCTATTTTCATTTTTATGCACTATTGCAATCTATTTTTTTTATTTTAGGGTATCTACTTATTTTTGTTTATTTTCTTCAGTTCTCCCATACTCAGTCTCAGAGTAAATTTATTCATTCATTCTGGGAGAGCCATCACTTGACAAGTGATGAGACAAGGGAGACAATATAATTGGCTGTCCAAATTTGAAAATGCTGGATAAACATTTTCCCCTAACAATAAACTGTCCTGGACACCCATACATGTTAGACTGTTGGCTGAACCCACAGATATAGGCAGGGGTTGGCATAAAGAGGACCTTTTACCAGTTTGAAATAGTGGCTGCAAAGCTGAATAAAACATAGGTTTTATTTTTAAATTTCTCCTATCCATTGTATAGATATTAACTTGAAAAGTTAACTAAGGATAAACCTGACTAGGCGTTAGCAGAGATTTTTCACTGGGGAGGGGGGCATGTACTTCATCATAATATTTACCACTCATAAGCAGGCAGCAACATGTCAGGAAAAAAAGAACATGCATCCCACAATAGCTTAAAACAGGCTTTCTCTGTGTGAGACATGTAATGACAGATAGTCTGCTCTCCTGACTGGTCTCACTGAAGAGCTGTGTGTGGTTACAATGAGAAGTAGAATAGCAATTATTAACACCCTCAGTTTTCATCTCATGTCAGCCAATTTCGGAGAAGGGGTTGTACAGCAGAGATAACAGCACTTTGAGAGAAGAGCTGCAGCTGCAGCTGCAGAGTGGTTTGTCATCATACAAAGCTCATC
>JARQOC010000005.1:241966895-242024407 GCA_033576535.1 Allobates femoralis | reverse complement strand
AAATTTCAAGTTGGGATCGTGATGGGATCATATTTTAAAATATTTAACTATGGTTAATCTCATTTTTATTAAATTTTGAAAAAACATATGAAAGACATACATTCAATCTTTTAACAAAATCTTGAGACATAAAATATACAAAAAGAGAATTCACAAAGTTATTAGTAACTTTAAGATAAGCTGCAAATTTACTTTTGCGCTTATCTCTGGTGCAATATATACTACAATCTAAATATAATTCCAAACACTCAAGTATACAACCTTTCTCAGGGTTTTGAGATGTTCTGATGTCAAGGGGACAAGCAGCCCCAGCAGAATGATTTTTATTACTTGGCCCCTTCTAACAGGTTGACCACGTAAGTGGGTCATTACCCGTTGAGGCCTAGTTGGAATAGTCTAGCGACTGGTGTACCGGAAAGGAAGGCCGAAATATTAATGATCTACTCACAGCTCAGAGTTTCCGATACCTGTCTAATGTTCACTAGAATTCTGAAGGTATAGGCGTAGAAAGGAAATACCTAGACTGAATGTATCAGATGGGAAGAAAAGAGAGATAGAAGAGAGAGAGAGAAGAGAAACAAAAACCATTAGAAAAAGTTATACTGGGAAAGAAAAGCCACGTAAGAAAAAAAGAAAAAAAGGAGGGGCGGGGGGGACGGGTGAGGTATGGGAAGGAGAAAGGGTACTCATCCCACTGGCTCCCCATCAGCCAGAGGTCGAGCCATATTATCTGTGCTGGAAAAGATACTCCTACATTCTGCAGAGTCGTGAAAAAGAATCCATTCAACCCAAATCCCTAAGAATTTGTTCCGAGATCCCGACGCATCAGCTGCGAGCTCCTCCATTCGATATATGTCCATCAATTCTTTGAACCAATCAAGTAGAGATGGAGCCCGGCTTGATTTCCAGAACCTCGGGATCACAGCACGAGCAGCCGAGATGCAAAAGCGGAGAATATCCCTCTTCTGTAGCCCAATAGGACCTGGAAAAATGGATAACATTGCCGATTCTGGGCAGCATTCGGCTTGTTTACCTGTTATCCGGGCGTATGCATTGAAAACCTCAGACCAGAACCGCCGGATTTTCCCACAACTCCACCAAATGTGTATCATTGTACCCTTCTCTTCCCCACAGCGCCAGCAGGTATCAGGGGTTCCAGGGAACATGTTCCGGAGTGTCGTCGGGCACAAGTACCATCTAGTGAGCAGCTTATAGCTTCTTTCTTGTGCAGAACAAGCGCTAGCTAGTGAGTGAGTAAATATAAAGCATTTCTGCCAATTAGCTTCTGAAATGCTACACCCCAATTCCCTCTCCCAAGCACGTTGGAAGTAAAGGGTGCCCTGCTCTCTCATGGACCCTAAGGCCTGGTATAGAACTGATATTTTGCGCCTCGGTGGAGCCTCCAGTTGGAATAACCTCTCCAATACGTTGGGCGTCAATCTTACCCTGCAAGAGTGGTCAGCTGAATATAAGTATGCTCTGTATTGGAGAAATTCGAATCACTTAAGAGGTCTCGTAGGTTCTTTGAGTTGTAGCTCTGCCATCGGGGGCAAACCACCACTGGACAGAGTCTGTCCTACTCGGGTGTCATCCACAATCCGCCAACATAAAAATCTCTGCCTGTCAAATCTGGGTGGGAAAGATGGGTTGGAAAAAAGGGGAGTCAAAGGGCTAAGTCTGTCGTTTAAGCGGAGGGTTTTCGTCACTAGGTGCCATACCTTCAAGGTGTTTCTAGTCATGTCATGTCTGTCAAAGGTACTAGGTCTGTGGAGTCTTTAGGGGAAACCCAAAGCAGGTGTTTCAGCGGAATCCCCAAACCCTCTTGCTCCACCCCTACCCATTTCTTGGAGGACGCATGATAATGCCAATCTAGAGCTCTAACAAGAGAGGAAGCCTCAAAGTACGCTCGTATGTTGGGTAGTCCAACCCCTCCTCTGGTCTCGGGCAAGGATAGGATATTCATTCGCAATCTGGACCTGTTGCCCCCCCAGACAAATCTAAGGATCATAGATTGCATTTTGGAGAGGAAACCTCTATCCAATAGAACAGGAACTGTCTGAAAAGTATATAAGAGTCGGGGCAAGACATCCATCTTGACTACGTTTATTCTCCCGAACCAGGATAGCTTTAATTGTCTATAGGAGGTAAATGCCGATTTCGCGTTAGTCAAAAGGGGTTGATAATTTAAATTGAATATTTGTTTAAGATCTTTTGGTATAAGGACTCCCAAGTACTTAATGGCTTCTACTTTCCATTTAAATGGGAACTGTTTAGATAGATGAGAAACCAATTCTCCAGGCAAAGAAATATTGAGTGCCTCGGTTTTGGAGCAATTCACTTTAAAGTTGCTCAATTGTCCGAACCGTTCAAACTCCATTAAGACCGAAGGGATGGAGACCAGGGGCTGGGAGATGTAAAGTAGCAGGTCATCTGCAAATAAGGCTAATTTGTGATGACTCTGTCCCAGCTTGACCCCATGGACGCATTCATTGGACAAGTGCAAAATATTTAACTATTATAGTGTCAATTCAAAAGTCACCAAGAACACAATCAGTCATTTTTTCACAATTGCCCGTCAATAGTTTGAATTTGATATAAAGAAACATAGTCTTGTAACATCTCAAATGAAAGCTGTTACCGTTCTGAGTAAAATGACGCCTCTCCCACTTCATTATCTTATTTCTAGCCTGAGATAAAAAAATTTAAAGTCGTACCAGGCCAAAATTCACCCTTTTTTTAAACTTTAAAAATCTGTAAAAAATTAACTGATGAAGAAAAAAATTCCAAACTTTTAATTTGTAATTAACTAAAGTAGTACTTCATAAAGGAAAAAAAAAAAAAAAAAATCTAAAGATGTCAGGTAAAAAAAAATATTCATATATAGATCACTTGATATGGAATGACCCATTGACGCTCTTACTAGTAAAATATGTTAAAATATGATCCCATCGCGATCCCAACTTGAAATTTGGTACAGATGTGGCTAAGAGCACAGCAGACACATGGGCAGTTTTTGAAATATTTAAAGCGCGCCGATTTTTCGGAAATGCGTTTTAAAGTTTTGCGCTTGCGATCACATGGGTAAAATATTAACAAATATCCTCTTGTGACATATCAGATGAAAGCCTGGACAGTTCTGAGTAGATTGGTGTTTATTTTGTTTCTCTATCTTATTTCTAGCCCGAGATATGATAGAAAATGTAAAGCCATACCAGGCCAAAATTCGCACTTTTTTAAAACTTTAAAAATCTGTAAAAAATTAACAGATAAAGAAAAAAATTCAAAACTTTTTTTTGTAATTAGATAAAGTTGTTCTTCAGATAGAAAAATTTTTTTAAAAATCTGAGGACGTCAGGGAAAAAAAATATTCATTTTTGGATCACTTGACATGGAATGACCCTCCTATGAATATTAAAGAGTTAAATGTAATAACTAAAGGAATGGTTGAGGTCTCTAGGGGGGGCTTAGACCCCCCTAGAGACCGGCCGCCCACTCCGGTGGGCTTCTCCTACAATTTCCCCCATGCCACGGGCTCCTCCGAGCTCCGTGCATGTCCCCAAAACTCCCGCCCCCCCGTATCAGTATAGAGGGGTGCATACATCCCTCTTGTATAGTTAATCTTGTATGTGGCCACAACAAATTATTACAGTCAACATGTTAGCTCATATTTACGTGTTCTCGTAGGCAGGCAGTGTTCTGGGAAAGCCAGGGGTGGGGCTGTGTGCCTCCGCCCCCTCCTTTATTATGGTCGCCCCCTCTGGCCTTCATCCAGTGTTGTGAGGGCGGCCGCGTCATGAAAGGGGCGGGGCTAACGGTGTGACGCGGTCATAATGACAGTTATTCATAGGACAGTTTGCTCATCCCGGCAATAGCCGGGATCAGCAAACTATGCAGTTGCCGGATTGCTCAGGATTACACATCCTGATGCCATCCGGTTACTGCTGTGCGGTACAGAGAACCGCTCTGAAAACTGCTGCCTGCATGATTTTTCACGCAGGCTGCAGTGCCGGAGACGGACACCGGATGGCTTGTGAAGCCATCCGGTGTTTTGCATTGGCTCCTATGAGGAGCGTTTCCTGGTCCGGTTTTGAGCTCTTTGAAAGCTCAAAACCGGATCAGGATTCTATAAAAAAAAACGCAGATGTGACCCTGGCCATTGTGAGGTTTCTTATATTTCTATGTATCAATGATTTATGCAAAGTTTCTTGAAAGAATAATGACCTCAAAAGTTATTGTGTGACAATATAGTGTACTCTGATAGTGTCATTTACAATCCTAAATTTATTCTGTAAACATTTAAATTGATTCCAAATTTAATTTTGACCAATTAAGTTTTTCTATGTAAATATTAAAGCTCATTTAGCCCATATACAGGTGCATCTCAAACATCTCAATAAATTAGAATACCAGATATATCATATTAGAGTCTGCCTTCAGCCCTAAAAACTATGTTACTAGAGTGATCTATTTCAAGTGTTTATTTCTGTAAATGTTGATGACTATGGCTTACAGCCAATGAAAACCCAAAGGCATTGTCTCAGAAAATTAAAGTAGGGCGAATGAAAGGTTAAAAACCACGCTGCTGTATTCCACACAGCATCAAAGGGTGAATATAATTTTGATTTATTAGTCATTGTGTTTCAAATCTCCCTAAAACGCACTGAAACATGGCAATATGATCTTGATTTATCCTGAGGAAGAGGCCAGGGAACCCTGAAACACGTTGCCTATTAAATCAATATTATATTCACCCTTTGATGTCTCAATGAATACGGCAGACCCTTCATCCTTACTACTTTAATTTTCTGAGATAATGACCTTTGGGTTTTCAATGGCTGTAAGCCATAATTATCAACATTTACAGAAATAAACACTTGAAATAAATCACTCTGTAATGGCTCTATATAAGTGTTTCACTTTATATATTGAATTCTGAAATAAATTAACTTTTTGATGATATTCTAATTCATTGAGATGCACCTGTAAATCTTTTTTAATTTATGCTGTTTGTATGTATTTTGTGGTTCTATAGAAATCATGTTTAATATATTTATTTATGCACTAGTATCTCATATAACGATATATATTTAGTTTTGATATGTTTATCCATTATTCCTCATAAGCAGAATTCACACTATTGTACTTCTTACCTCTTATAAATGAAGCTGCTGGATACTGGGGATTCAGAGAAAAACTTCAATTGTTGCCAACAGTAAATCAAAATTAAGCTCTGAAAATATAAATATGGTCAGTAAGCTTAAATAGCCATTACACTGATATCAATTAACTGCTGTTCTATGAAGCGCAAAATATATTTTGATAAGCTGGAGGTTGTGCTGTTGGTTTCCTTTATTAATGCTGACAGATGGTTAAAACAAATATGTAGACTTACCTTTTATATGATATTACATCGGCAGTGGTGCGTTTTGATTTAGCCACTTGCAAATCACTGGCTAATGCTGTGCGCACTCCAGATATTTGTGTCTGTAGCAGATCACTCCCAGACACATGGCCATTTCCCTCTCAGGTTATCTGCCATTGGAACATTTATACCCTATTATGAGTAGATACTATATTGTTTCTCCTTCAAAATCATTCTCAAAATCATCATGTGTATATATTTTTTTTTTATAAATTCAATATATTTCACCTTTTTGTGAACCTACACTTGTATTTTACTTTCATCCTTATTTTCCCACTGTTTTATGATATATTTTTTTTAAACTATAGATATTTATTTTATTTTTCGGCAAGAAATAAGCAAAATACAAACAAACTCTGTAGTAAAGACTTCACAATTTACAGGTAACAGAGATATTATAAGCCTATTTCACATAGGTCGGGCAAGTAGAATATAATATTTAATGAAATTGTCATCTCGTATGGAAATATCAATCATGAAAAAAGAAAAAAAAAAAGGATGTCTCCCACACAGACTTGAGTCCTGCACCCCGCTAAGCGGGCGGGTCTCGCGAGAGAGGATCCTCTCTAAAAGTCCAGAGATAACAGGTGTTCGTGACTCAGTTACGCCCTTACAATTAAGCAAAAAAACAACTAATACATTTTGATCTATACAATTACCATAACTCAGGAAGAAACAAATAGATCAGACGAAGACAAGACAGACTGGTGAGGGAGGTGAGGGTTAGGAAAGAAATCAAGGGGTATCATTCGTCCCCTGAGACCAGCCTCAAGAAGATATATTCTCGTTGGCTGCATCATATAACTCCCATAGAGACCAAATCTTCAAATATTTGTCCACTGAGTCGTTCATCAACGCCGTTAGATGTTCCATACGTTTAACATCAAGAATCCTGTTCCTAAGATTCATAAGGGATGGGGTGGAGGTCTGCTTCCAGTTTTTAGCTATTAAACACCTAGCCATGGTGGTCATGTGGAGGAAAAGTCTGGACGACATTTTATTCAACCCCTGACTCTAGTACCCAAGAGGAAAACCAGAGGCTCTAAAGGGATATCAGCCTGTAGAACATTATCTATTAAAGTCTTTACCTGACTCCAAAAAGGTCGAATCCCCGGGCAAGTCCAAAAGATATGATATATTGAGCCCACTCCACTCCCGCACCTCCAACATGTCGAGGGGATAGAAGAGTACATTCTGTGGAGTACCTCTGGTGTATAGTACCACAGAGTCAGGATTTTGTATATATTTTCCTTGGATAAAGTGCAGATGGAGGATTTGGCAGCATTACTCCAAATATATGACCAATCCTGGTCTGAGATCCTCCTCCCCAGACTCGTCTCCCACCTCGACATATAATTGAGCAGTCCGCCCTGGCCTTCATCCGTGTCAGATAACAAAGAGTAGATTGCAGAAATCAAACCCTTGGTACCCGTGAAGGATCTACATAACCTTTCAAAATTCGTAGGAACTGAAACCCCTGCCCTACCAAAGAGAGACCTGACCAAATCCCTGACCTGGAGATATTGATAAAAAACCCTATTTGGCAATGAAAAGTTTTTTTTGAGTTATTCAAAAGTATGTATCTCTATAGTCTTCCCGTCTATTATATCCGCAAATCTAAAGAGGTCTGCTTTTAGCCAGGGATGTACCATATCCAATTCGAGGCTATTTGGGAGCAGTGGTTGGTAAATGAATGACACCAACGGAGAACAGGGCGACATTAAGGTGAATCTCTTCGTGCAAGAGTTCCATAGCTCACGGGTGAACTGCATTGGGCCCAACAGAGGAGAACTAGGACGTGCCTGGGCAGGTGGCCAAAGAAATGAATTTGGATGTACCGGAGCTATCCATAGTTTCTCTATTTCAGTCCACCTATTGTAAGCCCAGAGGGAAGTCCAAAACGGGATTCTCCGTAGATGTGTAGCACAATAGTATTTGAGTATGTCAGGTACCAAGAGCCCACCCCTTAGTTTGTGTGTCAGAAGCACCTCTCTGGCCACCCTATGTCTCTTCCGAAGCCATATAAAATCCAATATTGCGGCCTGAAGTGACTTCAGTTCCAACAGGGTAACTCTCATCGGCAGAGTTTCAAAAGCATATATAAGTTTAGGAAGGATGGACATCTTGACTGCCGTCATTCGGCCCATCCATGTCATGGGAAGAGACAACCACTTGGAAAGTTTTGCCCTTATGTTCCTAAAGAGAGGAGGGGAATTATGTTTATATAAGGTATCATAAGAAGATGTGATCTGTACCCCCAGATATTTAACTGCCTCCAACTTCCATCTGAATTTGTAATTCAATCTCAGATGATCCCAGATCTCGGGGGAGTCCAACAGGCATAGCTTCCGTCTTGTTGGAGTTCAGTTTATAGCCTGAAAGGGCCCCGTAAGTTCCCAACACCTTGAGTAGATTCGGGAGGGAAACATGAATGTTAGTGAGGGTCAGAAGAACATAGTCTGCGAATAACGCAATTTTAAATTGTTTGCTCCCTAATGTCACCCCCGAGATATTAGGATCTAATCTGATGGCTGCTGCCAGGGCTTCTATGCATAAAGCAAACAATAAAGGTGAGATTGGGCACCCCTGCCTGGTACCATTCATAATAGCAAATGGTTTGGATATGCTGAAAGGAAGCTTTATGGAAGCCGAGGGGCAACTATACAGTGCCTGTAAAGCCTTCATAAATCCCCCCAAAACCCCCAGGGAGTGCATGGTTCCTAATAGGAAGGGCCAGGAAAGGCGATCGAAGGTCTTTTCTGCATCTAAGCTTAAGACTAAGGCCTGCTGTCGTCTCCGATTCAGGACGTCCACCAAGTCAATAATTCTCCTGGTGTTATCACCTCCCTGTCTGTGAGGTATGAACCCCACCTGATCTTTATATACTAGGTGAGGAGTCCAGTTATTAAGTCTCACAGCCAGGAGTTTGGTGAAAACTTTCAAATCGGAGTTCAACAAAGCAATCGGTCTATAATTAGCACAGTCCAAGGGGTCCCTGGGTGGCTTGGGGAGGAGAATGAGATGAGAATGCAACATCGTGTCCGGAATGGGATGACCCGTCATAAAGGCATTAAACAGAGCTGCCATGTGAGGGAGTAATATTTTGGCAAAAGTCTTATAATAAAGATATGTCAGACCATCAGGGCCAGGAGACTTACCCTGAGGTAGTGAGTTCAGTATCTCCCCCACCTCATCAGTGGTCACCACAGCATTGTGGGCTTCTGTAGACCCCTGAGGTAAAGAAGGAAGTCTCAATTTGGCGAGGTATGTATCTATCGCCTCGGAATTCCCAGAATCACCACCCCCACTTGCATGTAAACTATATAGTTTGCTATAATAGTTATAGAAAATGTCAGCTATAGCGTCTGGATGATACTGTACAATCCTGCCTGGATCTCGCAAAGCCTGAGGTCCCGAGGTTGCCAAGCGCTCCTTAAGTTGTCTAGCTAACATAGTATGGGCTTTGTTACCCCTTTCGTAAAATTTTTGTTTTCGGCCCCCCGTACCGCAAGATCTTTTAGCTGCTGTTCTCCTGTTGGGCCAGACTAGCCGTAAGAGATTCCTTTAATGTACTTTCTTTCTTTTTGGCCCTAGCCCCCTCCTTAATACAATGTCCCCATATCACTGCTTTATGAGCTTCCCATAATATCCCAGGGGAGGAAACTGACCCCTCGTTCAGTGTAAAATATTCCTCTAGACGACTCTGCAAAGATGCTCTACCCGTCGGATTTTTCAGTAAAGACTCGTTCAAAACGCCACGGGTCCCTATGGGAGCGAGATGGGGTGAACTGAAAGTCCATAGATAAAGGGAAATGATCTGACCATGATATTGCACCCAGGTCCACCCTCTCCATAGCTCTCAGAACCTGTGAGTTTACAAATAGATAGTCAATTCTAGAATGAGTGTGGTGTGGGTGAGAAAAAAAAGAAAAGGTTCTCTCACCAGGGTGAGCCACCTTCCATGCGTCAAATAACGCCTCCCCTCGAATCAATATATGTAAGCCTAAAGAGAGCCTCTGCAAGGCCTCAGAAGGACATTGCCCCCCCAAAGAGAACCTATTAGATACCTCAGAGAAGGGGACATTAAAGTCTCCACCTACAATGGATGGAGCATCTGGAAACTCCGCCAGCTTATTGAATACCCCTTTCATAAAAAACAGCTGCCCATCATTAGGTATATATAGATTGGCTAAGTGCAGGGGTCGACTGTTCAGAGTCAGGCCTAAGATAATATATCTGCCTCCCGGGTCTATGTGAGATGAGGTGACTTGCACTGGACTTGCAGCCGATAACAAAATAGCCACCCCACCCCTCTTAGAGTCAGAAAAAGCCGAGAATTGATGTGGATATACATGAGCTGCGAATTTGAACGACCCAGTGGAGTCAAAATGAGTCTCCTGTAAGAACACTATATCAGCCCTACATGATCTGAGTTCTTTAAGCAATAAAGCTCTTTTACGGGGAGAGTTGAGGCCCCGCACATTAATAGAAACTATTCGTGTCATTTTAGCATAAGAGGTAGACCTTTTTCTGTGTTATACGTGTGATACCTGAGGCAAAGGTGGCTCCCAGGCCAGGTGAGGAATAGTATAGGGATTCCATCTTTCATCTCGGCGGGTCTCGATGAAGGGATTAGGATCTGAGGTAACATAAAAGGGAGAGACACAAAGGGATGGGGAAGACATGCACACACATATATGAAAAACCATAAGTACTGAATCATCACTATTAAATTGCATGAAGCTAATAAAGTAGAATAAGATAAAAATAAAGAATATTTATAGAAATAAACCAGCCGGGGAGAAAGAGAGGACAAAAAAAAGGCGAAAAAATTTCCTCCCCCTCCCTCTCCCCCCTCCCCCCGGTCAAGAGAACCCCTCCGGGAAATTCGGGGATAAGAAAAAAGAAAGAAAGACCCGGTCCTCTCCCAACAGTTCAGTATAGGATAAGGCTTCCCGGGGTCACCAAGAAAAATGGGGGAAAGTGGTAACAGATCGTCACTCTTCTCTAGGCATATAGTGTCTGATATAAGGCGCCCGCCAACCACCTCGTATTGTGTTATCAATCACAGGCCACTCCATATTCAGCAAGAGGAGCAAAAAGTCAAACAGGTGAAAAATTCTCAAAAGCGTTCACGCGATCCTTCAGCGGGATATGTAGGGGCTCGACCCCCTCTGCCTCGTTGCCTACGCCCTCCCCTCTCTCCTCTTCCTGCCTTCCCAACTCTTGACCTTACAGGAGGCGGGGGGCCCCAGCAATATATAGAGTCCAGTGCGGAATGTGAACCGAAGGAATATCCAAAGCAGCACAGAACGCTGGAATGTGTGCTGGAGTATGTAGTGAGGCCGAGCGCCCCTCTCTCCTTGCTGTTAGAAGAAAAGGGAAACCCCACCTATATGGTATCTGATGATCCCAGAGGCTCGCTAGCAAAGGCCTCAGATGTCTTCTCTTTTGTAGGGTGATGCGAGAGATGTCCGGGTATAGTTGTATTTTAGTACCCTGGAAGGCCATGTCTTTCTCATTTTTTCTGGCTTTGGCCATTATGCTTTCCTTGGTCGCAAAATCACGGACACAGCAGATGATATCACGTGGCTGCCGTGTCATAGACTTTGGCTGTAATGCCCTATGAGCTCTGTCCAATTTGATGTGAGTGGATGGAGGGGTCCCCAGCAGGTCACCAAAGATGGTCTGCAAAATGGCGTCTGGAGATTCCGTTTCAGCCGATTCCGGGATCCCCCGCACCCTTATATTGCATCTGTGTCCCCTATTGTCCAGATCTTCCATGTGTGCCTGCATTTCCTCAATAATGGCCTGCTGTGAATCCACCACCTGATGGAGCTCAGCCAGGTGTTTTCTAGTATTGTCATGTTCCTCCTCTAAGTTCTCCATTCTAGTACGAAGATGGTGTAAATCTTGTCTGAGGCCCTGAATTTCAGCTCTACATGCCTCTTTCACTTCATTTATTAGGTTCTTAAAGTCATCTTTAGATGGCAAGGAGGCTAATATATTTTGCCAATCTGAGGGGGGTGGTGAGAGGTTTCCCCCCAGCACATAGCCTGTCTGGGCGCCATGTTGAGGCTGGAAGAACTGGGAAGGAGGATGGGAGTAGTAGTTCCCCTGGTAGCCACTGGGAAATGTGGGACCATGAGGTCATGGTCACTTTATGGTGAAAGTATGTTCTTTCCACTTTTGGATTATGGCACCCAACAGTGCTCACTTCTGTAACCCATGCCATCAGAATATTTTGCAACAATACCATTTCAAAGCTCTTGAGACAGTTCACTGGTTTTACCCACTATGAGATATTTCTTGTGTGGCACCTTGGCAATGAGACACCTTTTATAGGCCAACAAAGTAACTAGCTATCAAAAGACACAGTGATCAGGTAAAGATGGCTTCTGTCCTCAACAGCAGACCACCTTCCCTAATTGCCATGGGGGGCATTACCGCCCTCTTGCCTCAGCAATAGCTGTAACTGGCCAGTGAAATCTGTCTGAAATATGGCAGCAATCATAAATTTAAAGCTGTGCCCTAATCACATATTCATGATGGAGATTGGTCATGACTAGTGATGCGGGAACCCGAACTGTAAAGTTTGGGGGCCGTACCGAGCACCTAGTGATTGGGCACAGATCCCAAACACAGACTTCACTTTGAAGTCCTTGTTACAGTTCAGGTTCAGGAGCAGGGAGCTATAAAAATAAAGAAAATAGTTATTAAACAGCAGCATATGCCCACCATGTTTACTTATAAGGCTGCTCATTAACTTCCTGAATATTCACTGCAGAGGCACCCAATGGCCCCTTACAGATGCTGTTACAGAGAATGGGTGTCTGTGATTGGCTGTTGGAATAATCTGGAAACTGCCTATACATACTAGATGCTAGAATGTATGGGCTGGTTTCAGGTTATTCCAGCAGCCAGTCACAGATGCCCATTCTCTGTGACAGCATCATTAATTGGCTGTTGGGCCCTTCAACCATTGACTAACATCATAGTACTGTAAAAATAAATAATTAAAAAAATGTTGTATAGCGCTTTGCGGTATTATTGATTCTCAGCACAGATAAAGTGCACAGCTACTGGCTGCCACTCCCAGCTGCTTGGCTTTACCATGGCTGGCAATCAAAACACAGGGAAGCCCATTATTTTTTTTAAATATTTGAATAAATAATTTAAAAAAATGCATGGGCTTTTCTCTATATATTGATCACTAGCCAAGGTAAAACCTAGGCAGCTGGGGGTTGGGATTCTCAGCCTGGTAAAGCCCAAGCATTCTTGGCCCCCCACGCTGAAAATCGCAGCCATCCCTGAAAATGGCACATTCTTTTGTAGTGCTATTTTCAGGTGCTTTACCTGGCTCTTCCAGCGGCTCTCGTGTAGGTGGCACACTAAGTAATAAGACAGTTAATGCCAGCTTTGTATTGGCAGCTCACAATAAGCCCAAAATTCATAGTCAGGCTAATATTAGACCCGTATTAACCTATTTTTGGCAATAATGCGGCTAACTCAAGTGTCAGAAAATACCTATCTACGGAAAGAGTTATCAGCTCAAATTATGGTACAACATTTTCTTTACTATTTGTTACAAAATACATTCCATACATTTGTTAAAAATTAATGACAAATTGCCATGTATTTGACTCACCGCGGCCGGCGGACTCCGGTTGATACAGGCGATTCTTCTCCTTCCTTGTCACGGGTGGACCGCGCCTGCCGGTAGTGGGCCCGGTGTAGTGCAGATCAAAATTTAAGGACGTCTTACGGGAACAGATTAAAGGGGGATTTAATTTGTTTTCTTCGTGACGCCACCTATGAGTAGTTCGGTAAGGGCTACCGACGCTGCGGAACCTCCGGGGTGATGGACAGCAGCAAGATGTTACGCTCCCCACAGGCTGAGCGGTGATCCCCGGGGCTGGAGCTGCTCAAGATGTTGTGCGGCAGCTGCGGTTACCTTTAGTTAATGACGGACAGTTCATAAGGAGACACGGACACAGATAGTCTCTGCAACGGGTCTTTACTGTCACCAGCAGGCAGTACATGGCTTACAGTGGTTGAGTAGAAGACCGGGTGGACTCAGCAGTGATAGTGCTCCTCAGAGATCCGCAGTGTTCCTCCATTCTACCTAACTTGATTGTTGTGCCAGCGTCGCCCAGGAATACCAGGTCGGGTACGGGGAGGCTGCTTCAATGCCCTATCCATGATGTACGTTCTGGATGCTTTGGGGAGCCTTGGATCCCTCAGTGGGTACACCGCTGGTTAGACGACTGGAAACTGGCTGGTGGTGGGGTGCTCCTATAAAGCTGCTCCTCCACGGGGCTGGTTCGCGTGGCAGAGGTGAACTGCTGCCAGCTTCGGTACCAGTGAACCGGCTGTGAGTTGTGGGCACGGGAGTCTTTTGGGAACCCGTGTAGAAATGCCCAATCCCGGTGGTTAAGGCCTCAGGTGCTGACACCCGACCGGTGACGGCCCAGGGGCCCGCACGAGGTGCGGAGCCCCCGCTCCTCTCCAAGTTCTAGTCTGCTCTCTCCAGGTTCTAGATTCTTTTCTTTCTACATCTAGATTATTGTGTGTTCTCTTACACTACCCTAACACTCCACCCCCTAGGACCTATGATTGGTCCTCTGTTCTAGGTGTTGTATGTTGGGTTGGATCTCAGAGTTAACTATTGCACTGCTTTGTCAGAGAATATTGCGGCTGCAATACTCCCTTGTGACGCACTCGTTGCGGGGCGCCACACTCCCCCTTGGTTAAATCAGCTTGTCCCCAAGCGTCAAACTACTCACATTACAGAGGTTTTTGCATTTTTATACACATATATGACACACTTTTATTAAAATAGAAAAACAGGTAAAGGTATGCTTTGGTGATATAAGCAAAGAAACAGGTAATCACTTTGTGCGGACCCGGCGGGCGGTCGGCTGTACTTTAACTAGAGTCCAGGCTGTAGCCGCGAGATCACACAGTCAGTGATTAACGGGAACAGAGTCATTGATGAAGTTCAAGTTTTAAAGTCACTGGCTCTGAGAACGATGGCGCACCCGGATAGCAAACCACCCATCTGCACAAGCATAGCGCTCGTAGGTGATTATATCGCCCCGGTATAGGTCGCGATCGGGATGTCCTCTTGGCAAGTTTGACTCAACGTCCCGGCGCCCCACAAACACCTCCTCATTCAAACCCACCTCCCAAGCGAACCCCCACCCGGTATTTAAATTAAAGGTGGAAATTCTACCTTCACGGCGGAGTTCATCAGGCAGCGGCGGCTGGCGGCGAGCCTCGGCACGGGCCTGCATGTTGGCGCGTTCTCGGGCTTGCCACTCCTCTCGTCGTCTCTGGCGTACATCTCCGTCGTTACGGCTCGGGGTGTAAAGATGAGTAACGGAGCTGGTGGTTTGGCGGGAAGCTTGAACTTGGCGGGCTGTCTGTATCGGAACCCGGTGGAACGGCACAGGGGAAGGTGTCGGCGTTGCACCCGACCAGTGTACCCGAGCTGTATGCCCGGAAGGAAGTTCCTTGTTGTCTCCCCAAGCGAACCCGGTGTCGAAATCCTCAGCGGTGCTGTGGGTCTCGTCGTCATCCTCTCCAACCTCTTCCTCGATGACCACATCAGGCTGCTCGATGATGAGAGATATTGAAGCTTGTTCCGTTGTACAACAGGGCGGTGGTGCTGCGGATCCTTCCGTAGGGACGTCCTGCAGGGCTTCCAGGCTGCCTGCTTCTTCATCTGTTTCCGCAGGTAAAGGTGTTTCAATCCCGGTTACCAGGTAGGCCTCGGCAATGGCAAGGGAAGCCTCCGGTATGGGGACGAAACAAGCGACTGTCTCTGTAATGGTGAAACATGTCGCGGGTTCCTCGGTGGGATCCTGGTAAAGATCGAGTTCTTCAATGGAGCGTGTTATGAGCTCCGGCTCAAGAACGGAATCGGTTACGATGTTGGTCGCTGGAACGGGTCGAGTTGCGGCCTCCACCGGAATGACACAGTCTATTGGCTCAGGTGACGGAGCAGGACAGGTGGTAGGCGAGGGTGAGGCGGTCGAGAAGCTGGTGACGTCGTCTGGGCTTGGAGAAGCTGTACCCGGTCGGCTCTGCTGCATCGCATGGTGTAGTCGCCTGCCTAGGGTCACGCTCCAGCTACGGATCGTCCATTCCACTGTCTCTAGTAACCGCACCCGGAGGTCTTGTAGAGCCTCTAGCCAGAAGTCGGGGCTGCCATCTATAGTAAGGGCAGGATCCGGACCCGGTTGGCTGACGGCTGCTCTGGCCTCCGCCTCGACCTCCCGCATCAGGTCTTGGAGTCTCATGCTGGCCATTCTTCTTGGAGGGGAACCACACCCGTAGAACCGGTAAGACGTCCTGGTAGAGCTGGTGAAGAAGTCTTCTCTTTCTGTCGGTGTGTCTATGACACTCCCATTTCCTTTGGGCTTTTGTAGTCCAATCGTGGGAAAAGTCTTTGGGGTCCGCCCCCATGGTTGATTCGAGCAATCAGGGCGGACAAAGAGTTTGGCGCCTTTTGTCTTTAGCCCTCCCACAGTGAGGGGGGGGGGTTGACTCACTCCTGGGCTTCACGTGGCGGCTTCTTGTGGCGGGAACGCCATCTTGGGCGCCATCTTGACCCAATGGTGTAAAGGCGGGAAAGTTCTTTTTAGGACGAACAAAGTCCAATTGTAGACAATAAAGTCCAGTTTAAGCACAATATACCCGTTGGATAACGGGCCTGCTCGTATCCTGTTCGTGACGCCAAATTCTGACTCACCGCGGCCGGCGGACTCCGGTTGATACAGGCGATTCTTCTCCTTCCTTGTCACGGGTGGACCGCGCCTGCCGGTAGTGGGCCCGGTGTAGTGCAGATCAAAATTTAAGGACGTCTTACGGGAACAGATTAAAGGGGGATTTAATTTGTTTTCTTCGTGACGCCACCTATGAGTAGTTCGGTAAGGGCTACCGACGCTGCGGAACCTCCGGGATGATGGACAGCAGCAAGATGTTACGCTCCCCACAGGCTGAGCGGTGATCCCCGGGGCTGGAGCTGCTCAAGATGTTGTGCGGCAGCTGCGGTTACCTTTAGTTAATGACGGACAGTTCATAAGGAGACACGGACACAGATAGTCTCTGCAACGGGTCTTTACTGTCACCAGCAGGCAGTACATGGCTTACAGTGGTTGAGTAGAAGACCGGGTGGACTCAGCAGTGATAGTGCTCCTCAGAGATCCGCAGTGTTCCTCCATTCTACCTAACTTGATTGTTGTGCCAGCGTCGCCCAGGAATACCAGGTCGGGTACGGGGAGGCTGCTTCAATGCCCTATCCATGATGTACGTTCTGGATGCTTTGGGGAGCCTTGGATCCCTCAGTGGGTACACCGCTGGTTAGACGACTGGAAACTGGCTGGTGGTGGGGTGCTCCTATAAAGCTGCTCCTCCACGGGGCTGGTTCGCGTGGCAGAGGTGAACTGCTGCCAGCTTCGGTACCAGTGAACCGGCTGTGAGTTGTGGGCACGGGAGTCTTTTGGGAACCCGTGTAGAAATGCCCAATCCCGGTGGTTAAGGCCTCAGGTGCTGACACCCGACCGGTGACGGCCCAGGGGCCCGCACGAGGTGCGGAGCCCCCGCTCCTCTCCAAGTTCTAGTCTGCTCTCTCCAGGTTCTAGATTCTTTTCTTTCTACATCTAGATTATTGTGTGTTCTCTTACACTACCCTAACACTCCACCCCCTAGGACCTATGATTGGTCCTCTGTTCTAGGTGTTGTATGTTGGGTTGGATCTCAGAGTTAACTATTGCACTGCTTTGTCAGAGAATATTGCAGCTGCAATACTCCCTTGTGACGCACTCGTTGCGGGGCGCCACATATTCATCCCTGCAGCGACCAAGAAGCCCCACAAACACAATTTATTAAAATTTTTACAAAGTAGCAGCAATTGGATAACAGAAAAAACTCCTCCAAGGTAGTGCATGCAAATTTTTCTAGTTTCCTAGTTCCTCAAAATTGGGGTAAAAAGTGTCATATAAAAATCCTGTTGGGGATGTGATGAGGTAACCTATGTGTAACACTTGTAATCAGGTGATCGCCTAGTTTCTTATGCATGTAACACCAGCAAGGTGCAAAACCAAGTTAGGTGGCTGTGAGATACACCCATATAACAATGTGACAATCAGTATTCAGATAATTCAGTATCAGTATTTGAGAACCTCGCAGAAGAAGCTACAGCGAAACGCGTTAGCATGAGCCACACATCCCCCAGGACAGTTTTTATTGACCCCTTCAGCTTTTGGACGTGTATAGGTGGTATTTAGATCAGGCCACCTGTTTTTCTCATGTGTCATTTATATCTTGAATTCTTTCTTGAGATACTCTATATACCTATTGTTCCACTACAACTCCTCCAGACTTAGTGTATGATAATATTGCATATTACATGCGGGAAGCATGAGCAGTATTTAGTTTGAGCACACTCAATATTTCATCATGGGTGGTATGCAGGACCCGGCTTTTTAGATTTAATTAGAGGTGTTCAATCATACACTGGGAACAAACCCTGGGTGATACAATTTGGTGTCACAGATACTGCACTAATATACCAGCATGAGATATGCAACTATTGTTTCTCTTTTCCCTGTTTTTCAGTGACTAATTTTATTGCACTGCTTTTACACTCACTATTGCCTTTTCAATTTTACCAATTTTACTTTGTCCAGCACTACAATATTCACTTTTTTGCCCTGTGTTTTATTGCTGTATCTAGCACCTTAATACTTTGGACAATTTTTTGGGTGATTATGGCTAGGGTCACATCTGCGTTTTTTTTTTTTTTTAAACCTGATCCGGTTTTGAGCTTTCAAAAATCTCAAAACCGGATCAAGAAACGCTCCTCATAGGAGCCAATGCTAAACACCGGATTGCTTCACAAGAATCTGATTTCCGCCTCCGGCTCTGCAGCCTGCGTGAAAAATCATGCAGGCTGCAGTTTTTGGAGCAGTTCTAGCATCTGCAATGTGGGAACCGGACTGCTCAGGATGTGTAATCCTGAGCAATGCGGTTCCCGCATATAATTTGCTTATCAACGGCTGCCGTCGGGATAAGCAAAGTGTACTGTGTTCTGTAAAACTTAAAATGTAATAAATAAATGTTTGTTTATGTCTCTAGGGGGTGCCCAGTCCCCCTAGAGACCTTACACCCACTCAGGTGGGCATATACTGCTGTAATGTGTTATGTACAACAGCTGACTCCTGTCAGCTGTTGTACACCCACAAACTGACCCCCCCGGCATCTTTATACCTGTCCCTGCACCCCCTCTTATCATTTCTAGTCATCCCTTTTGCAGAACAAAACGATTTTGTAAAGTAGAGAAAAGAGGTTTTATTCACCTCGTCCTGTGTGAGTTCTCTGTTTCTGAAAAAGTCTCCAAAGGCGGGCCTGTCTGCTGCTCCCTCCGCCCGCTTTGTAATTATGCACGCCCCCTCTCAGCTTGCTGCAGTGCTGAGAGCCTGGCAGCGTCATGAAAGGGGCGGGGCTAAAATTGTGTAGCCACGCCCCTTTCATGACGCGTCCAGGCTCTCAGCACTGCAGCACTTTTTGAGGAACCGAAATGTTCAGTCCTGATGGGCCAATAAAGAAAGGCATGATTTGCAACAAGGAGTGCTGTCCGATTTTTTGGTAACTGTATACAGCTGAATACTGCTGGACATTGCACCCGTGGTGAATTGATCCTAGTGCTGCTTTCAAGTTTTTTCCATTGCTCTCCCAGTCACATTCGGGATAGCAAGCATATTCTGAATAAGGTTAAAGATCTTAAATGGTCAATAAAATTCATTTGGCTTACTTGTGATGTGAGGACACTCTACTTTTCTATCCCACATCACCTGGCTCTGATTGCACTTAGGGATCAACATCATATCTGCTCTCTATTTGAAACTCAAGCTTTCCAAAACTGAACTTCTTCTGCTACCGCCCTCCACTAACCTCCCTAAATCTGACATCTCTCTCAGTGTGCGGTACCACGATAACGCCTAGGCAGCATCCTCGCTGTCTGGGTGCTATATTTGACACCGATCCTTCTTTCATCTCCTATACACAATCTCTTGTCCGCTCTTGTTGTTTGCACCTGAAGAACACCTCTAGAATCCGCCCTTTTCTCACCATAGAAATAACAAAAATCCTCACCATGGCCCTAATCCTTTTCCGCCTTATCTACTGCAATTCTCTATTAATCGGCCTCCCCCTCTCTAAACTTTCCCCTCTCCAGTCCATCCTTAATGCAGCAGCCAGGATCACACATCTGGCCAATAGTTACTCAGATGCCTCCGCTCTGTGCCAGTCACTGCTCTGGCTACTCGTATGTGGCACCCCTGCAGGGGATTGCCACAGGATCCACCGGTGCATGGAGGGAATTACACCTTGGTTCACACAGCGCACAACACCTTCCACCCCAGACCTGAAGGGGGTGCCCTACTGGCTGCCTTAAGTCAGTTCCCCTTTAAAAGATCCAGGCCTGAGGGGAGGAGTCAGTTCCAGGAGTTAGATAGTTCCAGTTAGTCAGAGGAGAGAGCTGGAGTGAGGAACTGGTCGCTGGGAACTGTCCAGGCCCAGGACCAGTGAACACTGACTCGGCTGTGCTGCACCCTAGAGAGAGGGTCGGAGGCCAGTGGAGGAAGCAGGGAATCAACAAAGGGAACCAGTTAAGGTATCCTTATAGTACACCCGGATACCGGAGTCCGACACTGCCGTCATCCACTGCAGCAGTAAAAGTCTGGGAGAACCAGGAGGACCAAAAACCCCCTGAGGTAACAGACAAGAGACACTCAAACTGACCAAGTACAGGACCAGGGGCCATAGGAAGAATAGGGACCCCGCAGAAGGACATCATTGTCAGTTTAGAGCAAAGCCCTGAGAGGGAGAAGGAGCGGTGAGTTCAGTCACGGGCAGGACTTACTCCAAACCACAGAGACAGAGGAGGCCTCACAACTTTCTAAGGTGGAAGTCCCAAATTGCACTGGGGACCTGGTTATTTCTCTGGACTGTACCTGTTACCCTGTCACCAGTAAAAGTTACCGAAACAAAGACCACTGTGTGTGCGTGTGTGCCTGCTTAAACCACCGCTATTCACTGCATTGACTGCTTAGACACAACTAAAACTCCCCTCATCCATCTCCGTTGCCCTGAGATAAAGCTCCATCTGTGGGGAGCTGTACTACACTGAACTGCACTTCCATCACCTCAGCGGCTGGCTGCAGCGCTGGTATACCCGTTACCAGGAACTGCAGGTGGCATCACGTTACCAATCCCCTTATCCCCCCCACCGTTCCCCGCCATTGAGGGTCCAGGGCACGGGACCAGGGACCGACCAGCAGTGATCCCCCGTCAAAGTCACCATCAGCCCCGGTACCCGAGTACCCCCTACCCTGTTGTCCACTTCATGTACACTACAGGATCCAATTCAAATTGCTTGTCTCACCCACAAAGCTCCTCACAGTGCAGCACCTCCCTACATCTCCTCCCTCATCTTTATCACCCCTCCTGTTCTCTGCACTCTACAAATGACCTTTGACTAACATCTGCACTAATTTGATCCTCCCACGCCTGTCTCCAAGACTTCTCCTGAGCTGCATCAATTCTCTGGAATGCTCTACCCCAATAAATCAGAACTATCCACAACTTGCATAGCTACAGATGCTCCCTAAAACACATCTTTTTAAGGTGGCCTATCATGCTCCCTAATAGAAGTCCTTTGTACTGCATATTTCCCATTCACTATCTCTCTGGACATAACTCTCCTTCAAACTCCACCAGAGGGGAGATGGCTGACGTGTGATGAAACTTTGGCAAAATATGAGCTATCAAAATCACATATCTTACAATACCATCAGGTTTGCCACTCTCTCATGTCTCGATTAAAAGATATCTCAGGAGAACTAACCCACTCTCTTTGGGATGATGTGATAGGGATGGGAGAGGGAGAGGCGTCAATATCGAGTCTCTACAAAATATTACAAAATTCTCAGGGACCAGGCAACACTGAAAAACTCTTTAGTAAATGGAAAAGACACTTTCCGGATCTGGGGTTAACACAAAAAATACTGGAGGGTTGGGAAACGACCAGAAAACATATCATCAATGAAAAATGGAGGGATCTGAAAGATTGTTGCTATACTTAGCCAAATATATATTTCCTTTTATATTTATACTTACATTTATTTTAATATTTATTTATTTTTCTCTATAATGGAATAATATTTATTCATATATGTATATTTTTTATGTTTTTACATAGATATATACTGTATATATTTGTATTGATGTATTTTTGTTACTAGAAAACTATATGTCAATTTAAAAAGTAATTTTTAAATGCTAATGTTCATGAAAGGGTTTAAATGAATACTACACACCCTTAACTCTGAATGGGGCATGAAAAAACTTTGAAACAACCATCACCCATTTATAATCAGTATATAACAAAACTTGGAACAAGTAAGATCTATGTGTATCCAAGGGAGGCAATTTTTGCCGAAATACGTTGTACATTACCAGTTTTATGTAGTATTAATCTGTTTTAAAATAAATATTGTGTTACTGATGCATCAAGGAGCATGATCCACTTTTGTCTATCCCTAAACGCATGGCTGGGTGCTAGACTTGGAACCAAACCTATTCTTTCTCCTATGAGTGATGACGATCTGATGCAACTGGCTAAGCTGCTAGTAAGGCAGCACCCTGAGAAAACCAAGACCCTTTATCCCTCCTGTATAAGGAACTGGTATTACAGCAGAGCCCAGGAGGAAACTACATATAGATGAGCAGCAGCCCAGAGGCAGGGAGGTTGCCAAACATGGAAAAGCCGGGGCAAAAGGCAAGGGTAAAAAAAAGAATAATAGCAAGTTCAGGAAGTTGAGTCGAAACTAACAGGACAACGTGGTACAAAATCATCAGGAGTTAGCAGAGTCCAACAAGCAGGCAAAGGTCAAACCAAAATCATACAAGCACTAGCTAGTATGGGGAACAAAGAATATTGCTGGCAGCTTGCAAGACATGCTTAAAGGTGTACGAAGGGAGTGGTTCCTCCCCATAGGCTGAAGCTCAGGAACCAATGACCCCACCTAGATGGCCCATGCAACAACACTGTTATGGCCACTTTACACACACCAACTTATCTGTCCAACTTCTGACCAACTTACTGGTTGCAGTGAAATCATGGACACATTGCTCCATTTGTACACAGCCACAAAATGGAGCAATGTGTCCATGATTTCACTGCAACCAGTAAGTTGGTCAGAAGTTGGACAGATAAGTTGGTGTGTGTAAAGTGGCCCTTATTAGAATGGGAAGCACAATAGGTCCCAGCCACTCTAACCCTAGTGGACAAACAAAGCATGCACTCTCCAGAATCCACTGCAAAGATTTCTCCCCTAACACCACCGTCACCTACAGTGTAAAGAAAAAAAAGGTTTGGTACCGTGTTAGCAAGTTGAAAAAAACATTTATTGCTGTCAGTGGGAGAATCAAAATAGTAATCTTGTATGCGATACCTTTTAATGGCTACAAAAATAAAGTAATTGTCGTTACAAAGCAAGCTTTCGAGGCTTCTCACGTCTCTTTATCAGACCACTTACCAAAAAAATTGGACAGCACTCCTTGTTGCAAACCATGCTTTTCTTTATTGGCCTATCAGGCTCTCAGCACTGCAGCACTTCTTGAGGAACCGAAACGTTCAGTCCTGATGGGCCAATAAAGAATAGCATGGTTTGCAACAAGGAGTGCTGTCCGATTTTTTTGGTAACTGTATGCAGCTGAATACTGCTGGACCTCTGCACCTGAAGTGAACTGTTCCTAGTGCTGCTTTCAATTTTTTCTTTTTATATCTTTATCAGACCAGGTATAACACACAACCAGAGCAGATGCAAGGTATAATAAATGGACATTTACGTAAACAGAGCTGAAGCGGCCGTCACACGCAAAGATTTCTTGCCCGATATCGTTTAAGCGATCTCCTTTTTGATCGCTTAAGCGATATCGGGCTTAAAATCGTTGCATGTAATCAAGCGATTTACGATGTGAAATCGCTTGATCGTGACATCGCAGATCTGAGGTCCGGACCTCAGATCTAGCGATTTACGATTTAGCGATCTGCTTCATTGTGGTGTATGACACCACGATGAACGATCTCCCAGCGGCAGAGCCTATGCTGGGAGATGGTAACTATGGTACACGTCGGGTAACTAAGCGACGCGCGGCGCCTAGTTACCCGATGTGTACCATAGTTACCAGCGAGATCGCGGCTCCACATCGCTGTTGAGTCTGTCTGTGTGACATCTCACCAGCGATGTGAGCGATATTGTAAGCGATCGCGCGTGCACGTGATCGCTTACAATATCGCATGAGATATCTTTGCGTGTGACGGCCGCTTTAGTGAGAGAATCCTTAATTAGTCCAATTTAGGCTGGCTTCACACTGCAGTTTTTCACTGATCAGTGTCCATCCAATTTGTGTGCCAAAACCTGGAGTGTCTCCAAAACTCAGAACAGGTGTCAATCTTTCAATTATAGTGTTTCTCTGCAAGTTCCTCTCCTTGTTCCTCTCCGGGTTTTGGCACACAAACTGGATGGACACTGATCAGTGAAAAAACTGCAGTGTGAAGCCTGCCTTAGTGGTGTAAAAGTTTTTATGGTCACAATGTATATATGTAAGTTTCACAACCTGGTGCCCCAAGTGGTCTGGAAAGGAATCTCAAGTAGAGATGAGCGGTGTTCTATTCGAATTGTTTGCCAATCTCAAATTCAAGCTGTTTTGGGCGGTGTTCGAGTCATTCGACGAATCAGAACAATTAGCTTGAAATTCGGCAGTTCGGTAATGTTCGATAACACTTCGATCACCAAAAGCTTAACCCTAACCCTAACCATGTTAATGAATGCTAATATCCAGTTTCTGTGTATAGTGTGCGGGGGGGGGAAGGGTTAACAGCACATCAGTGCTGCAGAAATAATGGCAATCTCCATTTTTTTTTCTCCAAACTGCAGATACAGTGGGGCGGTGCAGGCTGTCGTCTAATCACACACACACACACACACAGCAAAGTGCATTGTTTGCACACAAGCAAGGTTAGGCATCATTGGCTGTGTAAGTCACATGTCCTAGCCCTATAAGACCCAGCCATTTTCCCCATTGTCACCATTTGCTCATTGCTGTAGCTCTGTGTCAGACTGCACTGCTACTGCTGCTATGGGCGATATAGAGTGAAATCAAGCAATTGTGTTCTGATTCAGCTAGTGAGGTAGATAGATAGGTTTAGGGAGTAGGTACTGGAGGTAGGGTGCGAATTTTAGGAGTATCAGCCCTTTTGAGGGCTGATTCATAGGAGTAGGGATTAGAGACTAGGGACTAGTAGTCTAGCAGCCCTTTTTCAGGTGTTCTTCATAGAAGCAGGGACTAGTTTTAATTTCAGCCCTTTTTAGGGCTAGGTTAGAGCAGTCCCTATTAGTTTTTGCCAAACAGGTGTGTGCCAGTGCTGTACAACTGTTTTTCACAACATCTGGCCACATCTAGCTCTGTGAATGCTTTAGGGCAGGTAGTGTAGCACTGCTGTGAAGAAAACTACACCACATGTCTTAAGTAGGCACTTTTTGGCTGCAGCTAGTCCAGGCAATTTGTTTGTGCTAGTTCTGTAGCAGAGTCACTTACACAGTGGAATAGCCCACTTGTGAAAGAAGCTACACCGCCTGTGTAGCTGGTACTAATTGTTACCTGTACCTTGCCCAGGTCTCACTTTGGGTCAAGTAGCAGTGCCACAAAAAGAAGCAGTGTAGGCCACTTCTAATACAAACAACTACACCGCCTGTGTAGTTATTTACTTCTAATTTTTAACTGCACCTTGCCCAGGTCTCACTTCGGGTCAAGTAGCAGTGTTGGTTCAGTCACCTCTGCATGATTTACATCCAGCTTTTTGCTGTCCAACAACTGTACAGTTGCCAATTTTGTCACATACAAAATGAGTGGCAAAAGGCCTGCTGCTGGTGGGAATGGGAGTAGGCATGGTGGAAAGGGAAAAAAAGTTTGTGTCCGTGGGGTAAATGCTAATGCTACATTAACATCTGCTGAAGATAAACAATCTTCCAGGCAAAGTAAGATGTCAACTTGTTTACGTGGCCAATCGGATATGATCCCTTTCTTACAGACATGAGCATCGGTACCACTTGTAAATGAGGCACAAAAACAGCAGGTGCTTGAATTGATCTCAAGTGCTCCATCAAGTGGTCTCTCCTCCACCTCAACTACTACATCAGAAACCCTCCAGTCATCTGAGGTGTCAGCCCAATCGCACTTGATTCCCCCAAGCTCCCAAGTCTCCAGCAGCCCTACTGAGTTTGGTGTAACACACATGGTTGAGTCTGCAGAGCTGTTCAGTCACACAATAGCCTGGGAATCAGAAGTATGTTCCAAAGCTGCAGTGACTTCAGATGAGTTAATGATCTGCCCTGATGCCCAGAAGCTTTGTGAGTCTAATTATGTGCTTAATTGTAAAACAATGGGCAAAACTGTCACTGAAAAAGACCTGGGAGTATGGGTAGATGACAAACTCACATTTAGTGGCCAGTGTCAGGCAGCTGCTGCAAAGGCAAATAAAATAATGGGATGTATTAAAAGAGGCATAGATGCTCATGAGGAGAACATAATTTTACCTCTATACAAGTCACTAGTGCGACCACACTTAGAATACTGTGTACAATTCTGGTCTCCGGTGTATAAGAAAGACATAGCTGAACTAGAGCGGGTCCAGAGAAGAGCGACAAAAGTTATTAGAGGACTAAGGGGTCTGCAATACCAAGACAGGTTATTAAACTTGGGGTTATTTAGCTTGGAAAAACGAAGGCTTAGGGGTGATCTTATAATAATGTATAAATATATGAGGGGGCAGTACAGAGACCTTTCTAATGATCTCTTTACTCTTAGGCCTGAGACTGGGACAAGGGGGCATCCTCTACGTCTGGAGGAAAGAAGGTTTAATCATAATCACAGACGCGGATTCTTTACTGTAAGAGCAGTGAGACTATGGAACTCTCTGCCACATGATGTTGTAATGAGTGAGTCACTACTAACATTTAAGAAGGGCCTGGATGCCTTTCTTGAAAACTATAATATTACCAGTTATATATACTAGATTCTTTGATAGGGCGTTGATCCAGGGAATTAGTCTGATTGCCGTATCTGGAGTCAGGAAGGAATTTTTTCCCCCAATGTGGAGCTTAGTGTTGCCACATGGGTTTTTTTTTGCCTTCCTCTGGATCAACATGTTAGGCTATGGGTTGAACTAGATGGACTTAAAGTCTTCCTTCAACCTTAAAAACTATGTTACTATGTTACTATGATCCAGGCCCAGATGAAGAAGGTTCTGACCTTCATGTAGACCCATATTCACTAACAGTAACTACTCTTGCTGGACACAAGGAGGATGATGCTGATGAGACTCAGATACCGGATTGGATTGACAAATTAAGTTTTCGGTCAAGGCAGGAAGAGGTTGTCTCTGAGGAGGATGAGGGGTGTGAGAACACAGAGGATGATGATGAGGTTGGAGATCCCACTTACTGTCAACCGACAGTAAGCCTGTCGATGAGGTCAGCACCGGAGGTGGAGGAGGATGCTACTGATGACGAGGTTAGGTTGAGCCTTCCTGGACATAGACAGTGTACTGGAAGCACGTCAACAACTGCATCCGCAGCCACAACTCTCCCTCTGAGCACAAGTCGTGATGCCTCAGCAGCTCGCATGGGCTCTAAGCCTTGCCTAGGCTGGGCCTTCTTTGACATCGCCAAGGATCTCCCAACTAATGTCATCTGCAAGATTTGTCACCAATCTCTGAGTAGAGGCCAAAAACTCAATAGCTTGAGAATTTCATGTATGAACCACCACATGGACATGAAGCACAAGTCGCAGTGGGAAGCTCACCGTTCTAGAATGCCGGCTAGCGGGACGGGCCTACCACCATCTGCCCCATCAAGTGCATTCATGTGCTGTTCATCGTCTGTGACTGTGGGGACAGCTGTCAAACATGCTTTTGGACATAGACCTTCCACCTCTTTACCCGCAACAGGCAGTGTGATTGGCAGGTCATCACTTGGTTTTTAAGTGGACAATGCTGCTGGTGTTGAGCTCTCTCAGACATCAAGAGCACCACCTTAGGATGAAGGCAACATTACATTTTTGCCTGCACCTTCCTCCCAGACCTGCAGTTTGCCGGGGACACCCTACTCAACCCTATCTCAGCACAGCAGCCAGCCCTCCGTCCCTCAGATGTGGACAAGTAAAAGGCCATTTTCTCCTAGCCTTGAGAAAGCTAAGCGCTTCAATTTCACCATCTGCAAGCTGTTGGCTTCAGAAATGTTGCCTTAACGCCAGGTGGACACAGAGGATTTTCGAGACCTTATGTCCGTCGCAATGCCCCAGTACCAGATGCCTAGTCGCCCCTACTTCTCCGAGAAAGGTGTGCCTGCGCTACACCAGCATGTCGCAGACAACATCACCTCTTCCTTGAGAAACTCTGTGTGTGACAGGGTGCATTTCACCACAGACACTTGGACCACTAAGCATGGACAGGGGCGTTACATGTTGCTGCCTGGGCACTGGGTAACTATGGTGAGAGCTGGAGAAGAGTCTGCTGTACAAGTCTTGCTGTCCCCATGAGTTGTGCGTCAATCCTCTGTAGCTAGGAGTTCCTCCACTGCTTCTGACTCCTCAACCTCGTCTCGGTCCTCCACCTCCGCCCAAAGCCTGTCTGGTAATGCCACCTGCATTGTAACTGCAGAGAAGGAATCCTGCACACCTCCTAACTATGCTGGCAGCAGGGCTCAACGCCATCAGGCGGTCTTTACCCTCAAATGCCTGGGAAAAGTAAGTCACACAGCTGAGGAGTTGTGGTCAGCTCTGGTTGTCTCCACTCAACCTGCAACCAGGGAAGGCCATGTGTAACAATGCTGCAAACCTGGTTGCGGCCCTTCGCCGGGGCAATATCACACATGTGCCTTGTATGGCTCACGTGTTGAATCTGGTTGTCCAGCAATTTTTGACACACTATCCCAGCCTAGATGGGCTTCTGCACGGTTGCTGTGTGCTCACTTCCGGTGTTCGCATCCCGCAGCTCAACGACTTGCTTCGCTCCAGAAGTCTTTTGGCTTGCCCGTTCACCAGCTGAAATGCGATGTGCCGACACGCTGGAATTCTACTCAGTACATGTTGCAGCG
Organism: Allobates femoralis; assembly: GCA_033576535.1. Classification (NCBI taxonomy): domain Eukaryota; kingdom Metazoa; phylum Chordata; class Amphibia; order Anura; family Aromobatidae; genus Allobates; species Allobates femoralis. The sequence continues at coordinate 241,995,757 of JARQOC010000005.1, read as the reverse complement.
ACTGTGGCAGCACCGCCGACCCCTGGTACAATACGTTATGACGTATAGCCTGGGCCAACGAGATCCAGAGATGGGGCAGATCACGCTGCAGGAGTAGTTTCAGATCAAGGACCAATGCACCCTTCTGCACAGTTTTGAGATGGCGATGAAGATGTTTAGTGCTGACGATTCCATTATCAGCATGACTATTCCTGTCATCTACATGCTGGAGCACACACTAAACAATATTCAGAGTCAGGTGGTGGGACAAGAGGAGGTGGAGGAAGTACAGGAGGAGTACTATGCGGAAGGGATGACAACATCTCCAAGGTCCTCACGGTCGGCAGCAACAAGATGGCAGGCATGGGAGGGTGGTGGAGAGGGATTAACGAGGGCGCATGTCAGCAGCCAAACTGCTAAGGAAAGTGCAGGAGCCCAGGAAGAAATGGAGGATGAACTGGCGATGGGCATGGAAGAGTTAGCAGATGAGGGAGACCTTGATGACATTTCTGTTGTGCGAGGTTGAGGGGAGAGGGCAGAGGAATGAAGCATGATTCTCACCTCCCCACCACTAACACAACAAGGACTTGGTCCTCCTGGATGTGCAAGACACATGAGCACTTTCTTGTTGCACTACCTGCAACATGACCCTCGGATTGTCCAAATTAGAAGCAATGCCGACTACTGGGTTGCCACACTCCTCGATCCCCGGTACAAGACCAAATTTGCTGAAATAATTTCAGCCATTCAAAGGGACGCACGCATGCAGGAGTATCAGCAGAAGCTAATACATAATCTCAGGTCGGCTTTTCCACAAACCACCAGTGGTAGATAGAGTGAATCTCATAGTTCTCACTTATCAACCATGGGACTGTCGAGTCATCATAACTCACACCGTACCAGTAACATCATAGCTGCTGGTGGTAACACCAATTTCGTGGCCTAGTTCTACAATTTTTTCAGACCATCGTTTGCAAGGTCTGAAGACATGAGAAGTCTAACACATAGTCAACGCCTGGAGCGGATGTTACACGAGTATCTCGAACTTAACATCGATGCCATGACTGGGGAACTGGAGCCTTGCTCATTTTGGGCTTCCAATCTGGAAAAATGGCCTGAGCCCACCACTCACGCCTTGGAGATCTTGTTGTACCCCGCAGCCAGCGTTCTCTCGTAACTTGCTTCAGCGTTGCTGGTGGTGTGCTGACAGAAAAGCGCACGCGTCTGTCCACCCAGAATGTGGACAGACTAACGTTCATAAAGATGAACAAGGCATGGTTCCGCAAGGACTTTTCTACCCCTGTGTCATCCTGCCGAGACTAAAGCCTTGTGGATTTTTGACTAAAAAACACCATTTTAAGTTTGCAACTGTGCGGCAATTGATGGTGTCTGTGCCCAAATTTTTGGAAAAAATGGAGACTCTTCTTGTAGTCCCCTAAATGTGACACAATATTCATCGTCTGCATGAGGCCTTACAGATAGTGAGGAAAAACATCACCAAATACTCCTTGTCTGAACATGACCTTATGGCCACTTTACACGCGGCTACATTTCTAGCTTATCCACAGGTAACTTACTGGCTGCAGTGAAATCATGGAGACATGGTTCTATCTTGTTGCTGTGTACAAATGGAATAATGTCTCCATGATTTCACTGCAACCAGTAAGTTACCTGTGAATAAGCTAGAAATGTAGCCGCGTGTAAAGTGGCCATTACAGATACTGAAGTAAAACTCACCAAGTACTCCTCGTCTGAACATGGCCTTACAGATAGTGAAGTAAAGCTCACCAAGTACTCCTCGTCTGAACGTGTCTGTAATGTTGTTATATCTTTTGTAGTTTGCTTGTGTCTCCCCTGTTTGTTTTCTGCCTAGTAACAGTGATGTAAGATAGAGGAGGAGCTGTGGCAGGAGAAGGGGGAGCTGGGAAAGGGAAGAGATTCATTAAAGTATGGCCGCTCGACTGAGCAGTTCAGCATATCTGTGTGTGCTTCTGGATCTATCGTCATCTGCACTACAACACTACAATTGGTGACGAGGAAGCGTTCATTCATCAGCTAAAGGTATTTCAGTGCCACAAGATCATCAGTGCTCACCATGGCCTGTCTACCTGCATTCCCAGCTTTTGATGTGCATCAGTCCCAAGCAAACCTAGCAGCATGTTGGGATAAATGGCTGAAGCGCTTTGAGATATTTCTGCAAGCCATGAACATAGCCGATGATACAAGAAGGAAAGCCATGTTATTACACTATGCAGGGGAGCAAGTCTATGATATCTTCAGTACTCTGCCTAACACAGGGGAGGACAAGGACTATGAGCTCAGCAAAGCAGCATTGAGCAAACACTTCTCCCCACACAGAAATGCAGCATTTGAAATCTTCAAGTTTAGACAATCAAAGCAATCAGCCACTTAGGCTGGCTTCACATTAGCGTTTGTGTCTGCATGCTGATGGCATGCAGACACAAACGCTGTCAAAAGCAGGGACACTTTGATGTGTCCGCAGCGGATAATGTCCGCCTGCGGACACATCACTAGGGAGCCCGGCAGCCAATCGGCGCTGTCCGGGGGCGGGCCGGGGGCGGAGATCAGCGCCGGAGATCTCCGCCCCCCCCGGCCGCCGGTAAGCTCCGGGACATGTCGGCGGGGAGAACAGCTGATGTGAGAGCTGTTTGAATCTTCCCGCGCCGACACTGAGAGGAGATGTCGGCGCGGGAAGATTCAAACAGCTCTCAGATCAGCTGTTCTCCCCGCCGACATCGCTAGGAGATTACAGGCGGCGGGGAGAAGGAGGACAGCAGAGCCTCAGCTGATCTCCCGGTGGCCGTCGGTGAGCTCCTGTGACATCACCGGCGGCCACCGGGAGATTTTTCAATGGGTCCGCAGCGTTCTCCTGCGGTGTCATGCAGAGGACACTGCGGACCCATTGAAGACAATGCATTTTTTGTACGCTTGGGGACGCTTGCTGATTGTCCAAGGTCCCCAAACGCACAAAAAAACCCAACTGGCTGCGTCCCGGGTGCGGATGCTGGACACCGGAAGCAGCAGATATCGTCCGCATCCGCACCCGAACGCAGCAAACGCAGGCACCATGCGTTCCTATGTTAAACATAGGAACGCAGTGCGCATGCGTTTGACTGCGTATGGGAACGCAGCAATACGCTGCCTTCCCATACGCAAATGTGAAGCCAGCCTTAAAGCATTGATGAATATCATGTCCGGCTACGGCACCTTGCAGCTTACTGTGAGTTTACAGACGTAGACAAAGAAATCCAAATGCAGATATTACAAGGATGTGTTTCTTCAAAGTTAAGGAGACAAGCACTCAGAGACCCTACTATGACCCTTGCAAAACTATTAGACACAGCACGTATAAATGATACTGCAGAGAAACAGGCAAAACTCATAGAGAGCAGTGAGCCAGAAGCACCATCTTCTATAGCAAAGCTTACACAGAAACCACAAGTACAGGCGGCCACTTGTTACAACTGCGGTGGGTCGTATCCTCACCATAACGTTTGTCCAGCAAAGGACACAACCTGCCATAATTGTGGAAAACGAAACCATTTTTCAAAAGTGTGCAGATCTACACCGCAGCAATCTGCTCGTCCCACAGTACAGCCCAAGCCACAGAAGGTCCAAGCACTGCAGCTTAATGACGAGTCTCAAAGCACTCACTTATTCTCAGTGACTGAGGAAGGATCTTGGGCGGTGCACATGATTAAAAATCCAAAACGAGTCATCCTCATAAATGGCAATCCAGTGGAAGCCCTGGTGGACACAGGAGCGTCAGTCAATGTCATCAGTCATACAATCTATAATCAACTCCTGAATAGACCTGCTCTACAAAATACCAGCCTACAGATTTTCCCTTATGGTTCCACAGCTGCGTTGCCCCTGTGTGGCAAATTTCAGTCAGAATTAACAGCTGAAGGGAAATCCATCACGGACACTTTTTACGTAGTGGAGTGCTCTGCAGATACGCTTCTCAGCTGCAGCAGCACAGTGTCTCTAGGCCTGGTGAACCTGGTCAACAGTGTTACAGGCTCTTCAGTCCCACATATTATGCAGAGGTACCCCAGTCTCTTTAAAGGCCTTGGTAAGCTAAAAGACGTTCAGATAAAGTTACATATTGATCAGTCGATACAGCCCTCCATCCAACCTCACAGGCGCATTCCCTTTCATGTCCGCAAACTTGTGAAGCAAGAATTGCAAGACCTGGAGGCATCTGATGTTATTGACCGGGTTGAAGGCCCAACTCCCTGGGTCTCGCCAATCGTTGTTGCGCCTAAACCAAAACAGCCTGGTAAAATACGGCTTTGTGTGGATATGCGGCATGCCAATCTAGCTATTCAAAGAGAAAGGCACATCACGCCTACTATTGATGACATTCTCACAGATCTGAACGGTGCAAAGGTATTTTCAAAAATTGATCTAAAATCCGGCTATCATCAACTTGAGTGGCATCCAGACTCCAGGTACATCACAACTTTTAGTACTCATATGGGCCTGCGTAGGTTCAAGAGGTTGAACTTTGGTATCTCATCAGCCGCAGAAATTTTTCAAAATGTTATCAGTCAGGTTCTGTCTGGAATAGCGGGAGTCCTCAACGTCAGTGATGACATTCTCATATACGGGACAACCCAAGAAGAACATGACAGTCGCCTGGAGCAAGTGTTTCAGAGACTGCAAGCCTGCAATCTAACTGTCAATCCATCAAAATGTGAGTTCAACCAAACGTCATTAACTTTTTTTGGATACATCTTTTCAGAACAAGGTGTGTCAGCAGATCCTCAGAAAGTCACTGCCATTAAATCTGCTGGTCAACCTCAAAATGCTTCAGAGGTTCGCATCTTTCTAGGACTGGTCACATACTGTGGACGATTCATACCCAACCTAGCCACTATTTCTGAACCCCTGAGACAACTCACAAAGAAAGATATTCCTTGGTCATGGGGTACTGAGCATCAAGCATCCTTTGACGCGTTGAAGTCCAGCCTAACTGGTGACACTGTCATGGCTTACTTTGACCCATTAAAGTCCACAGAACTGATTGTAGACGCTAGCCCGGTAGGCCTGGGTGCAATTCTCACACAAGTGTCCAACAATGGCAATATTTCTACAATTTCCTATGCAAGCAAGAAACTAACAGATACAGGACACCGCTACTCACAAACTGAAAGGGAAGCTCTTGCAGTTGTGTGGGGATGCCTTCACTTTCATCTGTACCTCTTCGGACACAAGTTCACAGTCATAAGTGACCACAAACCGCTTGTTCCCATTTTCAACAAACACTCTTCCAAACCCCCTCCACGAATTGAACGCTGTTAGCTCTGCTTACAGAACTACCATCTTCAACTGAGATATGAGGCAGGAGCTGGAAACCCGGCGGACTATTTCTCAAGACACCCAATACCACAACCTACTAAGGACAACATTCCAGCAACTATTCTAGCTGAGGAACATGTAAATTTCGTTGCTGCACATTCAGTGCCAAGAGCTATGACCATGGAGGAAATACAACAGGCGGTGGACTTTGATCCCCAACTTCAGTTGGTTATAGACTCTGTTCGGTCTAAGAAATGGAGCTGTGTTTTCTTGCTGAGGCTCGCCTTCAACCACCAGATCGAGTAGGTTACTTGGAGGCTTTCTTTAATGCACGACATTCACTCTCAGTGTCGGACTCAAATCTGCTGTTGCGTGACAATCGCCTGGTGATACCTCAGAAACTGGAGGACCGTGTACTTGATCTGGCCCACGAGGCTCATCAAGGGGTGGTAAAAACAAAGCAACTACTTCGAGAAAAAGTATGGTTTCCAGGACTGGACAAAAGAGTAGAGGCATTGATCCAAACATGCATTCCTTGTCAAGCAACTATAGTTGACCATAGGCGTGCACCTCTACAAATGACACCCCTGCCAAAGAGCCCATGGACTGCTGTCAATGTTGATTTTTGTGTTTTACCGGACCGCACCTACCTGTTGGTGGTCAAGGATGACTATTCTCGGTTTTTAAAACTGTGGCGTCGATATATCGACGACATTTTTATGCTCTGGCATGGAACCATTGATGAATTAACAACATTCCTGGTAGACATCAATTCCCTTGTTCCAAAACTTACATTTACTGCTCATTATGATAAATATCAAATTAACTTTTTGGACACATTAGTTATGTTGGACTCTGGTGGTGTGTTATCTACTGATCTTTACATTAAGGAGACAGATAGAAATAGCTTATTGCATTATCAAAACTGTCATCCACGTCACATTAAGAAGTCTCTTCCAGTGTCACAGCATACGAGGATCGACCGTATTGTCACAGATCGTAATAAATGTAAAATGAGGCATGATGAAATGACTGCCAGATTCACGGATAGAGGATACCCGATGCAAATAGCTGAAGGACAGAGAAGTAGAAGACCACAAGGACAAGATTCACATAGGATACCATTTGTGTCAATGTATCATCCTTTTCATCCAATGGCTAAATCCGTTATACTGAAGCATTGGCCTTTACTTTATCAGAGTTATCCCTCTGTCGGCGAGTTTGGGAATCAGCCTTTATTTTGTTGTAAGAGAGCACCAAATTTGAGACAGAATCTGGTACGGGCGGACATTGGATCTACAAGCAAGATATCACTACAGTCTACTTTATCTACCACGAGAAGTGGGACATTTCCTTGTTTGAACTGTGATCAGTGCAATAATGTCATCAAAGGAGAATATTTCGTACATCCCAAAACTGGTCAACGGTTTCCAATTCGTGGGTATTTTACGTGTAATGCAACATTTGTTGTCTATATCATTAAATGCCCTTGCGGTCGCGTATATGTTGGTGAAACCACCCAGCATATACGCGACCGCATCAGCAAGCACAAATCCACCATTAGGTGCAGGCACACTTTATTGCCTGTTCCTTATCATTTTGTGCAACATGATCACAAAGTTTCACAGTTGCGCTTTCAGGTGATTGAGAGTGTTCCTCCAATAAGAAGGGGAGGCAATAGGATTCTGAGGCTCAAGGAGCGAGAGGCTTACTGGATCCATACCCTTCAGTCTTTGGAACCAGATGGTCTTAACCGTGAATATGAAACTTATGCGTAATTATACTATATTATCATTGAGCATGATTTATAGCCTCCCACCATCTAATGTTAAACATTGTATTATGTTATATTATTCATGAGTCTCTTGTCAATTTGGAAGGTTCATTAATACAATATCTTTCATAATGATAATTATAGTCGGGATAATTCCTTACATATGGATTATGGTGGGTAAGGCTGTATAAATGTCACATGATATGCCAGTTGGCTATATATGGTTATATATGTTTCTATATATTACATAGATGACCTCTGTTTACTCTGATTACTTATCAACATATGGATTTTTGAATAATAATTTTTAATATCCACAATGATTGAAGTCCTAGCTGGATTTTGTCCCTTTGAATAATAATAATAATAAGAATATAAATGGTGTTTACACTTATTAATAATTGCTTTTCTATTCTAGATGCATTATTGAGAAGATCATGTGGCAGTACGATCGCTCTTTCTGGCATCTGACACTTAATGACATGCTGTTTTCCTTGCTTTTCTTGTTCTATTTCCTCTTTCTTTAATGCGCACGCGCGGTCTTGCGTGCTAGCGTTTCATTAGGCAAATAACATTACACGCATAGCTTGCGTGTCGGCTCGCTCGCGTGTCGACTCGCTTGCGTTTCATTTGGCGGATATGACGATGTGACGATGTCCCGCCTCTCCTCTATTTAGACTCGCATGTTATACTATAGCGGCGCACACCGATTCGGATCGCAGACTGCACACATCAGGTAGAGAACCAGCGGTATTTTGCTTTAGTTATTTATGTGACTTGGAATTTCTTGATAGTAATGGAGAACCTTTTGCATTATAGGTTATTTGGGCATTTTCCCTTTATAACTGGTATGTAGTTATTATACTATTATATTCTTAAATTTAGCTACCATTGGCCGCTTCTTATTCTCATTCCTATAGTTGTAATTTGGATATATACATTTGTATTTTTTTGATTAGTAGAGGTTATTGATGGGTTATGGATTACTATTAGCTATTAATGTCTCTACACAGATATTATTACTACTCACCACCAGGGGCCAATTTGTTCACCTTCACTTTAGTGATCCTCTTTTCAGGTAATACATCACTTTTGCTCCTTCGTGACATGTGACATTGTATTAGTTGTCATTGAAGATATTTTTTTGCAGAATTACGTGGTTTAGTTTTTCAATAAAGATAAGACCAGGATACACGTTTGTGGTATTTTTTGGTGTATTTTTGGATTGTGACAAGTTTTGTGGTGATATTACCATATGTTATTGATTATGCCTTTTTTCAATTAATCATAGGATTTTGTGTCTCCTAATTTCAAATATTCGTGGCTTTGGTGGTATTTGTAGTGGTTACTATAGAGGTAATATAACTTTTATCAATATACTACTTATATTTTCTTTCTATTAGTTTCATTTTTCTATTTAACCCATCTCTATGGAATGAAGAATTTTCCTTTTTTCTTTTTCTTTTTCTTTCCTTTTAAATATTTTGAAAGAACTCTTTTATATTTCTTGTTTTGACGCCATGTGTGATGTTTATGCGATTCAACATGAGTATTTGTAAAATAGTCCTTTTTGTATAAAAATTCTTTTCTAATCTGTTTTGTAATAATGACATGTTGCATATTTCTGTTTTTTCATTAAGATAACTGATGAAGGCCAAAAAAGTGCCGAAACGTTAACGTTTTTGAATTGAAGGATTGAAATACCTGTTGTGATCTAGTAACCAAATAAAAAAAAAATTTTTTTCTTTATCAAGAGATTGTCTGTAAAAAAAATTTTCTTAAAAAGTGGTGTGCCTAGCTAATCTGGATATAAGTAGTGGTTGTTTTCTAGAGCACCCTCATATAGGTGAGCCTATCTCTATCTCTATTGATATTCTCGTTTTCCAGTCATTGAACATGTTTCGACAACATCGGCCAGGGCAGTTATACCAAAATTAGACAAGATTTTCTCGGCTTATGGCATACCCGAGACAGTGAAGACGGACAATGGACCTCCATTCAATAGCACAGACTTTCAGTCATTGGCAACTAATCTTGGCTTCTCCCACAGGAAAGTAACTCTGTACTGGCTTCAAGCCAATGGAGAAGTGGAACGATTCATGCAATCAATCAACAAGACCCTGAGGATTGCTACCATGGAGCACAAGGACTCGCAACAAGAATTACATAGATTCCTTAGACAGTACCGAGCCACACCACACTCCACTACTGGGATACCACCAGCAATGGCATTGTTCGGTAGGCCCTTGCGCGTCAAAATCCCATGCATTCCGTCAGTTCCTGTCCAAACCCCAATTGCTATTAATTATTCCGTCTCTAAGAATATAATGAAGCAGTATGCAGAAAAAAGTAGCCGCCGTTACAAGCATCCAGAAATAAAGGTGGGTGATTGGGTTCTGGTAAAGAGACTGAGACCTAGCGACAAGTTTGCATCGCCATACTATCCCGAGCCCTTTCAGGCCACACAGATCAGAGGCACCATGATTACTGCTAAAAACCAAAATCATCAGGTCACTAGAAATGTGTCCCATTTTAAAAAACTTCGTGGCTACGTCCTTGAGACGACGCATGCAGAGGAAGTGGATAGCGACGACCTACTGCCAGAGACAATGACCTCAGCTGCTCCCATAGGAGATACCTCAGAAGACCCCCCGAGTTTATCTGGAAATGAGATGTCTCGACGGTATCCTGGGAGAACAAATTGAGGGCCACCAGTCCACCTTGCGGACTATGTTCTGCAGTAGAAAAAAAAACCAAAAAAAACTTTTCAACAACGCGAACTTTTGAACGGTTAACTATTAATTTTGTTTTTTTTTGTAAGATGATAAGAGATGTAATGTTGTTATATCTTCTGTAGTTTGCTTGTGTCTCCCCTGTTTGTTTTCTGCCTAGTAACAGTGATGTAAGATAGAGGAGGAGCTGTGGCAGGAGAAGGGGAAGCTGGGAAAGGGAAGAGATTCATTAAAGTATGGCCGCGCGACTGAGCAGTTCAGCATATCTGTGTGTGCTTCTGGATCTATCGTCATCTGCACTACAACACTACAGTGGCCTTACAGATACTGAAGTAAAACTCACCAAGTACTCATCGTCTGAACGTGGCCTTACAGATACTGAATAGTGATGGGCGAGTCCTAAATTACTCAGAATCGCTTGACTCTAGCGAGTCCGAGCCCGGGACTCGCTACTCGTTGCGAGTCTAGCGAGTCCAATGTTAATGAATGGGGAAGCGAGTAATAGCGAGTAGTGTGCGATTTACAAATCACAGATGTGTCTCGGAAGCTTCAGCCTGAAGCAATCCTAGTTTTGTCAGAGACTCTGACAAAATTAGGATTGCCATTGACTTGCATTGGACTCGTTTACTGTGCAAGTAATCGCTGGGAAACTCGCACAGTAAGGAGTCAGGCTGTCTGCTCTGTGCTGGCTGCCGCAGCTCCAAGGTCCTAGAGCCCGCCTGCTGCCTGATGTAGCAGAGAGCTGAGATTGTTCTCAGTCTGCTCATTCCCTGTGCATAGACATCTATATCTATGCACAGGGATGTAGCAGAGAGGACATCGCGTTTTGGACTGCGTCGGACGGAAGAGGATTTTTAAATTAAAGATGGAGTCCCTAATGGCTTTTTTTAATTTCTAATAAAAATGTTTCTCTGTGTTTTTTTTAAAACAATTTAATAGAAATTCATGGCGGTCATGTCTAATATTGGCGTGACCGCCATAAATTTCGAGCTTAGGGCCAGCTGATAATACAAAGCTGGCCCTAACCTCTTTATTACCCAGCGTGCCACCGCCACCAGGGCCGCTGGAAGAGCGGGGTTCAGCGCCAGAGGATGGCGCTTCAATGAACGTGCCATCTTCTGGGGCGGCTGCGGGCTGCAATTTTCAGCAGGGGGTGCCCAGAAAGCTTGGGCCTCCCTGCGCTGCGGATTCCAGCCCCCAGCTGCTTAACTGTACCTGACTAGACATAGAAATTGCGCCGAGCCCCACGCATTTTTTTTTTATTATTTAATGAAATTCATGAAATAATAAAAAAAAAGGGGTTCCCTATATTCTTGTGTCTGGCCAGGTACAAATAGTCACCTGGGGGTTGGGGGCAGCCCGTCGCTGCCTGCTGGATCCGGCTGGTTCCAGAAATACGGCGAAGCCCATGTAATTTTTTTTCTGAAAAATCAATAACACAATCCTAAAAAAGGGACTGCATCTTTATTAACCCCTCGCCCATGGTTCAGGGGTTAATAAAGATGCAGTCCCTTTTATTTACATTGTTTTATGGATTTGTCAGAAAAAAATTTCACGTGGGCTTCGCCGTATTTCTGGAACCAGCCGGATCCAGCAGGCAGCGACGGGCTGCCCCCAACCCCCAGGTGCCTATTTGTACCTGGCCGGACACAAGAATATAGGGGAGCCCTTCTTTTTTATTATTTCATGAATTTCATGAAATAATAAAAAAAAAATGCGTGGGGCTCCGCGCAATTTCTATGTCTAGCCAGCTACAGCTAAGCAGCTGGGGGCTGGAATCCGCAGCGCAGGGATGCCCAAGCTTTCTGGGCACCCCCCGCTGCAAATTGCAGCCCGCAGCCGCCCCAGAAGATGGCGCGTTCATTGAAGCGCCATCCTCTGGCGCTGAACCCCGCTCTTCCAGCTGCCCTGGTGGCGGTGGCACGCTGGGTAATAAAGGGGTTAATACCAGCTTTGTTATACAAGCTGGTATTAGGCCCGAGATTCTTAATGTCAGGCCACGTTTGACCCAGCCACTAAGAATCTCCAATAAAGGGTTAAAAAAACACAACACAGAGAAATTTTTTTATTAGAAATAAAAGAAAAAAGCCATTAGGGACTCCATCTTTAATTAAAAAAATCCTCTTCCGCCCGACGCAGTCCAAAACGCGATGTCCTCTCTGCTACATCCCCTGTGCATAGATATAGATGTCTATGCACAGGGAATGAGCAGACTGAGAACAATTGCAGCTCTGCTACATCATCTCTGTGAGCAGGCAGGCTCTAGGACCCTGGAGCTGTGGCAGCCTGCACAGAGCAGACAGCTGGACTCAGCTCGCAAAGTAATAGCAGTTACTTTGCGAGTTTCCCTGCGATTACTTGCACAGTAATCAGACCAATGCAAGTCAATGTCAATCCTAGTTTTGTCAGAGACTCTGACAAAACTAGGATTGCCATTGATTTGCATTGGACTCGTTGCTGTGCGAGTAATCGCTGGGAAACTCGCAGAGTACCGAGTCCTGCGAGTCCCTTACTACTCGCCGAGTAACGAGTCCTAGCGAGTAGATTCGCCCATCCCTAATACTGAATTAAAACTCACCAAATACTCATCGTCTGAATGTGGCCTCACAGATACTGAAGTAAAACTCACCAAATACTCATCATGTGCATGATGCCTTACAAATACTGGAGTAAAAATGGATTTTAGAGGGGCATGACATGCCTATATCTGTGTCTCATCCTTTTACTCGTCCATCTCTTTTCTTTTCGAATTTGTATATGTATTTTTCAGGTGTTTTCTATGTGTTTGTGTTTGCCTGCCATTGTTTTCAATAGTGTTCGACGGTGTTCGACAAACATTCGACAAACACACATCAAATTCAACGAATCGAATAGAATTCGAACATCGGGGTGGTGGCTCATCTCTACTCTCAAGGCCCAGTTACACACACAGATAATTGTGTAGAGATTGTTCGCAGATCTCTGGTTGCAGTGAAATCATGGACACATTGTTCCATTTTGTGGCCGTGTATAAATGGAACAATGTGTCCATGATTTCACTGCAACCAGAGATCTGCGAACAATCTCTGCACAATTATCTGTGTGTGTAACTGGGCCTTCAGATTTTGTAGTGAATCATAAATCTTTCTGACAGATTTAACCCCTTCCCGACCCTTGGCCCACCGTTTGGGCCATGGAAAACAGTTCATTCACGACCCATGGCCCAAGGGGTGGGCCATGCATTGATCGGGCTCCTGCGGCGCGTGTGAGCGGGTTAACTCAGGTGTCACCGTTGCTACTGCAAGGTGACAACCTGAAGTTAACCCCACAGGGGGTGGATTAACCCCCCCGTGCCCAGGGCCCCTCCGATCTGCAGTTTAAAACTGAAACTGCAGATCGGAGAAATCCAAGCGATTCCCCCCTCCCAGATCTGATTGGAGCTCTCCAATTAGATCTGGAGGTCCGGATCGGCTGGTGCCCTCCCCCTACTCAGCATCCCAGGCTCCAGGAAGCATTAGGGCCCCCCCATCTCGCCTATCCGCCCCCCCGCCCCTCCGATCATCTGCTTCTCCCCTGGAGCAGCCACCGTCATAATCCTTTGTGCGCCCCCGCCCCCTTCCTCCTCCAGCCCCCCTTGTGTCGTGTCCCCCTCCCTCGAGCCCCCCTTGTGCCCGGTCTGCCCCCCCCCCGCATCCCCGCCATGCACCCGCCCTCCTCCTTCTGTAATGCAGTGCCGGCGGGCTCAGGCGCCCGCCGGTCAGCCTGCACAGCCCCCTCTCCCCCTGCTCATCACCCCCCCTTTCCCTGCTCATCCCCCCCTTCCCCTGCTCACTCTCCCCCCCCCCCGCCCAGCCCCCCACCTCTAGCCCTGCTCACCCATTGCGGTGAAGCCCGCCGGCCTCGGTTGCAGCAGCGGTGTGGCCCCTCCTCCTCTCAGCGGCTCCTCCTCCTCATGGGTAAGTATGAATGAATGAATGAATAGATGGATGGGTGGATGGATGGATGTGTGCGCGTGTCCGTGGATGTGTGTTAGTGTGTCCGTGCATGTCTGCGCACGTGGATGCATGCGTGGATGTGCGTATGTGGATGTGCGTGAATTCCAGCATCTGTGCATGTGTGCGTGCATCCATGGATGTGTGTGTGCATCCGTGGATGTGTGTGTCCGTGGATGTGTGCGTGGATGTGTGCGTGCGTGGATGTGAATGAATTCCAGCGTGCGTGGATGTGTGCGTGCGTCCATGGATGAGTGCATGCGTGGATGTCAGCATGCGTGGATGTCAGCGTGCATGGATGTCAGCGTGAATGGATGTCAGCGTGAATGGATGTCAGTGTGCGTGGATGTGTGCGTGCGTCCGTGGATGTGTGAATGTGTGGATGTCATCGTGCGTGAATGTCAGCGTGCGTGGATGTGTGCGTGCATCCGTGGATGTGTGCGTGCGTGGATGTGCATATGTGGATGTGCGTGAATTCCAGCGTCCGTGGGTGTGTGCATGCGTGGATGTCAGCGTGCGTGGATTTGTTCCTGCGTGGATGTGTGCGTGCGTCCGTGGATGTGTACGTGCATGGATGTGCGTGAATTCCAGCGTGCGTGGATGTGTACGTGCGTCCGTGGATGTGTGCATGCGTGGATGCCAGCGTGCGTGAATGTCAGCGTGCGTGCGTCCGTGGATGTGTGGGTGCGTCTATGGATGTGTGTGCGTGGATGTGCGTATGTGGATGTGCGTGAATTCCAGCGTGCGTGGATGTGTGCATGCGTCCGTGGATGTGTGCATGCATTGATGTCAGCATGCGTGGATGTCAGCGTGCATGGATGTCAGCGTGCGTGGATGTAGATGTCAGCGTGTGTGGATGTCAGTGTGCGTGCGTGGATGCGTGGATGTCAGCATGTGTGGATGTGGATGTCAGCGTGCGTGGATGTGGGTGTCAGTGTGCGTAGATGTGTACATGTGTGGATGACAGCGTGCATGCGTGGATGTCAGCGTGCGTGGATGTCAGCGTGCGTGGATGTCAGCGTGCATGGATGTCAGCGTGCGTGCGTGGATGTGTGCGTGCGTGGATGTGTGCGTGAGTGGATGTGTGCGAGCGTGGATGATGGGTGCATAGGTGGATGGATGGGTGCAACAAGGGATCAAGTGTCCTCTTGTTGTAGTCTCTGGGATCATTGTCATGGTGCATTGTATGACAGATCATTGTCATACAGTGCACCATAACTCTGACCCTAGAGGCTGTAGGAAGAGGACACTTGATCCCTTGCTGCAGTGTCTGTAGATTGAGCAGAGGCGATCGAGCGTCGTGGGACCTTCATTGTGGACTACGTCGGATCTTTATAATAAAGATGGAGTCCGAATTTTGTTTGTGTTATTTTTTTCAAATAAAAAGATTTCTCTCTGTGTGTATTTTCTGACTATTTACCAGAGATTCCTAATGGCGGGTCTAACATTGGCCCTATATTGTGAATCTCGGGCTTAGTGCCAGCTGCCAATAAAAAGCTGGCATTAACCCCTTTATTACCCAGTTTGCCACCGGCACCAGGGCATCTGGAAGAGTCTGGGTACAGCACCAGAAAATGGCGCTTCAATGAATGTGCCATTTTCTGGGGCGGCTGTGAGCTGCAATTCGCAGCATGGGGGGCCCAGAACGCTTGGGCCTCTCCATGCTGCGGATTCCAGCCCCCAGCTGCCTAGTTGTACCTGGCTGGACCAGAAATATGGCGGAGTCCCACGCCATTTTTTTTTTCTAGAATTTGTACTAGAAAAAAAAAAAAGGGCTTTGCTGTATTTTTGTTTGCCAGCCAGGTACAACGAGGCAGCTGGGGGTTGCTGGCAGTCCGTAGCTGCCAAGTTATACCTGGCTGGACCAAAAATATGGCGAAGCCCCATATCATTTTTTTTATTCTACCAATAAAATGACAAGGAGCTTTGCCTTATTTTTGCTTGCCAGTCAGGTACAACTTGGCAGTTGGGGGCTGCAATCCTCTTAGTGGAGAGACGCAAATGTTGTGGCCCCCCACGCTGCAAATTACAACTCACAGCCACCCCAGAAAATATCACATTAGAGGCGCCATTTTCTGGTGCTATACCCCAACTCTTCCAGTTGCCCTTGTGCTGGTGGCACACAGGAGCACTCCATACACGACATGGTGTCCGCTAACAAGTTGAATGGAAAATTAGCTCCAATTATTAGAGGACACCATGTCGCGTATGGAAAGCCCCTGTGTGCCTAAACATTGAAGTTCGCTCACAAGTGACCCCATTTTGGAAACTAGACCCCCCAAGAAACGTATCTAGATGCATAGTGAGCACTTTGAACCCCCAAGTGCTTCACAAATTGATCCATAAAAATAAAAAAGTACTTTTTTTACCACAAAAAATTTATTTTTTCAATTTTACAGATCAATTTGTGAAGCACCTGGGGGTTCAAAGTGCACACTATGCATCTAGATACATTCCTTGGGGGGTCTAGTTTCCAAAATGGGGTCACTTGCGGGGGAGCTCTAATGTTTAGTCATACAGCGGCTCTCCATATGCAACATGGTGTTCGCTAACAATTCCAATTGTTAGCGGACACCATGTCGCATATGGAGAGCCCATGTGTGCCTAAACATTGGAGCTCCCCCACAAGTGACCCCATTTTGGAAACTAGACCCCCATGGAACTTATCTAGATGCATAGTGTGCACTTTGAACCCCCAGGTGCTTCCCAAATTGATCCTCAAAAATGAAAAAATAATTTTTTTGTGGAAAAAAAGTACTTTTTCATTTTTACAGATCAATTTGTGAAGCACCTGGGAGTTCAAAATGCTCACTATGCATCTAGATACGTTCCCTGGGGGGTCTAATTTCCAAAATAGGGTCACTTGTGGGGGAGCCCCAATGTTTAGGCACACAGGGGCTCACCAAACGCAACATGGTGTCAGCTAACAATTTGAGCTGATTTCCATTCAAATTGTTAGCGGACACCATGTCGCGTTTGGAGAGCCCCTGTGTGTGTAAACATTGGAGCTCCCCCACATGTAACCCCATTTTGGAAACTAGACCCCCCAGGGAACTTATCTAGATGGGTAGCAAGCATATTGATCCCCCAGGTGCTTCACAAATTAATGAAAAAAAAACAATTTTTGCGGAAAAAAAGTACTTTTTCTTTTTTACAGATCAATTTGTGAAGCACCTGGGAGTTCAAAGTGCTCACTATGCATCTAGATACATTCCCTGGGGGGTCTAGTTTCCAAAATGGGGTCACTTGTGGGGGAGCCCCAATGTTTAGGCACACAGGGGCTCACCAAACGCAACATGGTGTCAGCTAACAATTTGAGCTGATTTCCATTCAAATTGTTAGCGGACACCATGTCGCGTTTGGAGAGCCCCTGTGTGCCTAAACATTGGAGCTGCCTCACAAGTGATCCCATTTTATAAACTAGACCCCCCAGGGAACGTATCTAGATGGGTGGTAAGCATTTTGAACCGCCAGGTGCTTTACAAATTGATCTGTGAAAATGAAAAAGTACTTTTTCTTTTCACAAAAATTTTCTTTTAGCCTAAATTAGTTTTTCACATGGCAACAGGATAAAATTCATCCTAAAATTTGTTGGCCAATTTCTCCTGAGTACATCAATACCTCATATGTGGTCATAAACCACTGTTTGGGCGCACGGCAGGGCTCAGAAGGGAAGGAGCGCCATTTCACTTTTTGAATGTAATATTAGCTCCAAAATTCAATTTGCGCTCCTTCCCTTCGGAGCCCTGCCGTGCGCCCAAACAGTGGTTTATGACCACATATGAGGTATCGATATACTCGGGAGAAATTGCACAACACATTTTAAGATCCATTTTATCCTGTTGCCCATGTGAAAATGAAAGAATTGAGGCTAAAAGAACATTTTTGATAAAAAAATCTAAATATCCATTTTTTGTTTCCACTTTGCTTTAGTTCATGTGAAGCACCTGAAGGGTTAATAATCTTCTTGAATGTAGTTTTGAGCAGCTTGAGGGGTGCAGTTTTTGGAATGGTGTCACTTTTGGGTGTTTTCTGTCATGTACACCCCTCAAAAGGACTTCAAATGTGATGTGGTCACTAAAAAAAATGGTTTTGTAAATTTTGGTTGAAAAATGAAAAATTGCTCATGAACTTTGAACCCTTATAACGTCTTACCAAAATTTTTTTTTTCCAAAATTGTGCTGATGTGCAGTAGACATGTGGGAAATATTATGTAATAACTTTTTTGTGTCACATAACTCTTTGGTTTAGCAGGCCATCTAGGCCTAGGTTGGGGCTTCACCACAGCGTGCAGTCACTTTCGGTATGCATAAATGCAGCAGCACTTGTCATGAGCACTTGTGACTGGGTTAATGATGTGGTGCCAATTGGGCCATATGTTTACTTTGTATATACCATGTCATACCTTTTTGTGGATAAGTGCAATACATTACTTTGGCAATGTGCAATCTATTTGAGTGCAATACTTGATGTGCAATACCTGTTGTGAAAACTGTAACATCATGCTGTGTAAAACCGCACTGCTTGTATCGACAGCCAAACTTGCATTTTTTAATTACCGTATATACTCGTGTATAAGCCGACCCGTGTATAAGCCGACCCCCCTACTTTTGCCCCCAAAAACTGGGAAAACTTATTGACTCGCGTATAAGCCGAGGGTGGACTCCAGCACAGGTATACAGGCCCCAGCAGTGGGGTATACAGCAGGCCCCAGCAGTGGGGTATACAGCAGGCCCCAGCAGTGGGGTATACAGCAGGCCCCAGCAGTGGGGTATACAGCAGGCCCCAGCAGTGGGGTATACAGCAGGCCCCAGCAGTGGGGTATACAGCAGGCCCCAGCAGTGGGGTATACAGCAGGGCCCAGCAGTGGGGTATACAGCAGGCCCCAGCAGTGGGGTATACAGCAGGCCCAGCATGGGGTATACAGCAGGCCCCAGCAGTGGGGTATACAGCAGGCCCCAGCAGTGGGGTATACAGCAGGCCCCAGCAGTGGGGTATACAGCAGGCCCCAGCAGTGGGGTATACAGCAGGCCCCCAGGGGAATACAGCAGGCCCCCAGGGGTGTAAGCAGGCCCCCAGGGGTATATACAGCAGGCCCCCAGGATACAGCAGGCCCCCGGGGGTATATACAGCAGGCCCCCAGTGTATACAGAAGCCCCAGTGGCACTCGCCCCCCCCCCATATTGAGAAGAGCCCCCAGACTTTGCAGAGCCCCCCAGTGTATACAGAAGCCCCAGTGGCACTCGCCCCCCCCATATTGAGAAGAGCCCCCACACTTTGCAGAACCCCTGAGTGTATACAGCAGCCCCCCAGTGTATACAGAAGCCCCAGTGGCACTCGCCCCCCCATATTGAGAGGAGCCCCCACACTTTTCAGAGCCCCCAGTGTATACAGAAGCCCCCCCCAGTGGCACTCGCCCCCCCCCATATTGAGAAGACCCCACACTTTGCAGAGCCCCCCCGCTGCATAATCTTACCATCCAGGGTCTTCTTCACCGGAGGTCCTGCAGTCCATCTTCGCGCGCGCTGTGTTCCCGGTCTCTTGTGACCCGGCGGTCGCAGTCGAATGACGTCATCGCGCCGGGTCACGTGAGACCGGAACACAGCGCGATGATGACAGGACCCGCGGTGAAGACCCTGGATGGTAAGATTATGCAGCGGGGGGGGCTCTGCAAAGTGTGGGGGTCTTCTCAATATGGGGGGGGGCGAGTGCCACTGGGGGGGGCTTCTGTATACACTGGGGGGCTCTGAAAAGTGTGGGGGCTCCTCTCAATATGGGGGGCGAGTGCCACTGGGGCTTCTGTATACACTGCGGGGCTCTGAAAAGTGTGGGGGCTCCTCTCAATATGGGGGGGGCGAGTGCCACTGGGGCTTCTGTATACACTGGGGGGCTGCTGTATACACTGGGAGCTGTATGCACGGCTCCCCCTGCCGCTGTGATGGGCGGGGGGAGCCGTGCATATCTAATGAGCAGCCCCACGTGACGGGCCGCTGTCAGCAGCCTCCCCCCCCGCCTCCTCCAGCCTCCCCCAGCACCCGGACCCATAGGATTACCGTATTGACCCGTGTATAAGCCGAGGGGGTGACTTTTCAGCCCAATTTTTGGGCTGAAAAACTCGGCTTATACACGAGTATATACGGTAAGTGCATTTTTGTAAATAAACTGTTAATAACCTTTTGAGCATAGTAATGACTCAGTGTCTGTTTGTATAAAAAGTGTCAAAGGTTGTAATTAATTTGACCCTTCCCAGACCATTCGATGTGTGTGATTTCAAATTGCCTTTTAATAACCACATGTAAGGCTGGCTTCACACCAAGTGTTTTTGGATTCGGGGCTGTCCGGTGTGAACCGGACACCCCCGGATCCAATTCTGGCCCCAAAATAACCCTATGGGGCCGGAATACGCCGGATGAATGTATTTTGGCATCCTGTTTTTGGATGTCCGGGAGAATCCGGAAGGAATCGGATTTTTCTCTTGGACACAAAATCGGAGCATGCACCATTTTTGTGTCGGGGGAGAAAAAGCTCCCCAAATCGGATCCACCCAAATTCTCCCCGATTCGGGGCAATCCGGCGTCCGGTCTGGGAGGATCCAGGAACCGGACACCTGCGGCTGCACACCGCTGTTATTTCAGGACCGCGGCTAGCTCCCCGCGGCCCTGAATCATCAGCAGCGGCAGCTGTGTCTGGCTACACACCGGACCAGAGGGCTTATATGCCCTCTGGTTCTGTGTGCTGATCCGGTCCGTGGCTGTCAGGTTCATCCCTGACAGCCCCAGATCGGATTGTGCTGTGGTGTGAAGTCAGCCTAAAGCGCTGTGGAATTAATGGTGCTGCAATAATAATGATACTACTATAACAACTTTCATATTTTAAATGTTATATCCTGAACCACAGAAATATTTGGCCACAGGTAAATGGATTTTTCTGTCTGTGATTTTTCTATGTGACAATGAGACCTTATCCTTGCTCTGAGTCTCTAACCTGTTTCTCCACCATAGATTCCTGGGACATTCACATGTTCCTCTTCGAATATTCTGTATTTAATTTTGAGCACTATATGTCCTATTGGGCGTTTCTATGTTAGAAAATGTAAATAAAAGTTTCTCCATGAACGAAATAAAATAGATAAATTAGTGACCCTGGTGTAATTCAAACTGCAGCCATCTTAGTTATATGTCAGTACTGTATGTGCTGCAGACTTAAGATCTATATGACGCACCCCAGGGCCGGGTACTCAGCTCTCAGGCTCGATTGCAGTCTGGGGTGTCACGGGTGGCATCCCGAGGCTTTGGTCCTGGTGGTCAATGAATAAGGGGTTTAAATAAAGTATATACAAGTTTTTTGTGACGCCACCTGCAGTGTCTGGTGAGGGATCACCAGCGCCACTACAGTCCTTCGGAGGTCAGTGGGATTGCGGCAGTGATGGTATAGTCCCCGCAGGCAGGACTGGGACCTCCGGGGCAGCGTTGTGAGGTGAAAAGGTTATAGCAGAGCTGGGATAGTTGAGGAGAGTCGGTAAAGTCTATAGAGGGGCACGGTGGGTGACAGGAAAGGATGCACCCACACAGCAACAGTCTCTTTACCTTTTTACTGATGGAATTCAGGTAAATAGTCCAAAGCATTGACGGGTGACCGGGCTGCACACTGGGCTCCCACAGCAAGTGGGTATAAGGCTTCCTTCCCTGTGTATTTACTGAAGCACAGTCTGCTGAATCCTGACTTGCCTCCACTCTCTTCTCTTCTCTGTTTCTCCTTCCCTCCTGTGCGGTCTCTGGGACAACCTTCTCTAAGCTTTGCAGTGGCCACTGCTCCTGGCTCCCTTTCCTTGACTCTCTCAGGAGACCGGGTAGCTGTAGCTCCACGGTGCCAAGGGGTTTCTTGTGGGATTTGTAGTTCTCCACTGGTGCAGATCCCCAATATCCGGCTTCTCTCTCTCTCTGCAACGAACTCCTGGCTGGAAAAACCTGTTCCCTGTTTCTACTCCTCCTCTAAGCTCCTTGCCTTCAGTCCCACTTAGGCTGGTGGGACGCTGAAAGGCTACTCCTGGGTCGCTCGTTCGGGCATACACGTAGCACCGATCACTAGAGCTTCCCTGCAGCTCTTCTAACGTCTGCATACGCTCTGACTAGCTCCTCCCCAGCAGCAGTATATATAGGGGATCCTGCCTGAGCGCAGCAGGTTGAGCTCCCCCTACTGTGCCGGGGTGGAAGGTGTTGTTCGTAGTAGTACCTGCTGTGGAAACCCAGCTGTGCATTAGAGAGATATGTGGTTACCTGCGTTGGCAGGGCACCACATATAGGTACTGTGTTTCAACTCACAAATGCTGTATCACACATACTTCAGTCAGCTACAGACTGCGATGTGTGAACAAATATTTTAACTCTTGTTATACTTGAGAAGGAGATCTCTGTTTAAAAGCCCCTTCCCCTCTGTCAGTCTGGCAGCTTTATAGCAGGGCACAGAAGCTGACTGTAAGATAAATAAATATTGAGGTGAATTACCCTGAAGATAACTGCCAATTGGCAAAGAAGAGTTATATTTCTTCATATATGAAAGTTTGACTGAGGTTATGAGACACAACTCTTGTATGTTGACATACAGGTCTTGAAGTAATAGATCTTCAGTCTGCAGCCCATACTGACACGTGTCCAGATGGAGTGCAGATTCAATTACACAAGGGACACAATTTTATCTTATTTTTGGAGAACTCTTTTAAATACCCTAAAAAGGTTCCTGAGCTCCTCTCCCATGGCAGAGATTCACATTTATATTATTTGGAGCGCACTATGGGAAATCTCTGCTTTGCAGTTCAAGAGCGCATTTCTTAACAGTCTTTACTAAGGCGTGAGATATCACCCTCCCTCCCACAAACTATCAATCACAGTTTGACATCAGATTTAACAGTCTCTCAGATTTAGGTAATGCTGAGCTGGGATTAGTAGCATTTGGGAGGGAGAGGTGAAAGCCCTTGACCTCCGAGAAGACTCTGAAGAAACAACCAATTGGATGACAAAGCCGAGATATCATATATTGCGCTAGAGCGACAGCACAAAACAGAAAAGAGCTGAAGAATCAGGGGAGCTCATGGATTTTAAAAGGCATTTATCTCATTTTTTGAGCAATTGGCTGGTTCTTTTTAAACCAAGTTAACGATTTTTGAACAACATCAGATTTTAACTCAAGGCCCAAGTGGCCACTTGTAGAAGAAAATCATAAGGTAAAGAACAGGGCTTTATTACAATCAGTTTCCTTCCGATACACATTGTTTACATCTTTTTATTTTTTTATTGAAAGCAATAAAATAAGAAAGATACAAGTTTTAATTTATATATATTGTCCCCCTTAATGATATAATAATATTTATTCCCTTATATAGCACTATTTATTTATTCACTACATGAAACCAAGTGCCAGAAGAGCAAAAGCAATAGTCTACATAGAGTTTTCTAATCTTAAAGAGGACCTGTCACCAAACCAGGCTTGGTGATCTAATTACAGCACTGGATGCAGCATGTCTGCAGCATGCAGACAAGGGGTCCCCCAGCACTTGAGCAGCCCTGTACCCGAGATAATACAGGTAGAAAACTTACATGCTCCAGCCACTAAGGAGGTGGCTAGGGGCTGCAGCCAAGGGCAGATTCACACCCCCTGCCTGTGTAATCTGCCCACCATTGCCAATCATTCTCTCCCTGTCTGCAGCATTTAAACAGAGTTTTTTTTTCTCCCATTTAGTTTTCTAAGTGTATTATCTCGGGGTACAGGGCTGCTCAAGTGCTGGGGGACCCCTTGCCTGCATGCTGCAGACATGCTGTATTCAGTGCTGTAATTAGATGGCTGGCTTCACACTGCAGTTTTTCACCGATCAGTGTCCATCAGTGTTTGTGTGCCAAAACCAGGAGTGTCTCCAAAACTCAGAACAGGTGTCAATCTTTCAATTATACTTTTTCTCTGCAAGCTCCTTTCCTGGTTCCTCTCCTGGTTTTGGCACACAAATACTGATGGACACTGATCAGTGAAAAACTGCAGTGTGAAGCCAGCCGATCACCATGCCTGGTTTGGTGACAGGTCCTCTTTAATAACTTTGTCTGGAACGTACATAAAGGCAGTTTAATATCACATGCTTTCTACTTAAGGCCCACATAGCCACCCACAGAATTCAATCATTAAAGTAAAACTGTGAACTATAAGACAAAAAAAATTATTCTTGTTTCCAATATTTTTTCCTTTTTTCATACATCATAAGTAATTAAAAAATGTAGCGAGTGAAATAATTATTAAATATCTCCAATTTTCTAGATGAATGTATTTCTAAAGGTGCTAAGGACAGGAATTTCTCACCAGATGTTTTTAACAACCCATCCAATCCACACAGGCAAAGAAATCAAACCATGGATGTTTATACATTAAGTTATGTGTAAGTATGAGACCAGCTGAAATCTAACATGAAAAACAGCCGCACTCTCCTAAAACATGTCATAGAAAATTAGAGCAATATTTCAGCTAAGAATAAAATGGTGAAAATTTGAGACACTTAACTTTATAAATATGTCCATATCGATCAACCGCCCAGTCACCACATTGAGATGTCTCTGTTGTACTGGGCCACTAACACTCAGTCACAGCCTCTATCTGGGTTAAAAACCTCCTATTTTATGGGTGAGCTGAACCCTGCTACCAAAGAACAATAGCATCACAGCCCAATAAGGGCAGGTAAAAGTGCACTACATAGGGTGTGATCCCATAATCTAAATGAAAAAATCTTCGTCACTCAATCCTGTCAGTGTGCACAGGTACAACGCCAAACACAATAAATTGTAACACAAAAAACAGCAGCACTCTGCTAACACATATAATAGAAAATTAGAGCAATATTTCAGCTAAGAAAAAGAGATGAAAAATTAATTGTACTGGGTCCCTAACGCTCAGTCACAGCCTCTATCTGGGTTAAAAATCTCCTATTTTGTGGACAAGTTGAAACCTGCTGCCACAGAACAATATCATCACGGGTCAATAAGGGCAGGGAAAGGTGCACTACATAGGGTGTGAACCCATGAATCCAAATTAGAAAAAATCTGCAGTGCTCAATCCTGTAATCAAAAAGTCCCGAAAGACACAAAGGCGGATATAAATAATTCACAATTTTTATTTAGGGAATACCTGACAACAAGTTATATTCCATATACAATTACATAAATAAAAGAAGGGGGGGAAGACATATGATGATCAGCAAAAAGTGAGCTTCTGGATACTTTTACAATAGCAAATTTTTATATATCTAGCTAGAAGCAGTCTCTGGCGGTACAGATAAGGGGTAGGCCGTGTGACTGTATGGTGGTTATGCAGTTACTGGATAGTATCACTAATATGTGTAGAGATGGACTATTTGGTCATATGTCCTGAATTATCAGATTTTTAAGATCAATAGTGGAGTAACATCCATTTATTTGTGGTATGCCAAGATCTGGGCTTTTCTCACAAGATCAGAACTATTACAGGCATCCAACCACAAGGCAGGATCCAATCTCTCAATATAGACCCATTTAACATCAGAAATGACAATTTTAAGTCCATCAGTGCATCAGTGGATCAGCACAATCCTATCAAAGACACTCTGTGTTCCTGTGTCATGATATTATACATCTTGCTCAATAGGGCTATAGTGGATTAGATAACCTGTATGTAGGTGTCCGGCTCACGCCAATCCACCACTACTAGTTCCAACCATTAGTACCTAACACAGCTTTTAACGATGCAGCATTACTATCACAACAACAGAGACACAGTGTGCAGATTAAATTGAGCGGCCGTACACCGTGCACAATATCAATGACATTCCATCACTACAACCCCTGAGGAAGTCTGAGGACGAAACGCGTAGGGGTCCAGGGGCGGCCTGTGTGTGACTGAGGTAACATCTACGGAGGTATGTATGACACAGGAACACAGAGTGTCTTTGATAGGATTGTGCTGATCCACTGATGCACTGATGGACTTAAAATTGTCATTTCTGATGTTAAATGGGTCTATATTGAGAGATTGGATCCTGCCTTGTGGTTGGATGCCTGTAATAGTTCTGATCTTGTGAGAAAAGCCCAGATCTTGGCATACCACAAATAAATGGATGTTACTCCACTATTGATCTTAAAAATCTGATAATTCAGGACATATGACCAAATAGTCCATCTCTACACATATTAGTGATACTATCCAGTAACTGCATAACCACCATACAGTCACACGGCCTACCCCTTATCTGTACCGCCAGAGACTGCTTCTAGCTAGATATATAAAAATTTGCTATTGTAAAAGTATCCAGAAGCTCACTTTTTGCTGATCATCATATGTCTTCCCCCCCTTCTTTTATTTATGTAATTGTATATGGAATATAACTTGTTGTCAGGTATTCCCTAAATAAAAATTGTGAATTATTTATATCCGCCTTTGTGTCTTTCGGGACTTTTTGATTACATGCTGTATTCAGGTTGGACATTTTATGAGATATTGATATATAGTGCTCAATCCTGTCAGTGTACACAGGTGCAATGAAAAACACGAAAAATTGTAAAAAAACAGCAATTTTAACCCAGATAAAGGCTGTGACTGAGTGTTAGGGATTCAGAGTTGGGTGGTGAGGGAGCGCACTGCCTGGTTGGAGGTGGAAATGGGTGCTGCAACACAGAAGCAGTTATACTGCAAAAGGGAAGAAGGAGCTTATGTATGAAGTGCGCACAGCCAATATGCAGGTGATAAACGGATATTTATTTAGTGCAAGACAGAAAAAACCTTAATACGTGTTAAAAACAATTTGAGTGTTAGGGGCCCAGTACAAGAGAAACGCCTTGACGTGGCGACTTTGCGGTTCATCGATATGGCCATATTTATAAAGCTAAGTGTCTCAATATTTCTCATTTTTTCTATTAGCTGAAATATTGCTGTAATTTTTAATTATATGTCTTAGCAGAGTGCTGCTGTTTTTTGTGTTACAATTTATCGTGTTTGGCGTTGTACCTGTGCACACTGACAGGTTTGAGTGCCGCAGATTTTTTCTAATTTAGATTATGGGATCACACCCTGGTGCACCTTTCCCCACCCTTATTGGGCTGTGATGCTATAGTTCCCTGGTAGCAGGTTTCAGCTTGCCCATAAAATAGGAGGTTTTTAACTTAGATAGGTGAGTGTTAAGGGCCCAGTACAACAGAGATGTCTCGACATGGCTACTGGGCGGTTTATCGATTATGGCCATATTTATAAAGCTAAGTGTCTCAATTTTTCACCTTTTTTTCTTAGCTGAAATATTGCTCTAATTTTCTATTATATGTGTTAGCAGAGTGCCGCTGTTTTTTGTGTTTCAATTTATCATGTTCAATGTTGCACCTGTACACATTGTCAGGAATGAGTGCTGCAGATTTTTTCTAACAAGCTGAAATCTATAAGTAATTAATAATCTGTCCTGCCACTTAGTGAGAAATAATATCAGCTGGTTTAACTGAGGGTCTTTTAAAAAATGTCTCATTACTAAGGTACAACAGAAGCAACATCTCATGATGGGTAGAACCAGTGAGCTGTCTCAAGACCTTTGCAACTGTATTATTGCAAAACATACTGATGGCCTTGGATACAAAAGAATTTCTAAATCAATGAAGTATCCAGTGAACATTGTTGGGACCATAATCCAAAAATGGAAAGAACATTACTTCACTATAAACTGACCATAATCAGGTGCTCCCCGCAAGATTACAGACAGAGGAGTGAAAATAATTATCAGAGAATTGTCTAAAAGCCATCTGTGACAAGCTACAGAAAGACCTACAATCAGACAAGCCTGTGAAATATTAGCAGAATACAGTCTGGTGAGATTTGACCAAAATTGACCTCTTTTGATGCCATAATACACACCAAGTTTAGAGGCCAAATTTGACTGGAAAAAATCATACCAATGGTGAAATTTGGAGGTGGAAACATCATGGTATGAGACTATTTTCCAGCATATGGCACTGGCAGACTTCTTGTAATTGAAGGAAGGATGAATGGACAAATGTATCGAGACATTCTTGACAAAAGTACCTTTACACACGTCAACGTTTCTAGGAATTTCACTGGCAACTTACTGGTTGCAGCACAATCATGGAGACATTGTTCCATTTGTACACAGCAACAAGATAGAACAATGTGTCCATGATTTCACTGCAACCAGTAAGTTGCCAGTGAAATTCCTAGAAAAGTTGCTGCGTGTAAAGGTATCCTAATGGCCACTTTACACGCGGCAACAGGAACATAGAAAACGGCAGGTGTCGGAGACAATTGTACCTTTTACTTTCAAAACACCTTGAAGTGGCTGCGTGTAATTCAGGCATCTGCAAGGTGTTTTGAAGGTAAAAGGTACAATTGTCTCCGACACCTGCCGTTTTCTATCTTCCTGTTGCCGCGTGTAAAGTGGCCATTAGAGGTGAGTGCAGCTGGACTATTTTTTACTTGCTGCGATATGTTGGGATCCCTATAGTTCAGCCAAATTGAATTAAACAGGTGACTATGCTTTTCAATACAACCATATACAAAGAAGAAGCATAAACTACAGTTTATTTATCCTTTTTTAATGGTGGACTTATGCAACCTCATGAATCTCTAAGGGCCCTTTACACACGGCTACATTTGTAGCTTGTCACCAGGTAACTTACTAGTTGCAGTGAAATCATGGATATATGATTCCATTTGTACACAGCAACAAGATAGAACCATGTATCCATGATTTCACTGCAACCAGTAAGTTACCTGGTGACAAGCTACAAATGTAGCCGTGTGTAAAGGTACCCTAACATATGCTCATTGTCACTTAAGTGAGGAAGTAGGCGAACCCTAGTGCCACCTATTGAAGGTAGCAATCCTAAAAGTCATAATTGACTCTTTAACAAGCCTTTTAATATGATTTAGGATTTGTGTCAGATTAGAGCCACAAACTGCAGATGTTGTATTTCGGGTGATTGCACCTCATCAGTGCAATGTATGAGATCTGATCTGGCTGAAATCCTAAATCATATTAAAAGGCTTGTTAAAGAGTCAATTATGATTTATAAAATTGCT
>JARQOC010000005.1:241715261-241949377 GCA_033576535.1 Allobates femoralis | reverse complement strand
GAATATATTGATTGAATTGAATAGATAGATAGATAGATAGATAGATAGATAGATAGATAGATAGATAGATAGATAGATAGATAGATAGATACAGTCATATGAAAAAGTTTGGGCACCCCTCTTAATCTTACTCTTTTTTTTTTGTTTAAAATTGTTTTTTGCAACAGCTATTTCAGTGTGATATATGTAATAACTGATGGACATAGTAATATTTCAGAATTGAAATGAGGTTTATTGTACTAACCGAAAATGTGAAATATGCATTATTTCAAAATTTGACAGGTGCCAAAGTATGGGCATCCTTCTGATTTTCATGATTTGAATACTCCTAACTACTTTTTACTGACTTACTGAAGCACTAAATTGGTTTGGTAACCTCATTGAGCTTTGTACTTCATAGCCCGGTGTATCCAATTATGAGAAAAGCTATTTCAGGTGTCCACTTGCAAGTTGTTCTCCTAGTTGCATCTTCTCAGAGGAGTGGCATCATGGGCTCCTCAAAACAGCTCTGAAATGATCTGAAAAAAAAAATTGTTCGTCATAGTTGTTCAGGGGAAGGATACAAAAAGTTGTCTCAGAGATTTAACCTGTCAGTTACCACTGTGAGGAACATAGTAAGGAAATGGAAGACCACAGGGACAGTTCTTGTAAAGGCCAGAAGTGGCAGGCCAACAAAAATATCAGAAAGGCAGAGAAGAAGAATGGTGAGAACAGTCAGGAACAATCCACAGACCACCTCCAAAGACCTGCAGCATTATCTTGCTGCAGATGGTGTCACTGTGCATCAGTCAACAATACAGCACACACTGCACAAGGAGAAGCTGTATGGGAGAGTGATGCGTAAGAAGCCGTTTCTGCATGCACGCCACAAACAGAGTAGCCTGAGGTATGCAAAAGCACATTTGGACAAGCCAGTTTCATTTTGGAAGAAGGTCCTGTGGACTGATGAAACAAAGATTGAGTTGTTTGGTCATACAACAAGGTGTTATGCATGACGCCACAAAAACACAGCATTCCAAGAAAACCACTTGCTACCCACTGTCAAATTTGGCGGAGGGTCCATCATGCTTTGGGGCTGTGTGGCTAATGACGGCATCGGGAATCTTGTTAAAGTTGAGGGTCACATGGATTCCACTCAGTATCAGCAGATTCTTGAGAATAATGTTCAAGAATCAGTGTCAAAGTTGAAGTTACGCCGGGGATGGATCTTTCAGCAAGACAATGATCCAAAACACCGCTCCAAATCTACTCAGGCATTCATGCAAAGGAACAATTACAATGTTCTGGAATGGCCATCCCAGTCCCCAGACCTGAATATCATTGAACATCTGTGGGATGTTTTGAAGCGGACTGTCCATGCTCGGCGACCATCAAACTTAACTGAACTGGAATTGTTTTGTAAAGAGGAATGGTCAAAAATACCTTCATCCAGGATCCAGGAACTCATTAACAGCTACAGGAAGCGACTACAGGCTGTTATTTTTGCAAAAGGTGGATCTACTAAATTTTAATGTCACTTTTCTGTTGAGGTGCCCATACTTTTGCACCTGTCAATTTTTTGAAATAATGCATATTTCACATTTTTGGTTAGTACAATAAACCTCATTTCAATCCTGAAATATTACTGTGTCCATCAGTTATTACATATATCACACTGAAATAGCTGTTGCAAAAAAATCAATTTTAAACAAAAAAAAAGAGTAAGATTAAGAGGGGTGCCCAAACTTTTTCATATGACTGTAGATAGATAGATAGATAGATAGATGCTAGAATACCTAGATCAGGCTCACCTGTCTCCCGTTGCTACTTCCGGGGCCGCCTATTCAGCTAATTGCATATTCACTGCACTGTGAGACCAATGGCCAATCAGAGTAGCTCACACTGACAGCCTCTGTGATTGGCTGTGGTAGTCAGACTGGATTTCCTCAATCTGGACAGTGATTGTGCTTGGTTGCCATACACATTAGTGTATGGCAACCAACCTAGCGTTATAGGGTGTTAAATAAATAAATATCCAAAAAAATGCGTGGGGCTTTGCAGCATTTTTAAGTATAGCCCAATGAACGCAGACAACTGCAAGCTGCCACCCTCAGCTGCCTATTTTTACCTTGGCTGGCAATGAAAAATAGGGCAAAGCCCATGCATTTTTTTGCTAGCCGAGGGAAAATTAGACTGCTGAGGGTGGCAGTTCACAACTGTCTGCTTTCATTGGGCTAGACTCAAAAATGATGCGAAGCCCCACAAGCATTTTTTTTAATAATTATTTATTTAAGACCCTATAGTGCCAGATTGGTTGCCATACACTAATGTGTATTGAAACCAAGCAGAATCACTGTCTATATTGAGGAAATCCAGTCTGACTACAACAGTCAATCACAGAGGCTCTCACAGAGTGTGAGCTCCTCTAATTGGCTGTTTGTCTGACAGTGCAGTGAATATGCATTTAGCTTAATAGGCGGTCCCGGAAGTAGCATCTGGAGACAGGTGAGCCTGATCTAGCTATTCTATCCTATATATCTTGTCTATTCTTTTTCCAGCATGATAAACACCATGCTAAAGTCGCTTTCCTTACGCTGTCCCTGTGCTGTCCGTGTTATCTATGATTTTGTCAGACCCCTTGACTTGCATTGGCAAGTCTCGCACGAGAATGGCACACTGTCGCAGCATGTTGCAACTTTTTTCTCAACAAGATTCTGGATGACAAAAATGCTGAAGATACATGGTAATCTGCACTGACTCATTAAATAACATTGGTCTGAGTGCAATGCGATATTTTATTGCATTGCACTCGTTCATTTTTCACGTCAGTGTGTCCTTATCCTAAGGGTAAGACGCCTGGAAATGGTGTTTATTATTACTGCGTCATTTTCAGGGGTGGCTGTGGGCTCCTATTCTGTAGCGTGGGGGGGGCTCTGTAACAATGGACCCTCACCCCGCTGAGAATACCAGCCCTCAGCTGCCTAGTTTTACCTTGGCTGGCAGTGAAAAATAGGGCCAGACCCACGCATTTTTTTTGCCAGCCAAGGGAAAATTAGGCAGCAGAGGGTGGCAACTCACAGCTGTCTACCTTCATCGGACTAGACTTAAATGCTGCAAAGCCCTATGCATTTTTTTTTAGTAATTAGTTATTTAACACAATATAACACCAGATTGGTTGATATACATCTTATGTATGGCAACCAAGCAGAATCACTGTCCAGATTGAGGAATTCCAGTCTGACTACAACAGCCAATTACAGAGACTCTCACATAGTGTGAGCTCCTCTGATTGGCTGTTTGTCTGACAGTGCAGTGAATATGTAATTAGCTTAATAGGCAGCCCTGGAAGTATCAGTGGGAGACAGGTGAACCCGATCTACCTATCCTATGTATCCTGTCATATGCAAGTCAATGCAAGTTAATGGGTCAGACAAAATCACGAACAGCACACAGACAGCAAAGGGAAAGCATAAGGAGAGCGATTTTAGCATGGTGTTTCTCATGCTGGAAAAAGAATAGAAAGGATACATAGGATAGAATAGCTAGATCAGACTCACCTGTCTTCCGCTGCTGCTTACTGATAACAGCTGCGCCGGCAAGCAGGGAGTTAACTCTGCTGGCTCCAGCATGAGTGGCACATGGAACAACCGCGGTAAAAGCAGAGTTAACTCTCTGCTTGCCAGTGTGGCTGTTATTGGTAAGCATTGCCGGTAAGCAGGGCCTTAACTCCTGCGGCTCCTGTATGAGTCGGCTCATATAGAAGCCGCTGTGATCTCACCGCGGTCATTGTTGCTATACTAACCACTTATTTGGTTACTATGGCAACGGTCTCAGTGATGATAGCACCACTTACCAGCTGCTGCCTTTGCCCATTCAGTCATCACAGAGCACGGGGGGAAGCGTTCTTCCTCCCCGTGCTTTTTCATTTAGCAGAGCTGAATCATTTCAAGAACAGAGAAGACAGAAGAGAGAAGACGAAGATGCGTGGGGGTAATACAGATGGAGTCCCTAAGCGTGTCTGTGTCTTTTTTTTTAATAAATTATTTTTTCTCTGTGTGGTGTCTTTTTAACTCTTTATTGGAGATTCTTAATGGCTGGGTCTAACTTGGCCTGACATTAAGAATCTGGGGCTTAATACCAGCTGGTAAAACAACTCAGGTAGTAACCTCTTATTACGCAATGTGCCACCCGCCACCAGAGCCACTAGAAAAGCCTGGTAAGGCCCCTGGAAATGGCGCTCATTATTAATGCGCCATTTTCAGGGGTGGCTGTGGGCTACTATTCTTTAGCGTGGGGGTCCTATAACAATGGGCCCTCACCATGCTGAGAATAACAGCCCTCAGCTGCCTAGTTTTACCTTGGCTGGCAATGAAAAATAGGGGAAAGTGTACGCATTTTTTTTGCCAGCCAAGGAAAATATTAGGCAGCTGAGGATGTCAGCTCGCAGTTGTCTGCTTTCATTGGGCTAGACTTAAAAATGCTGTCAAGCACTTCACATTTTTTAAAAATATTTATTTATTTAACACCCTATAATGACAGATTGATTGCCGTACACTAATGTGTATGGCAACCAAGCAGAATCACTGTCCAGATTGAGGAAATCCAGGATTAAAGATCACTTGAAGTTAACATCAACGTGTGATGCACTGTCCTTTCCTCTTTCTGTGTATGGTATGGTTCAGGTGGGACTCCCTGAGGAGACCTGCGCCTCACAAATTGGTTAATATACAAACCCAGCTAACTTGGTGCTGTACCCCCTATATGTGTTTGAGGAAATCCAGTCTGACTACAACAGCCAATCACAGAGTCTCTCAAACAGTGTGAGCTCCTCTGATTGGCTGTTTGTCTGACAGTGCAGTGATTATTAATTAGCTTAATAGGCGGCCCCGGAAGTAGCAGCGAGAGACAGGTCAACCCAATCTAGGTATTCTAGTATCTATCTATCTGTGAACTCTATCCAATCAATCTATCCTGCCAACTTTTTTTTCACTTTATACAGCATAAGAAATTCCATGTTAAAATCACATTACACTCGGACAACACACGGATGTCACATTCGCATAGCAGTTGCATGCCAAACGGAGCAAAAAACGAATGTCACTCGTCCGACTCTCCTGGATGAGAAACGGACCAATTTTTTAGCGCCAGTGTGTCCCTACCCTGAAAGTTTATCGCATGGCGACAATTCACATTTGGTTGCTTAAACTTGTAAGGGGCAACAGCTTCAAACCAAGAAGTGATGGTTTGCTTTCATCCAAATCTAATAGATCTAAAGACTCAAGCACACAGTAAAGCAACATTCACTGGGTGCTGTACATATACTGTATATACAGTGCATCTCAATAAATGAGAATATCAGCAAAAAGATTATTTCAGAAATTCAATACATAAAGTGAAACGCATATATTAAATAAAGTCATTACAAACAGAGTGATCTATTTTAAGAGTTTTTTCTGTTAATGTTGAGGTTTATGATTTACAGCCAATGAAAACCCAGAGTTGTTATCTCAGAAAATTGGAATAATTAGCACAAAATACATACAAAGGCTTACTAAGTTTTAAAATGGTCCCTTAGTCTGGTTCAGTAGCCTACACAATCATGGGGAAGACTGCTGACTTGACAGAAGTCCAGAAGGCCAATCATTAATGCACTCCACAAGGAGGATAACCCACAAAAGGTCATTGTAAATTGAGGCCACAATAGTCTGGAGGAAGAGTGGAGAGGCCACAATCCAAGGTGCTTGCGGTCTAGTATAAAGTTTCCACAATCAGTGATGGTGTGGGGAGCCATGTCATCTGCTGCTGTAGGTCCAATGTGTTTTATTAAGAATAAAGTCAGCAATGCAGACTACCAGTAAATTTTAGAGCACTTCATGCTTACCTCTGCCTACAAGCTTTTTGGAGATGGAAATGTAATTTTCCAGCAGGACTTAGCCCCTGTCCACACCCACAGTATCGCTGTGCTTGATTGTCCAGCAAACTCGCCTGACCTAAACCCGATATAGAATTTTATGGGGTATTGTCAAGAGGAAGATGAGAGACACTAGGCCCAACAATGCAGACAAGCTGAAGGCTACTATCAATGCAACCTGGGCTTCCATAACACCTCAGCAGTGCCACAGCCTGATCACCTCCATGCCACACTACATTGATGCAGTAATTCATGCAAAAGGAGCCCTGACAAAGTATTGAGTGCATTTACTGTACATACTTTTCATAAGGCCAACAGTTATGAGTTAAAAATCATTTTTTCAGTTGGTCTTATGTAATATTCTAATTTTCTTAGATAATGATTTTTGCGTTTTCAATTGAATAATCATCAACATTAACAGAAATAAACACTTGAAATACATTACTCTGTTTGTAATGACTATTTATATTATCTAAATTTCTATTTATGTATTGAATTACTGAATAAATTATCTTTTTGCTGATATTTTAATTTATTGACATGCACCTGTACATTCTTTTTTAAAAGTAATGCACACATTGTGTACAGGAAACATTCATTCTTCCATATTCCATTCATACACATATTTTTGACATTAATGAATTCAGATTTTTTCTACCAATGTAACCATTGCACAAACTTACATATAACATAATATAAATCAGTAAAACATGCAACTCTGATTCTAATTATTTTTACCATAACTATTGGCATGTAAAATTACATTTTTCTGATGTTAAATTAACAATTTAATTTAATGTTAATTAGAAATCCAAGAAAAGAAATACATTTTAGATCTGAATCCCCAACTGAACCATACCAAGTTTACTAAATAGCTAGGTATACAGAATTTGACTTCATTGATGAACTTTGCCTGTAAATCTCTTACTATTGACTTTTATATATTTTATAAATCATAATGTTATACCTTTTAGTGATTGCAGAAGCTCGAGATGGTATTCTCCAAGGTCTGGCAGGACTGAGTCATTTGTAGGTTAGCCTTTGGCTAATATCCTCACAGGACAAGAAACCTGAGCGAGGCTTCTTTATTCGAAAAAACTGTACATTGTATGTGTCTCTAAACAATTGGAAGTGGAATGTTCTCACACTGACGTAAATTTATTGTTAAGGCTTTCTCTTAAGGATATCTAAGACATAATAAGTAGAGCACTGGACTATTCACCAAAATGTATGTAGCATTTAAAGGTTCAGTGTGATTTTATTTATACTTACACTTGATGTTACAGTTCAAGTAAACTTTATTCTTTATATTTTTACTTCTCAAAAAATATAACTTATTTTTCGGACTATAAGACGCACCGGACTGTAAGACGTATCCAGGTTTTAGAGGTGGAATATAGGGGAAAAAAATATTTGAAGCGAAAAATGTGGTAAGATATTTAAGAACATAAATAACATACTATTATATGTGGTGTTATTATATATAATAGTATGTTATTATGTTGGAAGTGTGGTGTCAGTAAAGTACTATATAAAGACGCTGGAAGGTGAGTATTAGGCTGCCTTCACACTTGCAGATGGATCTGCAGCGTTTTGCAGATGCATCTGCAAGTGTGAGCATGCTGACCGCGGCCCCTATGTTTATAATAGGGCGCACGCGGTGTGAAAGCTCTCATTCACTCCTATATGTGTACTGTCAGCAGGCGTATGCCTGCTGACAGATCACACTCTCCCGCCCGCAGCATGGACGCTACATCTCGCGTCCACAGTGCGGACGGGAGTGTGTGATCTGTCAGCAGGCATACGCCTGCTGACAGTACACATATAGGAGTGAATGAGAGCTTTCACACCGCGTGCGCCCTATTATAAACATAGGGGCCGCGGTCAGCATGCTCACACTTGCAGATGCATCTGCAAAACGCTGCAGATCCATCTGCAAGTGTGAAGCCAGCCTAAGAGTGGGGGCACAGGGGCTTATAATTAAAGCACCACTCCAGGACTGAAAAATAACACTGGAGTGCTGCTTTAAGATCCCATGGGAGAACTATAACTCACAGCATGTCCTGCAGATCCTATGGCATACTGGGAGTTATAGTTCACCACAGGAGTGGCAGAGTGCATTTTTATGTGTTATAATTACTAAACTTTTAAATAATTCTTACTTGTACTGGCTGTGCTCACATCAGGGAAGGTTCTGCAGCAGCCAGCAACGCTAGAAAAC
Source organism: Allobates femoralis (assembly GCA_033576535.1). Classification (NCBI taxonomy): domain Eukaryota; kingdom Metazoa; phylum Chordata; class Amphibia; order Anura; family Aromobatidae; genus Allobates; species Allobates femoralis. The sequence goes on along the minus strand of JARQOC010000005.1, from coordinate 241,941,266 downwards.
TGAAAGTATCTCTCTCTACAGTTTACAGGACCTGTGGTTAGATAATGAAGGCCTGGCGCATCACTTGACTGCACAGATCCCTCCCTCTTATTACCTCATCAAAGGTCCTGTAAGAGAAAGCTGCATTGTTTCTAGTGCGGTGTCTGTAGGACCAATGTTGACATAATGTAGAGGGAGGGCCCTTTGCTGTCATGTGATGCTCTAGCTCACCCTATTCATTAACTCACCACAGGTCCTATAATGATGGGAGCACTCAGCATCAGCACAGCTTGCACTGTGCTGTCAGGTATGCGACTGCAGCGATCCCTCCTGTGGCACCCTGCTCCTGCCGCCTCCTTCTCCACAGGACACACGATCTCCCCAGCTGCTGTAGAAATCCGGCTCTGGAGAAAGCATATGTGTCCAATGTTTAAGTGAAGGAATATTCATATGCTGCTCCCCGCCCACTGCTTAGTGCTGACAGGTGGGTGGAGAAGCGGCTGTAGAGACATGGGGGTCAGTGGGTTCTCTTGTCTGCTGGCTCAGCTGCCTTTAGCAAGACAACCTGGACCAGGCTTCTCCCCAAACTGAACGCACGAGCTCCTTAACAGTGGGTGGAACAGTACTCAGACAACACAGGGTGAGGGAACCACAATATTAAGGTTTTATTGGATCACCAAACTGTTAACAGCATATAACACATAACCAGCAAAACACAACAATGTAACACGCATCAGAGTCTCACCATTCTGCTGGCTCAGGGATTAGAATATAGCACAGCAAAGTCTGTAGCCAGGTGACTGGATCGTCCCAACCCGGGTGGCTTTCTTATGCAGTCTTTGTTATCCCAGCCTAGTCCGATTATTCGATGTTGAAGTCCTTGTGGTTTTATAATCCAGGTTCTGATCCCATTGGACGGCACCAAAATGCCTAGGCCTAGGCCTGGGGTTATGGCTGGCCAATCGGACCCGAAGATCTTATGGTCCGAAAAATATGGTATGTAAACAAGAATTCAGTTAAAAAACATGAAAATAATGAAGTTTGCAACTGACATGCTTTTTGTATGGTACCTGCCGTGACTCTCTTGCAACAAAAGATTTTATCTTTTATAGTGTAGAACTTTTTCCATGGAGCCCTGTCTTTAGAATGCAGTCACACAAGCATTTGTTCTGTCATGCAAGAGAATCAGATTAATTATGCTAATGACATTTGGCTGGAACTCTGATCTGAGTTTGAGCCATAATTTCTCTATCTTCTCTACTGTCTGTGTCTGCATGAATTGGACTACACTCGAATGACATCCAAGTGCAGTCTGATGTTTGACACACACCCTTAGACTTGTATGGGTGTACATTATTCTATATACACTAAGAAAAGGCACACATACACAAGTGCAATAATTATGAGCAATACAAGGCACACAGGTACAGGAGTAGGACTGTGCCTTTAAGGGTTCACATTCTACAAAGGATGGGTGACGATACACTAAGAAAGGGTAGGGCTGGTTTTGCGGCGGTTTAGTGGACTGAGGCTCACTGCATGTTGTAAGCTTGTCAGTGGGTCTTCAGGTTCCTTTTGAAGGTTTCTAGGTAGGGATGGGCGAGTCTACTCGCTAGGACTCGTTACTCGGCGAGTAGTAAGGGACTCGCAGGACTCGGTACTCTGCGAGTTTCCCAGCCATTACTCGCACAGCAACGAGTCCAATGCAAATCAATATCAATCCTAGTTTTGTCAGAGACTCTGACAAAACTAGGATTGCCATTGACTTGCATTGGTCTGATTACTGTGCGAGTAATCACTGGGAAACTCGCAAAGTAACTGCTGTTACTTTGCGAGCCGAGTCCAGCTGTCTGCTCTGTGCAGGCTGCCGCAGCTCCAGGGTCCTAGAGCCCGCCTGCTCTCCCTGTGCACAGAGATGATGTAGCAGAGCTGAGATTGTTCTCAGTCTGCTCATTCCCTGTGCATAGACATCTATATCTATGCACAGAGATGTAGCAGAGAGGACATCGCGTTTTGGACTACGTCGGACGGAAGAGGATTTTTTTAATTAAAGATGGAGTCCCTAATGGCTTTTTTTTTTTATTTCTAATAAAATTTTTTCTCTATGTTGTGTTTTTTTAACCCTTTATTGGAGATTCTTAGTGGCCGGGTCAAACGTGGCCTGACATTAAGAATCTCGGGCTTAATACCAGCTTGTATAACAAAGCTGGTATTAACCCCTTTATTACCCAGCGTGCCACCGCCACCAGGGCCACTGGAAGAGCGGGGTTCAGCGCCAGAGGATGGCGCTTCAATGAACGCGCCATCTTCTGGGGCGGCTGCGGGCTGCAATTTGCAGCGGGGGGTGCCCAGAAAGCTTGGGCATCCCTGCGCTGCGGATTCCAGCCCCCAGCTGCTTAGCTGTACCTGGCTAGACATAGAAATTGCGAGGAGCCCCACACATTTTTTTTTAATTATTTCATGAAATTCATGAAATAATTAAAAAAAAGGGCTCCCCTATATTCTTGTGTCCGGCCAGGTACAAATAGGCACCTGGGGGTTGGGGGCAGCCCGTCGCTGCCTGCTGGATCCGGCTGGTTCCAGAAATACGGCAAAGCCCACATGAAATTTTTTTCTGACAAATCCATAAAACAATGTAAATAAAAGGGACTGCATCTTTATTAACCCCTGGACCATGGGCGAGGGGTTAATAAAGATGCAGTCCCTTTTTTAGGATTGTTTTATTGATTTTTCATAAAAAAAATTACATGGCCTTCGCCGTATTTCCAGCCGGATCCAGCAGGCAGCGACGGGCTGCCCCCAACCCCCAGGTGCCTATTTGCACCTGGCCAGACACAAGAATATAGGGGAGCCCTTTTTTTTATTATTTCATGAATTTCATGAAATAATAAAAAAAAAATGCGTGGGGCTCCGCGCAATTTGTATGTCTAGCCAGGTACAGCTAAGCAGCTGGGGGCTGGAATCCGCAGCGCAGGGATGCCCAAGCTTTCTGGGCACCCCCCGCTGCAAATTGCAGCCCGCAGCCGCCCCAGAAGATGGCGCGTTCATTGAAGCGCCATCCTCTGGCGCTGAACCCCGCTCTTCCAGTGGCCCTGGTGGCGGTGGCACTCTGGGTAATAAAGGGGTTAATACCAACTTTGTTATACAAGCTGGTATTAAGCCCGAGATAATGCTATTTCCCACACATATACTGTCTAGTGTTGCAGCGGATCTTCACTTTAAATGTCGTTTTTTTTTTTCTTGCTTGCACCTAGACATAAGGTTGAAGCCAGTCTTATATTATGTAATTGTAGTACTGACTTTTTGACTGAGCTCCCTTCCCCCGCCCGGTGGCCATGTTTGGTATCCATTTTATTGTAGTCATGTCCATTATAACCCCTCATAGCTGGTTTTAATTGTAGATAGAGGCATATAAACCCACACATACAGCATTATACCATGAGAGAGGCACACGGTTAGGACCCGGTATAATGAGAAAAACCGTGACGAGGTTACCGGGCTCTTGAACGCAGCGGCCGCTGCTTTAAGCTAAGATTTCTCAAATTTTTCTTAGATTCATAAGCAGTTTCTGCCATGTTTTTTTCCCTTGTCTTTGTTAGCTGTGCAGACAGCCCTGCTATTCACATGCAGCCATTATGCTATTTCCCACACATATACTGTCTAGTGTTGCAGCGGATCTTCACTTTAAAGGTACAGCTAAGCAGCTGGGGGCTGGAATCCGCAGCGCAGGGATGCCCAAGCTTTCTGGGCACACCCCGCTGCAAATTGCAGCCAGCAGCCGCCCCAGAAGATGGCGCGTTCATTGAAGCGCCTTCTTCTGGCGCTGAACCCCGCTCTTCCAGTGGCCCTGGTGGCTGTGGCACGCTGGGTAATAAAGAGGTTAGGGCCAGCTTTATATTATCAGCTGGCCCTAAGCCCAAAATTTATGGCGGTCACGCCAATATTAGACATGACCGCCATGAATTTCTATTAAATTGTTTTAAAAAAAACACAACACAGAGAAAAATTTTTATTAGAAATAAAAAAAAAAGCCATTAGGGACTCCATCTTTAATTAAAAAAATCCTCTTCCGTCCGACGTAGTCGAAAAAGCAATGTCCTCTCTGCTCATCCCTGTGCATAGATATAGATGTCTATGCACAGGGATGAGCAGACTGAGAACAATCTCAGCTCTGCTACACACAGGAAGACCAGGCGGGCTCTAGGACCCTGGAGCTGCGGCAGCCTGTACAGAGCAGACAGCCTAACTCCTTACTGTGCGAGTTTCCCAGCGATTACTTGCACAGTAAACGAGTCCAATGCAAGTCAATGCCAATCCTAGTTTTGTCAGAGTCTCTGACAAAACTAGGATTGCTTCAGGCTGAAGCTTCCGAGACACATCTGCGATTTGTAAATCGCACACTACTCGCTATTACTCGCTTCCCCATTCATTAACATTGGACTCGCTAGACTCGCACCGAGTAGCGAGTCCCGGGCTCGGACTCGCTAGAGTCAAGCGATTCCGAGTAATTTAGGACTCGCCCATCACTATTTCTAGGGTAGGTGAAAGTCTGATATGTTGGGGTGAAGAGTTCCAGAGTATGCACGGTAGAAATCTTGTATGCAGTTGTGGGAAGGAGACATAAGAGGGGAATAACGAAGGAGATCTTGAGAGGATCGCAGGTTGCATGTAGGTAAGTACTGGTAGACTATGTCACAGATGTATGGAGGGGACAGGTTGTGAATAGCTTTGTATGTCATGGTTAGAGTTTTGAACTGGAGTCTCTATGCAATGGGCAGCCAGTGAAGGGCTTGGCAGAGAGGAGAGGCTGGGAAATAGTGGGTAGACAAGTGGATTAGTCGGGTAGCAGAGTTTAGGGTAGATTGGAGGGATGCAAGAGTGCTATAGGGGAGGCCAGAGAGTAGGAGGTTGCAGTAGTCAAAGTGGGAGATGATTAGGGCATGCACGAGTGATTCTTAGTCAAGGAATGTATGGATGTGGAAAATGCTTTTGAGTTGGAGTCAGCAGGAGGTGGCAAGGGTTTGGATATGTGGCTTAAAAGAGAGTGTGGAGTCAAGCATTATTTTAAGGCAGCGAGCATGTGGAATTGGGGAAAGCGAGAAACCATTTAGTTTGATGGATAGGTCTGGTGGGATGGTAGAGTGAAATGGTGGAAAGATAAAGAATTCAGTTTTTTTCCATGTTCAGTTTTAGAAATCAAGCAGCAAAGAAAGATTAAATAGCAGACAGGACAGACATTGTTCTATTTTGGTTAGTAAGGAGGTGATATCAGGCCCAGCGAAGCAGAGCTGCGAGTCATTAGTGTAGAGATGATACTGAATTTCGTGGGACTCTATGAGCTGTCCCAGGCTGAAGGTGTAGATGGAAAGAATAGGGGTCCCAGAACTGAACTTTGGGGAACACCAACAGATAGGGGGTAATGCAATGAAGTGGTGTGGGAGAGCAAAAAGCTGAATGTCCGGTCTGTTAGATATGAAGAAATCCAGGATAGGGCCAAGTCTGCGATACCAAGAGATGAGAGAATCTGCAGCAAGAAGTAGTGGTTCACTGTGTCAAAGGCAGAAGACAGGTCCAGAAGGAGGAGGGCAGAGTAGTGTCACTTGCTCTTGGCGGTTAGTAGGTCATTTGTGACTTTAGTTAGGGCAGTTTCAGTTGAGTGATGCAGTCGGATGCCAGATTGTAACTGGTCAAAGAGGGAGCAGGAGGAGAGGTGAGAGGACAGTTCAAGATTGACATGCTGTTACAGCAGTTTTGAGGCATAAGGGAGAAGTGATATGTGGCATTAGCTAGACACAGAGGATGGGTCGAGGGAGGGCTTTTTGAGGATGGGTGTGATAGAGGCATGTTTAAAGGATGATGGGAAGACACCAGTTGCTAGGTTGGGATGAAGACTGTGGTGAGGTTGGGGATAAGGTGGAATGGGAGCGGGTCAAGCTCGCAGGTGGTGAGATGTGATCTTGACAGAGGAAAGGAGAGTTGATCTTCTGTCACAGTGGAGAAGCTGGTTTTGGAGGAAGACAGCTGAGAAGTTATGAGGAGGGACTTATTCTGATTTTATCAATCTTATGCATGAAGAAATAATAATAATATTTTTTCACTTAGCATTAATTCCATAGCACTTTACATATATTTGCAACACTGTTCCCATTGGGGCTTACAATCTAAATATCCTATCAGTATGTCTGTGGAGTGTGGGAGGGCATCTTTTTAAGGCGGCCTATCATACTCCCTAACATGTCCATTGTACTGTAGACAGTGAATGGGCTATCCTCTGGACATTATTCTTCTACAAACTCCACCAAACCATAAAGGTCTACACAGACTGATGACCATTCATGTAAGCTTAGCCCTATACCCCATTTCCTCAAGATGCCTGGACCACCAGTGCAATAAGCCCCGGCACCTTGTACAACCCCTATCCCGTTGTAGATTGTAAGCTCTTTTGAGCAGGGTCACCTTCATTTCTTGCTTTATTTCTTGTATTTTTTTTTTTCACATTGATTCTATGCCTATTGTTTTTGTATCCAATGATTGTACTTTATTTGTTCTCTATTGTAATTACTTACTGTATATTTTCTGTACGCTAACCCTACATTGTAAAGCGCTGCGGAATATGTTGGCGCTATATAAATAAAGCTTTATTATTATTATTATTATTATTATTATTTAGTCATGCTGGTCTGCCAGGGTTCCTGTTGATTGTACGAGTTTTGCTATGCGTGAGGAGGGGCGGCCGAATTAAGTGCTGTTGTAATTGTGGTGTTATATAAAGTGGCAGCAGTATCTATATCGTCTAATGAAGCTATGTCTGTGAGAGGGAGAAGGGACTTAGAGATTGAGCAAACCCTTAAAGCCAGGCCTATTGTGTACAGTAGCTACATTCCAGAAGAAAGTTTAACTCTTAATATACCAGACACCTATCTCCAGCTCACTGATTTCTATACATCAGTTTCTGCTCCATCCCTTCCCCTCCCTCCTCTTCCTAACTTGCAATACCACTAAAACACTGCTTTCAGTGCAGGCCTAATTGTGGCACCCCTGCGGCTAGGCGCCACAGGGTAGTATTACACTTGAATATAAAAATGTGTTTTTCCTTGTAAGTTGCTAGTTCAGGGTTTAAACCTTATGGAGTCTATTTTTAGCACTCACTTAGGACCGCACCACTTAGAGTAGGGGGAACTGGTATGGTACGTTCCACAGGGTGGGGGCGGAGCTTAGGAGAGAAGTAGAGTGACAGTTGACAGTTTACCTCAGTCGGTGCTGGGAAGGCAGACAGATTGGTCAGGCCTGGCAGCCCAGCTGAGTGGAGGGTACCCCATCTTTATGTGGGGGCCCAGGACAGATGGCAAGGGGCCAGGGCTGGTAGGAGCCAGCTGGTCATGTTGAGGGGACACCGGTGACACGGACAACCGAGGCAGCCAGGAGTTCAACCCTGACTGCAAAGCCGACGAGCTGCAGGCCCAACAGAACCGGGTTGCTGACAGCCCCACAAAGGTACCTCACCCCTCAAGCCCAAAAGACGGTCCTACACTAGTGAAGGAAGACTAAAACCCAGTGTCAGGTGGGAAACTTGTGTGTTCCTGCTGTTCCCATTTGGACCGGTATAAGTCTAGCTAAGCTTACTAGATACAGACTGCAGGACTGGCGGGTGAGCTCTTCAAAGGTGGGAAAGACTGAAAGATCTAGAGAAAGTAATAGACCCTGGAAGACTAAGAAAGAACATCTAATGACTCCATAAGAAAAACCCTGAGTTGGCAACAACACTCTAGAACCAAATTGTACCGTGTTTTGTTATGCCATCAGCTGGTACCGAGTAAAGCAAAGTTAAACTAGAACTGGTTTCTGTTATTCTTCCTGCCGCAGCTCAAAGGACTTAACATCATCAACATCAACAGCAGAGGGGTAAGAACTGCACCTCCATTTACCATCACTGACCTCACTCACCGTCTCACCATCATAGCTGCCCTGAGGTAAAGCTCCACCTGTGGGGAGCTGTACCACACACTGCTGCCCCCTCCATCACCTCAGTGGCCGGCTGGCAGCGCCGGTACCATCTTACCGTACTCTACAGGTGGTGTCACGTTCCCCTGTAAATAACCCCTTTTACCCCCACCGTTTACCATCAACATCTGGTATAATTGATCACCAGGGCACGGCATCGGGGTCCCGACCATCCGTGACTCCCCACACAGTAGCCCTGGTGTCCGAGTCCCTCATCCACCCTAGCTCTGGTTGAATCATAATCTTTGCTTTCTATTCTTAAGCCCCAGTCACACAAAACGATATCGTTAGAGAGATCGTTGTAAGTGTGACGTTAGAACGATCTCTATAGCGATGTCATTCTGTGTGATACTTTGCAGCGATCAGGCCCCTGCTGTGAGGTCGCTGATCGTTGCAAAGTGATGTGGGTCATTTTTTGATCGTTGGTTTCCCGCTGGTCAGCACGCATCGCTGCGTGTGACCGCGAGAAACCAGCGATCTGTGACCTCACAGGGCTGGTTATTATGGTAAACACCGGGTATCCAGGCAGCGCGCGCTGCCTAGATACCCAGTGTTTACCTTGGTTACCAGCGTCCTCCCTGCTTAGCACTGCCTGTACGCTGGTAACTATGATAAACAGCAGGTATCTAGGCAGCGCGCGCTGCCTGGATACCCGGTGTTTATCATAGTTACCAGCATTCTCCCTGCTTAGCACTGCCTATAAGGCAGCACTAAGCAGGGAGCGATGTGGGAGGTGGCTCCCATGGCCTGATCGCTGGGGAGATCTGCCTGTTTGACAGCTCCCCAGCGATCAGGTAATGACGCTCCAGCGATTACAGGCAGGTCGTTATCGCTGTCGGGATCGTTGGAGCGATCGTGATGTGTGACTGGACCTTAAGTGTATGGAGCTGTGTGCTTGTTAAATTAATTTATCTTTATGTCTAAACATAGTAATAGCAGTTTGGACTTAGAACAACCCATTGGTAGCTGAACATGTTACAGCAGAAGTTAAAGCAGAATACCTCTTATATAGTATAGGAAAGGCCATACTTAATTGTTACAAGAGTCCAAAATGTATTGTGCCTAAAAACATTTGGTTTGGATTTCTTTTTCCCTTAATAATAAAGACTTTCATTTATAAACTGCATTTTGCTTACTTATGTTATCTTTGTCTAATATTTAAATTTGTTTGGTGATCTCCAACATTTCAGTGTGAAAAATGTTCAAAAGAATAAGAAATCAAGGAGGGGGCAAACATTTTTTCACACCATGGTATGTGTACAAAAAACGGAGGTGTACCTAAATTGATATGGATCAATAAATGAGTCAATCATCGGAGTGCTGGGTGGAATAAAGTTCAGGGCTTTTGAGCTCCTAATAATATAAAGGTTCTGACCCAGGCAGGGCCATATTTATAACTAGGCACTGAAGGGCATGTGCCTAGGAGCGCCGGGCTGCAGGGGACGGCTCCAGGGACAGGAGTTCAAAGAAACAAATATTTTTTTTCTGCTCCCTCCCCTAGACTCTATAGGAAAATTGGAGTCTTTGCGGTGGAAGGGGTGTTAGCAGTGGCAGCAGGGGCTCTGTGCTCATTAATCAGTGTCTATACTGATGAATATGCTCCCTGCTCCCTTTACTTCCTGGTCATGGGAGCTCTGGGCCAGCGGCTCCCTGACCCCACTTGCAGCTGCCTGCACATGCTTCTGACATCAGAACAGTTAACCTCTTCACCTCTGGCATCAGTCCAGAGTGCAGAGCACCACAGAGAAGGGAGAGAGGTGCCATTGTAAGGTAGGCGCCACACAGCTGAATATACTGGGAAGAGGGACAGCTGGGATCCTTGTGGGGACAGGGGAGGGGGCAGCTGGGATTCCTGTGGGGGACAGGGGATGGAGGAAGGCTGGGATCTGTGTGGGGGACAGGGAGGGATGGGCTGCGGCTGGGTTCCGCATGGGGGAGGCTGGGATCCATGTGGGGGACAGGGGATGGGGGCAGCTGGGATCCCTGTGGGGGACAGCGGGAGTGGGGGCAGCTGGGAATCTGTGGGGGACAGGGGACGGGGGATGGATGGGATCCGCTTGGGGGACAGGGGACGGGGGATGGCTGGGATCCATGTGGGGGTCAGGGAATGGCTAGGATCAGCGTGGGGGACAGGGGTGGCTGGGATCCAAGTGGGGGTTAGGGGGCTGCTAGGATCTGCGTGGGGAGAGGGGGTGGCTTGGGAAAAGGAGAGGGGGGGGCTGGGATCCATTGGGGGACAGGGGGTGGCTAGGATCCGCATGGGGGAAAGGGGGGGCTGGGATCCGCATGAGGACAGGAGAGAAGGGGGGCTGGGATCTATTTCACCGAAGGTTAGTTTTTGAGTTATCCAGGCTTAATATTTAAATAAAGAGAGATAAACTTTTATCTTGTTTTTGATTTCTTACTTTATTCAATTAAAAATCCTGTGTGGATTTGTGAGACAGTGTTTGTTGCTTTCACATAGACAACCCACCCCCACATAGCAACTAAACACACAATATCTGCAAGTGAGGTACAATGACAGGGTCTGTCTCAGTTGGAGGACGATATATAGTTGTATGGAGAAGTAAGGACGATAAGAGGGATGATGGCCCCTGGACACAATTTGTCTCCAAAAGGGCTTCAGACCAAATACCCTTGTGGTTTATATAATTCAAACCCAGGTTCTGGGTTGTCCTAGTGTATGTCTATCGTCCCTTATGTAGAAGTCCAACCCGACCCTCCGTTCAAGGTCCTACGTTTTGTGCAGACATAGATAATCTCATCAATATATAGCAATTGATATGGCTTATTATAGCTTACATCCGCCTGGGATCTGCATGAAACAGGGGCAAACTGGGATCTGCATGGGGGACAGGGGCAGCTGGGATCCACATGAGGACAGATGGTGGCTGGGATTTGCACAGGGGACAGCTGGGATCTCAGCACAGTGGGACAGGGGGCAGCTGGGATCTGCATAGGGGACAAAGGGTGGCTGGGATCCACTTGGAGGACAGGGGAGGGGGCACACCTGGGGACAGGGGAGGGAGGGGGTGGCTGGGATCCACTTGGGTGACAGGAGGCGACTGGGATCCGAATGGGGGACAGGGGAGGGGGCGACTGGGATCCCATTGGTAACAGGGGAGGGGGCGGCTGGGATCCGCATGGGGGACAGGGGGGGCCGGGATCTGCATGGGGGACAGGGGGTGGCCGGGATCCGCACAGGCTGCAGGGGGCAGCTGGGATACGCATGGGGGACAGGTGAGGGGGGGCGGCTGGGATCCACACAGGGACGGGGGGAGGGGTGACTGGGATCTGTCTGAGGGATAGGGGGTGGCTGGGATCTGTACAGGGGACAGGGGGTGGCTGGGATCCGCACAGGCTACAGGGTCAGCTGGGATCCACACGAGGACAGAGGGCAGCTGGCATCTGCACGGGTGTCAGGGGGCGGCTAGGATATGCACCGGGTATAGAGGGCAGCTGGGATCCTGCATGGGGGACAGAAGAGGGGGGCGGCTGGGATCCACACGGGGACAGAGGTGGCTGGGATCCGCATGGGGGACAGAGGGCGGCTGGGATCCACACAGGGGACAGGGGGCAGCTGGGATCCACACAGGGAACAGGGGGCAGCTGGGATCCGCATGGGGGACAGGGGGCGGCTGGGATCTGCACAGGGGAAATGGGGAGGCTGGGATCCACATGGGAGATGAAGGGCAGCTGGGATCCACATGGGAGACGAGGCAGCAGGGATCTGCTTGGGAGTTGAAGGGGGCTGGGATCTGCTTGGGAGTTGGAGGGAGCTGGGATCTGCATGGGAGAGGAGAGCTGGGATATGTATTGGAGAGGGGCAGCATAACATGGGATGTGTATAGGAGAGGGGGCAGAATAACATAGGATCAGTATGGGAAAGGGGGTTGAATAACATGGAGTCAGTATGGGAGAGGGGGCAGAATAACATTGAATGTGTATGGGGGAGAAGGCAACATAGCATGGGACGTGTAAGATAGAGGGGGCAGCATAACATGAGATGTGTATGGGAAAGGGGCAGCATAACATGGGACCAGTTCAGGAAAGAGGGCAGCATAACATGGGATGTGTATGGGAGAGGGGGCAGCATAACTTGCTTTGTGTATGGGAGAGGGGGCAGCATAACATGGGTTGTATATGGGCAGCATATCATGGGAATTCATGGACCTAAAAAAACAGATATCTCCTAAAACTTAAAGGGGTCGTCCTAAGGCAAAGTAAATGTAATTCTAAATCTCTATTAAGTGCCATAATCTAATTTTTTTCTATTATATTTGCATTAAAAATTGCCTATCATTTCCTAACCACACTATCTAATTGTTGTTCTATTTTTTCACTCTTTCCTTTTTGATGATGCTTTGTTTGAGAATTCCACTGCATGGTGCATGCTAGAACATTGAAACAAATAGTTAATTAATTAACATTGATTAATGTTGTAGTTACTTTGCTATATGTAGGTCCTTTCTGTTTGTACTACCCTCTCCCCATGGATCATCTGGTGCTTCGTCAACATTTGACATCCAAATTAGTAGTGCTGATGGATTGTTACAGCTGCGGGTGAATTAGATTGCATGTGAAAATAATAATAGGCTTAAGTTTATTCAGTTTTTCTGATTTATCATATATAAGCTAGAAAAATTATACTCATTGTCACCAGAACTTGTAGTTGATATAGTGGATGTCGGACTGTGCCAATTGTGGCTCTATTTGATAGTCAGTCGTAACTAATGATTATTAGTCCTAAATTTCGAGTTATAAACTCACTGCGTTTTTCTGGAATGGTGCGATTTTTGATTGTTTACAGGTCTCCTTGTAATCTGATTATTTCTGGTTACAAGACTAGTTGATGGTTATGGTTTTTGCATATTGTTTTGACATACTAGCTCGCCCTTTTGGCACACTAGTTTGTCTTGTTGCCTTAATTATAAGATCACTGATATTGCTTTTCGCAATGCAGTTTGGATATAGTTCTTGTTCCATGCAGTCTGCTCACCCAGCGCTGAAACCATCATTTGTCACTGTAGTTTCTTATATGCTTTTATATTGAAAGTAAAATGTGCATTTTTGTACGTATTGCTAATGGTCCTAATGTGTTTTACAGTTGGTGATAAGTGGAATTATGATTTTAAGATTTTATCAGCTAATGGTGACGTCATTGTATGATATAGACTCCTCCTATATAGGAAGTGAGCTATACCTCCATTAGCTTGTGACCCGTGGAAGCGCACACAGCGCGAAACGGTGCCGTCGTCACCTCAGCCTAATCCTCCTCCCTGCACCATGTGAATGGCGAACCGTGAATAAAGCAAAGCAACACTGTGCCGTCTCCTTTATTTCAAGACAAATGGGAGATAAGGACTCACCACTTCATGCCCAATCTAACCCTTTCTAGAACCCGTTGACGTTACTATATTAAGAATTTCTACTTTATTTTTATTAATAACCACTTAATACTTAATAACAATCTTCTATACTTCACTCTGGATATAGTTTTATCAAGAAGTGTATGTGTTACTAAAAGATAACGGTATTTCACTTTAATTTTGTTAAATGTTAATTTTAATATATTTCATTTATGTTATGATATACTCAAGGAATCTAAGATGTAAAAGATGTGGTATTTTCTTGTAACTAGTTTGAACGATTAGGATGTTGGTTCCGTTTATGTAGTATGTGTATTTCTTCCCCCCCCCCCTCATTTATTTATGTTTCCCCTTCTGTAGAAAAGTTCAATAAAAATACTTTGAACAAGAAGTCTTGATAACCAGGCTCTGGGTGAGAGAAACAAAGCCCTTGAAAAACAAGAAGATAAAAAGCATAGCCAAGGAACTTCAAAAAAATTGTAAATCATTCAATTATGTAACATAGTAACATAGTAACATAGTTTTTAAGGTTGAAGGAAGACTTTAAGTCCATCTAGTTCAACCCATAGCCTAACATGTTGATCCAGAGGAAGGCAAAAAAAAACCCATGTGGCAACACTAATCTCCACATTGGGGGAAAAAATTCCTTCCTGACTCCAGATACGGCAATCAGACTAATTCCCTGGATCAACGCCCTATCAAAGAATCTAGTATGTATAACTGGTAATATTATAGTTTTCAAGAAAGGCATCCAGGCCCCTCTTAAATGTTAGTAGTGACTCACTCATTACAACATCATGTGGCAGAGAGTTCCATAGTCCCACTGCTCTTACAGTAAAGAATCCGCGTCTGTGATTATGATTAAACCTTCTTCCCTCCAGACGTAGAGGATGCCCCCTTGTCCCAGTCTCAGGCCTAAGAGTAAAGAGATCATTAGAAAGGTCTCTGTACTGCCCCCTCATATATTTGTACATTATTATAAGATCACCCCTAAGCCTTCGTTTTTCCAAGCTAAATAACCCCAAGTTTAATAACCTGTCTTGGTATTGCAGACCCCTTAGTCCTCTAATAACTTTTGTCGCTCTTCTCTGGACCCGCTCTAGTTCAGCTATGTCTTTCTTATACACCGGAGACCAGAATTGTACACAGTATTCTAAGTGTGGTCGCACTAGTGACTTGTATAGAGGTAAAATTATGTTCTCCTCATGAGCATCTATGCCTCTTTTAATACATCCCATTATTTTATTTGCCTTTGCAGCAGCTGCCTGACACTGGCCACTAAATGTGAGTTTGTCATCTACCCATACACCCAGGTCTTTTTCAGTGATAGTTTTGCCCAGTGTTTTATAATGAAGCACATAATTATACCCTTTGTTTTCTCTGCCCAAGTGCATGACTTTACATTTATCCCCATTAAAGCGCATTTGCCATTTAGCAGCCCAAGCTTCTAGTTTACATAAATCCTCCTGTAATATAAAATTGTCCTCCTCTGTATTGATTACCCTGCAGAGTTTAGTGTCATCTGCAAATATTGAGATTCTACTCTGTATGCCCCCTACAAGGTCATTAATAAATATATTAAATAGAAGCGGGCCCAACACTGACCCCTGTGGTACCCCACTGTTAACTGTGACCCATTCTGAGTGTGTTCCATTAATAACCACCCTTTGTTTCCTATCACTAAGCCAGTTCTTAACCCACTTACACATATTTTCCCCTATCCCCATTGCCCTCATTTTATGTATCAACCTTTTGTGTGGCACCGTATCAAAAGCTTTTGAAAAGTCCATATACACCACATCCACTGCATTTCCTTGGTCCAGTCCAGAACTTACTTCTTCATAGAAGCTTATTAGATTAGTTTGACAGGAACGGTCCCTCGTAAAACCATGTTGATAATGGGTCATGAGGTTATTTTTGTTCAGATACTCCAGTATAGCATCTCTTAGAAAACCCTCTAGGATTTTACCCACAGTAGAGGTTAAGCTTACTGGCCTATAATTTCCAAGTTCAGTTTTTGTCCCCTTTTTGAATATTGGCACCACATTTGCTATACGCCAGAAAGGCAAAAATATTTCCCAACAAAGGTCACAGATACAAACATAAACAGGATGCCACAAATCCCCTTATTAAAGGAGGTAGCACAGGTGTAAGATACTGATGAAACAACCATTTACAACCTACAAGTTCATGGAGGACATTATTGCCCAGTATAAGAATTGCACACAGATGTATGGTAGTTTGCAATAGGGCATACGGTAACTCACAGACATGTGAAGCACAGTGGCTATCCAACATTCCAACAAGAAAATGGAAATTATCAGTGGTATTCACCAATCCTTAAAACTTATGAGCTTTATTGACGAAGTGTTAAAACAAATTCAAATGAGAGTATTGTAACAAGTTTATCGGATGACAGATGTTTCATGAGTAAATCACTTCTACTGGTGTGGGTGATGTTTTAAGGATTGGTAAGTGCTGCTGATATTTAGGATTTTCTAGATGGAACTTTAGATCTAAAACTAATCTGTGTGTGCACCACCATATATTCAAATTTGATAGTCTCAAGAGCACATATAGTGAAGATAAGTACTGCATAAACTATATGAGTGGTGCCTGGGTTTATTCTATTTTTGAAGCTGCCTATCCAACAGCCTATTACACACCCCTATTCAATTAGGAGGGATGGTCGACACTTTATTAGTGCTTAATATTGGTACAAGCCCTTAGTTTACAAAGTCCCCATTGATGGGCTTGGCTGCACCCTGTAAAGAAATATAACATGAGCAGAAAAATATATAATATAAAAATAAGGTATTGGTTGATATTTTCTCCAAAATACACAAGCTTGTAACCCACGACAAGGGTTCGCACTGTCTTGTGCTTCCTTCACTACAGTAAAAATAAAAAGCATAGCCATGGAAATAAAAATAACTTCAAAAATGTCACAAATAATTCAATTACAAACATACCCAAAAGGCAATAGTATTTACCAGCCAAGTTTAGAGAAGCAAATGCACCAACAGGATGTAGCAGACCCCCTTTATAAAAGAGGTAACACAGATGAATAGTATACTAATGAAGCAATCACTTTTAACCTATCAAGTCAGTGAGGGGATAATTGCCTAGTATTTGAATTACACATGGATGAATACAATAAGGGGCAAGTCACAGACGTGTAAAGACGAGTGAACCATTCAAGGTTCGATTTGGTTCGCCAAACTTCCAGAAGTTCGCCAAACAGTTCAGCGAACCTCCAGAACCCCTGCACGGGGTCCCAAAAGCTGCCAAAACAACTTAAATTAGTGGCACACAGCAAGAAAAGTGGCATCTATTTCCCAGAGTTACATTTTTTTATCATGGCACATTGTGGATACCTGGGACAAGGCCCGGCCCAACATTTCAAGCATCAATATTGATCAAGAATGAGTGACAGGTGTAAGCATAGTGCTCAGGGAGCCCTGGTAAATTCAGGAAACACACAAGAAGGACACTGCAATAAGAGTCTCCACATTTAAAAAAATTAGGGTCAGACAAAACTAAAGTGGCATCAATTTCCCCAGAGTAGAAATTGTATAATGGCACAGCCTAGATGCATGGCACAGGGTCTGGATGGGGCCTAACCTTACCATTTGAAGGTTAAACATTGATTAGTAACACAGGGATGAATAATTGGTGTAGGCATGGTGCAGATAGAGCCCTGGTAAATTCAGGAAACACACAAGAAGGAGAACTCAAGAAGAGTCTACATACTTCAAAGAATTAGGGTCAGACACCACAAAAGTGGTATAAATTGCCCCAGAGTAGAAATTCTATAATGGTGATATCAATGCAACTGTTACCCCTCGGGGGTCTGCCGCCCGTGCCTGCGGCCTGCTGCCCTTATACCCTCTGCTGGAGCAACATTGCTCCTCTCACTCCTGGTACCACTGCTAGTACTCATGAAACGGTCTCCTACTCAGGTTCTGCTGGAGAGACTGCAGGGATCTGGCTCCTCCCTCCAGCCAATCACCAAGCCCCTGTGCCCGGCCAATCAGCCCTGCCCTGTCCTGATTTAAGCCTCCTGTTTGCAATCAGTCGGGGCCAGGGCAATCTTCTCCTTAGTGAAGCTGCCACTACTGGTCTGTCAGGTCGCTCCTTGTTTGGTCTGTTACCTGATCTTTCTGTGTTACCTCCTCCAGATCTCGTTCCTGCCGGTTCCTGGTTGATCACCGTGTTCCTGGACGTCCTCCTGGTTCCCTCCAAGCTGATCGCTGGTTCTCGCCCGGCTCCGGATCCCCCGTGGTCCTGGATCTCCCTGGTTCTTGGATCTCTCTGTGTTTCTGGATCTCCCTGGTTCTTGGATCTCTCCGTGTTCCTGGATCTCCCTGGTTCCTGGATCTCTCCGTGTTCCTGGATCTCCCTGCGTTCCTAGTTCCCCGTGTTCCTGCTTTCCGTCTCTCGTTATATTCTCGATTCTGTTTTGTTACCACGTCGCCTGGGGTCGGTTGAACACTTGTGTCCGTTGCATTGGCCCCTTCGAGGCTGATCCCGGCGGTATCCCTGTACAGGGGTCAAGCGCTCCGGGGTCTCCCTCGCTGGGTCTCCAGTGTTGCGGCCTTGTGGCCCTCTCCAGGGGCGTGTGTTTCTGTGTTATAGTTCTGTTTAATAAACCCGTTGACTCTACGGTACGTGTCTGCCTCTCTATCACCCGGTGTCAGCATCCGCTTTACGCGGTCCAGTGGGTCCACGTGAGTAGCCCGTCCGTAGCACGTGACAGATTTTGCCCTGGCCATGGACTCCGCTGACGCCAGGTTTGATGTCAAAAGAGAGCTGACCGCACTCCACCAGAGTCACGACCGGGTTACGGCGCTTTTCCAGTCGTTAGAGGCCCGAGCGTCCTCTTCTCCCTGCACCCGCAGCAGCCGGAGAAGGACTCCCCGCCGGGCACCCACAGTCTTGGGGGCGCCCTCTACTGTTGATCCCACTCTCTTTTCTCAGGTGCTGAGTCTCCACCAGGAGTGGGACCTTCTGCGTGAGCTACAGACTCAGATGGCTTCCCAGGTGTCCTCTTTGGATGATTGGCTTGCCAGCCTACCGAACACGACAAGAGACCCAGGTACCGTCCCATCGTGTCTTGTTCCTGGACCGGCTCCTCCTCCGTGTTCCTGGGGAGTCTCCAGCCTTGATCCGGTGGGTGTCCTGCCGCTCGGGGTCCCTGATGTCGCCCTGCCTGTCGGTGTCCCAGATGACGTCCTGCCTGTCGGTGTCCCCGATGACGTCCTGCCTGTCGGTGTCCCTGATGACGTCCTGCCTGTCGGTGTCCCTGATGACGTCCTGCCTGTCGGTGTCCCTGATGACGTCCTGCCTGTCGGTGTCCCCGATGACGTCCTGCCTGTCGGTGTCCCCGATGACGTCCTGCCTGTCGGTGTCCCAGATGACGTCCTGCCTGTCGGTGTCCCCGATGACGTCCTGCCTGTCGGTGTCCCTGATGACGTCCTGCCTGTCGGTGTCCCTGATGACGTCCCTGATGACGTCTTGCCTGCTGGTGTCCCTGATGACGTCTTGCCTGCTGGTGTCCCTGATGACGTCTTGCCTGCCGGTGTCCCTGACGGCGGCCTGCCGCCTGCCGGTGTCCCTGACGGCGTCCTGCCGCCTGCCGGTGTCCCTGACGGCGTCCTGCCGCCTGCCGGTGTCCCTGACGGCGTCCTGCCGCCTGCCGGTGTCCCTACCGACATCCGGTTTCTCCTGTGCTCGTCCCATGACGCCCATGCCACTGCCCTCGAGACCCCTCTGCCCCGGACGGTGCCCCAGGACCAAGGAGGCGGAGGTCCTTACCCCGCGCCTGCTGCGCAGGTTCCCGCCCAGTTTCCGTCTAGGGAGGGGGGCGTAGAGGGGGGGGTACTGTTACCCCTCGGGGGTCTGCCACCCGTGCCTGCGGCCTGCTGCCCTTATACCCTCTGCTGGAGCAACATTGCTCCTCTCACTCCTGGTACCACTGCTAGTACTCATGAAACGGTCTCCTACTCAGGTTCTGCTGGAGAGACTGCAGGGATCTGGCTCCTCCCTCCAGCCAATCACCAAGCCCCTGTGCCCGGCCAATCAGCCCTGCCCTGTCCTGATTTAAACTTCCTGTTTGCAATCAGTCGGGGCCAGGGCAATCTTCTCCTTAGTGAAGCTGCCACTACTGGTCTGTCAGGTCGCTCCTTGTTTGGTCTGTTACCTGATCTTTCTGTGTTACCTCCTCCAGATCTCGTTCCTGCCGGTTCCTGGTTGATCACCGTGTTCCTGGACGTCCTCCTGGTTCCCTCCAAGCTGATCGCTGGTTCTCGCCCGGCTCCGGATCCCCCGTGGTCCTGGATCTCCCTGGTTCTTGGATCTCTCTGTGTTTCTGGATCTCCCTGGTTCTTGGATCTCTCCGTGTTCCTGGATCTCCCTGGTTCCTGGATCTCTCCGTGTTCCTGGATCTCCCTGCGTTCCTAGTTCCCCGTGTTCCTGCTTTCCGTCTCTCGTTATATTCTCGATTCTGTTTTGTTACCACGTCGCCTGGGGTCGGTTGAACACTTGTGTCCGTTGCATTGGCCCCTTCGAGGCTGATCCCGGCGGTATCCCTGTACAGGGGTCAAGCGCTCCGGGGTCTCCCTCGCTGGGTCTCCAGTGTTGCGGCCTTGTGGCCCTCTCCAGGGGCGTGTGTTTCTGTGTTATAGTTCTGTTTAATAAACCCGTTGACTCTACGGTACGTGTCTGCCTCTCTATCACCCGGTGTCAGCATCCGCTTTACGCGGTCCAGTGGGTCCACGTGAGTAGCCCGTCCGTAGCACGTGACAGCAACACACTGAAAAGTACACCATCGCCTTGTCAGCCCAGTCTTCAACTGGGGTGGAAAAATAATTGGAGATCCATGACTTTTTTATCTTGATGAAAATTAGGTGATCCACACTTTCAGGGGACAGCTGGATGTATTTATTCATCAGGTCACCACCACCAGCACTGAAGGTACATTCTGAAAGAACGCTGGCTGCTGAGCATGAAAGATCCTCCAAGGCACTCAAGCCACTCTTCAATTTTTGAAGACCAATAAGCAAAAGGATCCAACCACCCCTCTCGATGGTATCGATATTTAGCTCTCCTGCACGATCCTCTTCAGTCATTTACTGTGTGTCAGACTTGTACTCTGTTCTGCTGGTGCACGGGCTGATCTAAAAGATAGGTCAAATGACTCCCAGAAATTGCTTCTGACACTTAAACTGCTGCTGGTAATGTTTCTGTGATGATGACTTGACGTTTCCGGGGTTAGAAACCTAGAACCGCAATGCGCACTTTGTGCCTCTCTGCTGTCTTGGGAAAACTACTCTTAAGACTGTCTGCAAGGGTGTTTTGATATTCCAGCATGCACGCATCCCATTCTAAGGGGGGAAGCATCTGGCAAAATTAACTCTTATTGTGAATCTAAAGGCGTTGCAACCCAGGTGTCAGCACTCTTTGTAATCATAAGAATATGGTCATCATGTTGCAGCAAGAAGGTGCTCATTTGTCACGCCTTCCATGAGGTCCAAGTCATTGAGGTGTTGGTGGTGGGGTAACACTTGAGCTTGAATCCTTCGTCCCCTCACACCAACCATGGACAACGGAGAGGGAATCAATCGCTTCTTCATCTCCTTACAGTTGCCTGTAATGGTGTATACTTTTCTCTGTCCTGTATTCATGCATCCTATGCAATTTAATGTATTGCAATGTAACCTGTGTCCATCCCCCATGTACTACTTCTGGTGGCAGATTGTGTATTTGCTCTTCTCCGCAGGGGACCCAGCCAATATACAAATTGCTAGACAGAATGGAGCCAGAACTAGAATCTTCTGACTGGAGCAAACCATTCAATAGTAGGTGTGAACCCCCCTATACATGGGCTAATCCTAGGAGTCCGAACAATAGACTCATGTTTAGGATCAGTTTGTTGGTTGAATGCGGAGGTGGAAGAGACTGAGATCTTAGCTGAGGCGAGATCTAGGTGTTTGTGGGATTGTACAGTGTCCTTCCTTGGTTGGATCCAGTGGACTCTATCTGGACTATTTCTTCCGTTAACCTGGCGTCAGGATTGCCGGGTGATGCCCTGGAATTGCTCCTTGGTTGTGGACTTCTTACAGACTCGGCAGATTTGCCTTCATTTGTGCAGTTCCATTTTCCCTGTTCAATAAATCTCGTTGGATTGATCATTGGCCTGGTGTCCCTTCCTGCTCTGTTGCACACCCTGTCACAAACTGGTTGGCAGCGGAGGGATCAGAGCAGAAGGAATGGAGGACAATGGCCCATCTACATCTGGAACCAGGACCTCTGTGTACAAGAACTGGACTGTGGGGAGACTGCAAACAAAGGCCCGGGAATTAGGAATCAGATTCAAAGGTCTCTCCAAGGAGCAACTAATTGAGGCTTTGGAAGGAGTTTGCCTGCACGATGATGCTAAGGAAGGATTCTCAGAGTAAAGGGAGGAAAGACCAGAGCTGGAGATAAATACCCAAAAAAGTCAGTGGGTTGTGTGGTATGAGGAGGAGATGGCATTGCTTGGAGAAGAGGTTCCCATAGAATATAAGATGGAGGCCATTTGCGGAGCTAAGGAGATGCAGCATTTGGCGGAAGCAGCTAGAAGCTCCAGACAGACTGTAATCTCAGCATCCACCATGAGGGAATTCCCCAAAGTGTCACGCAAGGACTTTAAGCCATTTAGTGAGGCTGCAGGCAACATTGAGGGTTTCTTCCAGGACTTTGAGCATCAATGCCAATTAATGGAAGTCCCAGAAAGGGAGTGAGTCCGACATCTGGTGGGCTCTTAGAGGGTGGAGCTGCCGAAGCCTATAGAGCTACGGACCCTCAGTGGAACTGTGAGTATGGGGAGGTAAAACAGACCATCCTGGAACATTATGCCGTGACCCCAGATACTTACAGGGCTCAGTACTGTACTTTAGCCTGTGATGGGGACGTGTCTTTCAAGATATACAGTATGCCCACAGGCTCAAACAAGTATGTCATCGCTGGCTGGAGGGAGAGGGAGCCTTAACCTGGGAGACCTTCCTCCAGGTCATCGTAAAAGAGCAGTTTTACACCAAGTACCCTGCTGAGATCCGGGAATGGGTGCGTGAGAGGAGACCAGCAACAGTGGAGCAAGCTGCCGCTCTAGCTGATGAGGCTCTCACCATCAAGCCTCAGTGGAGGTATCGGCTGGAGGATGGAGAGAGGCCTACCAGCTCCCCAACACCGGTGACCCCTTACCCTGCTGTCCCCATTGTTCATCGTTCCCCTAAACCACCACCTCATGCTGATACTCGTGTTAATGTGTCTCCAATTGTTCCCACTGCGTCCTCTGGAATACGACGAGGAGAGAAACTAGCAGAGCGCAGGTGTTATGGTTGTGGGCATCACAGGCATGTGCAGGCCACATGCCCCGCTATCCAGTGGAGGAGTCGACTTCAAACCCCTAAAGGACCTTCAAGTGGGAGCCGGCCTCCAGGTTCCCTTGCCCCCCCGCCCAAGAGGGCGCCTTGGAAGTGGTGAGACACATCGCAGATGTTATAGATGTGGGCAGCCTGGGCATCTGCAAGCCTCCTGCCCAGCTGGTCACATGAGGAATCATCTTGCACCACACCAGATTATTAATTATGTACAGCCAAGGGCCATGGAGGAAGATGTGTCACCACTACGGGAGGACTGGCCCGGTGACTCAGTCACTCATGTTGCCCCACTAGGAGTTTATGGGGTGCGGCCCGCAACAACAAAGACTTCTGGTCATCGGGGTAAGCACTTGCAGGAAGTTGTGCTGGATGGACAGAGACTTGTTGGATTTTGTGACTCGGGGGCTTTCCTCACGCTGGCTGATCCCCAAGTGGTTCGGCCTGAGGCGATCCAAAAAGGACCTGGGATTGTTATTGAATTGGCTGCTGGCAAATGGAGGACTATTCCCAAAGCCACTGTGGATCTGAACTTTGGCTTTGAGGTCAGACAATGTGTGGTTGGTGTGATGAGCGGCCTGCCTGCAGGTGTTCTCCTGGGCAATGATGTGGGAGCGCTACAATACCAATTTGTGGCTGCATGTAGCCAAGTGTAGGTCCCACTATGACTATGTGTACTTGACAAATGACCTGTAGAGGTCCCTAGTCCGTACACAAATTGAGGGGGGAGGGGGTTGTAATGGTGTATACTTTTCACTGTCCTGTATTCATGCATCCTATGCAATTTAATGTATTGTAATGTAACCTCTGTCCATCCCCCTTGTACTACTTCTGGAGGCAGATTGTGTATTTGCTCTTCTCCGCAGGGGACCCAGCCAATATTGCTAGACAGAATGGAGCCAGAAGTTACCAGAATCTTCTGACTGGAGCAAACCATTCAATAGTAGGTGTGAACCCCCCTATACATGGGCTGATCTCAGGAGTCCAGACAATAGACTCATGTTTAGGATCAGTTTGTTGGTTGAATGCGGAGGTGGAAGAGACTGAGATCTTAGCTGAGGCGAGATCTTGGTGTCCATGGGATTGTACAGTGTCCTTCCTTGGTTGGATCCAGTGGACTCTATCTGGACTATTTCTTCCGTTAACCTGGCATCAGGATTGCCGGGTGACGCCCCATAACTGCTCATTGGTTGTGGACTTCTTACAGACTCGGCAGAATTGTCGTCATTTGTGCAGTTCCATTTTCCCTGTTCAATAAATCTCGTTGGATTCATCATCGACCTGGTGTCCCTTCCTGCTCTGTCGCACACCCCGTCACATTGCCCACCCATCATCTCTTCCTCCTCGTCATCCTCCATTTTTTCCTTAGCTCTTGCACCATCACTAACAGTTTGCCTGGTACTATGAGCATCCCTCCATCTCCGTACTCCACCCTCCCATGCCACCCGCCTCTGCAACGATGATAGTCTGGACTTAAGAGATCTAGGAATCCCTTCTGCATCCTCCTCTGCCTTCTTCTCTCTGCTCTAGGACCACCACCTCATTTTTCAGGCTATTCAAAGTGTGCTCTACCATGTAGATGACCAGTGATGCTCATGATGGCATTGTCAGTGCTAACCTTCTTAGCAGTCATTTCAAAACTGTGCAGAAGAGTGCAGTGGTCTTTGATCTGTGCCCACCCTGCAAGCATTATTTACACCACCTTCATCTCACCCTGGCCTAGTCTACGTATGATGACATACTGCGCCAGAGCTCTTCACTACTGCCACAGTCGCTGCAACTTAACCGTTGTATATCACCCAGTTAACCGGTTGTTCGAAAGACCTCTATACCAATGCTAGCCGATGAGCTGTGGGTTGCGAATGGCGGAAGTGAGCACACAGCGACCGTGCCTTCTGCAGCAACTCATCCAGGTCAGGATATTGGTGTAGAAATTGCTGTACAATCAGGTTGAGGACGTGAGTGATGCAAAGCACATGTCTGAGTTTTCCCCGGTGTAGAGCCGTCACTAGATACGCAGTGTTATTCCACACGGCCTTCCCTTGCTCCAGGTTCAGTGGAGAAAGCCATTGGTCAAACTCAGCCCAAAGAGCTATCCACAACTCTTCAACCATGTGACTGCAGTCTCCAAGGTATTTTAATTTCAAGACTGTCTGATTGTGGTGAGAAATGCTGCACAATACAGAGGTGTGGGGATTCTCCCTACTTTGTTGGAACATTAAGAGAGGTTGCGGGCACAGCCGAAGGCTCTAGAGGGGGTGGAGGAGATAGAAGCAGTGGATGAAGTAGTAGGTATAGAGGTTTGTCCCACAAGTCTTGGTGGTTTCAAGAATTGTGGAGCAGCCCTTTCCCCCACCTTGCCTGCAGCTTCCAGAGTAACCCAGTGCCCAGTCAGTGAGGTGTATAACGCCCCTAGCTGTTTGCTCATCCAGGCGTCAGTGGTGAAATGCACCCTTTCAGACAGAATTTTTTAAGGAATGGGTGACATTGTCTATGACATACTGGTGTATAGCAGACACAGCTTTCTTAGTAAAGTAATGATGACTTGTCAACTGATACTGGGGGGCTGCGACTGCCATCAGTTTTTGGAAACCATCTGTATAAACTAGGCGGAAAGGCAGCATTTCCTTCGCCAACAAATTGGAGATGGTGAAATTCAAGCTCTTTGCTTTGGGATGTGTAGGAGGAAATGATCTTTTAAGTGACCACAACTGCAGGACCGTGGACTGGCTACTGTGCGGAGAGATGGTGGAGTAGGGTGTACCCGATAAACTACCGGACTGTGAGGGAGGTGCCGGTGGATATATTCTCGTGGATTTACAAGGATGTGGTATGCTTGTTGTCTGAGATCTATCATAAACTGCAGGCATGTCTACTTTTGTAACAGCTGGCCAGCTCTTACTCACCTTGACTGTAATGGGTAAAGAAGTTGAGGTTCTCTGGCTGGAGACCTGTGTGAGAACACTTGCTATGGTGCAGGAGGAGGAAGAAGTAGCAGATGCAGTTGATGGGGCAGACGATGTTTGGTGAGGCCTGCTAGGCTATGCTTTAGAGCAATAACTTTGCCAGAGTAACACATATTGCTGGACCTTGTGCTGGTTTATG
Source organism: Allobates femoralis (assembly GCA_033576535.1). Taxonomy (NCBI): domain Eukaryota; kingdom Metazoa; phylum Chordata; class Amphibia; order Anura; family Aromobatidae; genus Allobates; species Allobates femoralis. The sequence goes on along the minus strand of JARQOC010000005.1, from coordinate 241,915,393 downwards.
CATGCAGTAGTCAAATTATTATAATTTTTGCCTATACTAAGTTGTTTTTTCACAAACTTGGCAAATAACATAAGTTGGTTCATCCTTTGCAATCTCAATAAAGGCCCAGGCTAGAAAACCCTTGTGGTCCATGGGAACTGCAGTTCCACGATCGCTGCTAGACAGAGCCAGATTTGTGGCAGAGGATGCATTGCTTGTCGTGGTTGCAGCACACAGTCCCTGTGCGGGAAGCTGCAACCTAACCTCCTCGTATTCCTCCTACTCTACCTCTGCTGAGGTAATTAGCTATGTCACTCTGGGCTGATTCCAAGTGGTATCTTGAACCTCATCATCATCCTGTCTGTTGTCCCACTCCTCACCCTGAAATTCACCCTCTTTCTGAGTGAAGCGAGGATGGTTGGGAGGATCAAGATCCTGTCCACATTTGGGGAATAATCTCATATATATTTTTTACTCAACTTGATTTTAAAACAGTATAAAAAATATGGACTACATATATAGAGATTCAAATTAGAAGGAAAGAAAAAATAAATATTCATATATATATTCCAAAAACAAACTCTGTATTATATCTCCAGATCAATTTGCTGATAACAATAAATGAATAACTGGAAATACATGGTTTAAAATCGATAAATAGTACAAGTCTAGAATGCTATATTACCATTAGTCTAATACGTTGTCTGCAGGCTAACCAATTAGTGAACCTGGAGACATACGATGAACCCAATGAGCGGTAAGATCTGCCTTTATAACACTGCATTTCACTCTGCATTACTTATACCTGAGGAAGAGTGCGTTCACACGCTGCGTATTTGCTGCGTATTTTTATGCGAGTGCTGTTGCAGTTTTTGTAGCCAAAACCTGGAGTGGCTGATTAAAACCAGCAGTGGGTGATTAAATACCAAAGTGGAGCACTTGTTTCTATTATGGGGATGTCACACGCGTCAATATCGCGTGCAATATCGTTGCTGCACATGACGTTGCAGCGATATTGAAGCTTGTGATAGGGCATTTCAACCAGCGATAAATCGCTGGTTGATGGTCGTCAGGTTTTAGAACCTGTTCTAAAACCTAATGATGGACGCCTGGTGGACACGCAGCATCGCTGCATGTGACACAGGGAGACGAGCGAGAAGCCAGCTCCCAGTGCCTCTCAGCAAGCTGCTGGGAGCTGGTATCCAAGGTAAACTGTGTAGTGATGGGCGAGTCCTAAATTACTCGGAATCGCTTGACTCTAGCGAGTCCGAGCCCAGGACTCGCTACTCGTTGCGAGTCTAGCGAGTCCAATGTTAATGAATGGGGAAGCGAGTAATAGCGAGTAATGTGCGATTTACAAATCGCAGATGTCTCGGAAAGCGCTCGCATTGCCCACTCGCAACAGTATTTTGCTGCTGTGTCCGTGTCTGTGGTTTTTATCCAAATTATATGATAACAAGAGAACAAGAGACAGGGTTTAATAGGGATATTGTCCCATCCCTGTCTGTAATGTCTGTTTTATAGACACTAGATGTGGGAGAACACTTTTTTGTTATTTTAACAAATATTTATTAAAGGTTATATTTTAAAAGTGCACCTTAAGTAAGAAAAGTGTCGGTGTCTGTGTAGCAGCACACTAGTCCCTGCAAAATTTATTAAGTGCGCACAAGTAGTCGCACAAGCAGGTGGTGTACGTGCTATTTGCAGGTAGGAGAGCAGCAACGCACTGGTCTGCCACAGAGAAAATAAAGCTGAAGGGGTTATTATGACCCAAAATCTATCAGGTGCAAAAAAATAGGAAATAGTACCTCAGCTAAGGGTGCGTTCACACCACGATTTTTAGGGAGCCGATGCTGTCCGATATAAATCGGACAGCATCGGCTCCCTTCTGATGCCTGGAATCGGGTGCCAAATAGGCATCCGATTCCGGCATAAAATCGGCGCCGGAGGCTGCAAAAAAAGAAAAAAAAAAAAAGTTATTCTCACCTCTCCCCGAGCCCCCGCCGTCTTCCGCCATCTTCCTCTAGGTTCCCGGTGGCTCTCGCAGACGGCGGGGGCTCGGGGAGAGGTGAGAATAAACTTTTTTTTTTTTTTCTTTTTAACCCTTGTGCTCCCAGGAGCATTTTTACTGTACTGAGCTTGCTCAGTACAGTAAAATGGGGTCCGAGGAAACATCACATATTTCCTCGGACCTTTCTCCATAGGGCCCCATGTTAGGGATCGGGTCAGATCGGATGTGCACTAAATGCCATCCGATTTGGTCCGATCCGACTCTGTCAGATTTTGTAATCGGATGAAAAAATCGTTGCAGGCAACGATTTTTTTCTCCTGAAAAAAATCGGCCAAAATCGGGCAGAATCGGATCGGACCAAATCGGATGGCATTTAGTGCACATCCGATTCGGTCCGATCCCCATAGGGATCCATAGGATCCGAAAATCGGTCCGATGCTGTCCGATTTTTTTCAGACAGCATCGGAAATACAAAAATCGTGGTGTGAAAGCACCCTAAGCCTCTGACTTCAGCTATTAGGACAGCTGAGTGATGCTGGGTTCACATTTGCGTTCCCCTCCGCAGCGTTCTGCAGAGGGGATCCACAATGTGACCACAGCGGCCACGAGCTCCTATCTTTATAATGGGAGCGCACAGTGCTGCGCTTGACCGTGCGCACCTATTCACTCCCATATGTGATCTGTGCGCAGGCGGACGCCTGCGCACAAATCACAAAGTCTCGTCCGCACCAGGGACGCGACATGTTGCATTCCTAGTGCGGACGAGACTGTGTGATCTGTACGCAGGCATCCGCCTGCGCACAGATCACATATAGGAGTGAATGGGTGCGCACAGTCATGCGCGGTCAAGCGCAGCACCGTCGCTCCCATTATAACAATAGGAGCTCGCGGCCGCTGCGGTCACATTGTGGATCCCCTCTGCAGAAGGCTGCGGAGGGGAACGCAAATGTGAACCCAGCATGAGTAAGCTAAGCTATGAGGTCGGTCCTGTGTGCACTGTAAGGCTGCACCTCCCTGCCTGCCTGCCTACAGTCCTCTACACAGTACTCCTCTGTCCTCCTGGTAGCTCTCAGAAGAGCTGTTTGGGTTAAATATAAGGAATCTTTTTAGTTTCCCTACACTGACTGACACTCCCTATGATCTGCTCCAGCATCTACCTCACCCTGCTCTAGGTCAGATTTCACAGGAATGTGGAGAAAATGGCGGTGGCAACGCTTATATACAGCCTCGCCTCTCATACATGACATAGGCATCACGATGGACAGAAGCCAATCATAGTCCTACCACAACCAACATGGCTGTAGCATTACTGAATATGATTGGCTAACATGCTTGTCCATCTTCACAAGTTTTCTGACCTAACACGCTAGGCTGTCTCGAAAGCTTTGTCGGAACATAACAGATTCTGTATTCGCGAGTCCCGAATACAGTATACAGGACTCGAATTCGTAGACTCGCTCAGACTCGGATTCGCAGACTCGCTCAGACTCGCTGCTGACAGTGGGTATCCGTGAAGCGGTGCGATTGTTTAAACGATTTGGGGAGATTCAAGCTACATAGCGATGTGATATAGCTGGGTCTAGAGAGTGAGAAAAAGTAAACTCTGACAAAACTAGGATTGCCATTGACTTGCATTGGACTCATTACTGTGCGAGTAATCGCTGGGAAACTCGCAGAGTACCGAGTCCTGCGAGTCCCTTACTACTCGCCGAGTAACGAGTCCTAGCGAGTGACTCGCCCATCCCTAAAACTGTGGGTAACTAGGCAGCGTTCGCTGCCTAGATACCTGATGTATACCTTGGTTACTGGCCTTCTCCGCTCACCGGCTGGTATCCAAGGTACACAGCGGGTAACTAGGGATCCTAGTTACCCGCTGTGTACCTTGGATATTAGCCGGTGAGCAGAGAAGGCTGGTAACCAAGGTATACATCGGGTATCTAGGCAGCGCGTGCTGCCTAGATACCCGCAGTTTACCTTGGAGACCAGCCTGCTTCCGCTTACCGCAGCCTGGCAGCGGGAGCAAGACATCGTGAAAACGATATTTGAAGCATATCCACGGTGTCGCTGGTCCACTGATTGCTGGTGAGTATGCCTGTGTGTCAGCTCACCAGCGATCAGCCGTCAATGTCGCCAGCGATCAGATCACTGACGACATTGACGCCTGTGACGGCCCCATTAGACTTTTCCTCTGATTATTCCACTCCTGGTTTTGGCTACAAAAACTGCAACAGCACTCGTGTAAAAATACGCAGCAAATATGCATCATGTGAACACACCCGAAGGCAATTTTTTTGTGAAGTTATATAGTCGAAACATGTTGTATGTCCATGTTTTTTTTATGATAAGTCGCATTATATGAAATAAAATCTTCAAATAAGAAATAACTTTTCAGTCCTTCTGAACCTGGGAGCGCTGACATTTATACCGAATTTCCTATTCTGTATACTTCCTTGACGGTCTCCTGGCTGGGAGACCAATCTGTCCATGACAAAGCTATATTCCATATGGTGGGAATACCGGATTTTGACACTCCTAAGTGGGGAGATATGCACCACAATAAGACACTATAAAAGTGAGCAATTTAGCCTTATCTGCTATTGTGTACATATTATAGTCAACACTTAGATCTGCGCCCTCTCCCTTCTATCTCCCCTTCTCATAGACCCTACAGCCATTTGGATGAACTCAATGGTTGATTCCAAGTGGAATCTTGAACCTCATCATCATTCTGTCTATTGTCCCACTCCTTGCCCTGAAATTCACCCACTTCCTCTTTTTTTCCTGAATGCACAATACAGTCTGTGTGCACCTCAAGTTTCTAAGTCTCATCATCCCCTCCACCCCAGGGGTTAACATCTGGTGACAAGGATCTGAATTCTGCTTGGAACCTAGTTCATGCGGCCCCAGATCCAACTCAAAAAGATTTTGAGAATCAGTGCAGAATCTTTCCTCCAATTGAATCTGTGAATCTTTTGAGCAGACCTCTGATGCCCACGGAATAAAATGTTTGAACAGCTCTGCAGACTCGTACATCTGTGTTTCCCCACAGTCAGTTGGGAAGTTGTAGAGTTGTGACACGGTGCAAACATGGGTAATTGGGGTGCCACCTCTGAGGACTGTACTAGGTGCGATGTGGAGGTGGAGAAAGACAAGGAGAGGCCATTTGATGCAGCGCTTGCCATCCACTATGTCACATGCTCTTTCTTGTCCTCATGTACTATTTGTATCACTCTACTACTGGTAAAGAAAGAGACTGGAGTAGGCCATTAAGTAACAGAAGTATTCACTTGCCTTTAACCCATTCACGACCCATGACGTTGTACAACGTCATGGGCCAGTAAGGGGGGTATGATGTCAGTGTGGCGCCCCTGCAACCAGGAGGCCACAAGAGGGAACTGCAGCCAGGCAGAAGGAGACAGTTTGTACACCAAACACCTTCAACACACACACCCACAAACACGACACCCAACCCGGAGCCCGGGACTCTAGGCGGGCATGGGGTGGTAAGGTTTAGAGGGAAGTGGGTGGAACGTAGGTCAGGTGACGAGCGGGGTACAAAAGGAGAACACTAGGAGAAGTTAGGCAGTAGGCTGGAGTAGGCTGAGAGGTAAAGAACAGAACAGACTGAGAAACACTTCCCTGAAGGTCCTGGGCTCCCTGGAGGCGTATAATCCTGTGAGACACAGTTCACTGGAGAGAAAGCCCGCTCCACAGCCTTCCCTTGAGTTAAAGACTGAGATCGGACCAGGACAACTGGGTCTGAGGAAGACGGCAGCGCTGACAAACTACGGGCAGGACAGACTCCCCTGACGTACCTGGGTAGTTACACGGGTAGGAGAGAGCCTGGTGATCCCTTGCAAGATAGGGACACCCAAGGCTAGGCTGGGACCAGAGAGTCGGCTCTGGGTGACCGTAGCTACACACCGGTACACAAACACACCGACGGGGAGGCACAGATTCAAGGTCTGGTCACCCAACACAAGGGCTGAAGGCACAGCAACATATAGAACCTGGCTTGCCATCCCACACACACAGCGGGAAGCCACACAAGGGACCAAGTTGCCGCAATACAGCCCCCGGGAAGAACAGGAAAGAGGAAAGCCTGAAAGGTTACAGAAAGTAAGGGGTCTTAGGAAAGAAGTCTAGGACAGATGTATGAGAGCGCACTGCCTGGTTATAGTCTGTGGCTAGTGTTGCAACACAGAAGCAAAAAAGCTATATATAGGGAGAAAAAAAGAGCCCCTGTATAAAGTGCGCACAGCCAGTTTGAATGTGAAAAAAGTATATAAAATATACTTTTTTCACCTTCAAACTGGCTGTGCGCACTTTATACAGGGGCTCTTTTTTCTCCCTATATATTAGGAAAGAAGTCTGGCTGCAGAGGGTTCAGAAAGTCCGAAGTTATTTGGTGAAAAAAAACTGTAAACTGTTTAAACTGTGGAAGACCTTGCAAGTAAAACCCGGTGAACCCTGCTCAATTCTCCCGTGTGTGATTCCCTACACATTGAACTGTGATATACATCTTTATACCCTGTCAGGAGCTGCCCGACCCGTGGTGGGCTCATCCATCGGCTGCAGCACCATCCATCCTCCTGGCAGAAGTAAGCAGCAGTGGTGGTTCCCCAATTGACCACAACCTGTGGGTGGCGTCATGACAATTCCCTGTAAATACCCCCCTTTTACTTGTGGGCTCAGGATATGGTCCGGACCAAGACCGCAGTGATCATCCCCAGTGCAACCCCGGTCCGGTACCGAGTACCCTGTCCCAGTGGGCTACACAACTAGGTGTCACAAACAGGATGGACCCGGTCCAACAGAACCGGACCCCGTGTGCCTAGAACTTGAGATTTGGACTATTTGGAAAAGACTGTGCATAATGGCGGCCATAGAACCCTGAGGCCATGTGCAGGGGAGGCGTGCCAAGACCTCCCATCGTGGGCCGACCTGGTCCAGAGTGGGAAAAGGCCCGCCCTGGCTCCCCTTAACTCCGGGGAAGCCAGCCATCAATCCCAAGGAAGAGCCTTTGCCCCCAATTGCAACAGCCAATGAGAATGTGGCGGGAGCGGAAGGGGACGCCCAAAGAAGGCAGGGCGAGCAACATGATGGAGTGCAGAGGCCATTGCTGGACATCCGCACGGAAAGAGAGGACCGCCAGGCTGAGTGGTGATATCAGAAGAACTGTGTTGATCCCGACGGGCCCACAGAAGTTGGAAGTGGAGGAACCCAGGGAGGGAGAGATACCCAGTGACCGAGAAGCCATGGCAGAAGGCGGCAGAAGGGATCCGGAGGTCCGAGACACCCGGCGGGGTGTGCTGAGACTGTTACCCCAGCAGAGAACCCGGGTACAGATAGACTGTAGCCAGCATCACCAAGGCTATACGGCAAAGCCCAGAGGGGCCCATACCCCTGAAACCACCCGGGTCCGTCTCAGTACCAGGGGCCACTACGAGAGATTCTTGACCCGGCACAGTGAATGGGCCCAGACCTACGAAGTTACCCGGAGCATGGAAGATCGCGATACCAAAGTGCTAGTTGATGTATCCACCCCTGAAGCCGTACCACTGAGTGCTGCAGGAGTGTCCGACCCACTCGGAGCTCTGAAGGAGGGATGTCTGCGGCTACTGTAGCCCCTGATACTAGCCCCTGCACTAACGGAGGTGAGAGGAGAGCAGCTCCGCTGCTGGTGGGAAAGAGATGAGAAGGAAGAGAACATGATGGGCTTCCCTGGGGACCCTGCTAGTGGAATAGACCCTGTAGAGATTATACCTAGAGATGAGTACCTGCGGAGATGTGCCCGGAGATGGGATAAGGAAGAAGTTGAGAAGCTGGTGTATTGCTAATAAAAAATATGGATATCTTATAGCCTACATTATGTAACATATTGCTTATATGCTTTGATAAAGTGTGGTCACTAGACCAAGGGTGGAATGTATTGCAAATATGAAATATGGTTGTCTGAATCCAAGCACTATATATTGCAATATATTGCAGTGTATTGATATACATTGATATTGAGAAACTAGTTCATTCAAATGAACTGTCTTGATGTCTGCCATCCACAAACTGAGTGTTTGCTCTGTGTTGATACAGTAAGACAATGTCAATTGTTCAGTGGTCTTTGAAGCTGTGTGTTTCAAGGATTCATTATCCTAATTTGTACACAAGTGACCACTGTGATATTTGCTTTGACAAACAGTGGTATTGGAACTAAAATCCTGGTTCAAATAGTGTATGTATTTGTATGCATTATGTTCCATGAGAAATACACAGATCGATTGTCTAGAATAATGTTTGTAAGTAAACTTCTCGAGATTACAGAATCTGGCCACTTCCGTTTGATCGACAAGTCAAAGCTTATAAACATTAACCAGGCCATTGTTTAAGCCTTCTAAAAGTCGCTGGAATCATGATACAGACAGAAGCATTTTTGGTGGTGACTTCTCAGGAGTTCTCTGTCAATTGGACAGATGATGCTCATAAGCTCCTTGATGAAGAAGTCATTTTGTGTACCTGTATTCGGGACTTCTGCAGGAGTTCTCTGTCGATTGGACAGATGATGCTCATAGCTCCTTGATGAAGAAGTAATTTTGTGTACCTGAATACAGTGTTGTGTTTTCCCACTGAGCTCTCCTGTCTTCATCCTGCTTCTCCGATTGATGTTACAAGACAAGATGATGTGCAACTCCGTGGTGATGTGATGTAAGTAAATGCATAACCTTTATGTGTTGATTATACAAATAGTGTATGCAATATTCTAATGTTTTTATAGTTTTGTATTACAAATAGTGTATGCAATATCATAGGTAGGGTCACATTGAAAACCTAGATTGCATTCACCGCATCCGGATCCGGATGCGGTGAATGCAATGCCGGTCGCACACAGTTTTTTTGAAAACTGTGTGCAGAATACCGCACTGCGGTCACCGGATGGCTCAGGATGTGTAATCCTGAGCCATCCGGTAACTGCAGAGTGTGCGGATCCCGGCTATTGACGGGACCCGCAACCGTAATAAAGAGTGAAATTGCTGACCTAAATGACTGATAGAGGTCTGTAGGGGGGCTTAGATTCCCCTACAGACCGGGCTCCCACTTCCATAGTGTTCTTCACCAATTTCGCACCGGGCACGGGCTCCTCGGAGCCCGTGCATGTCAACCAAGGTGCCCCCCCCCCATCACTATACAGGGGTGCATAGACCCCTCTATTACAATTATGCTTACATTGATGTGTTTTACACAAAGAATAATCACAATTGCATTGTTAATTATATATTTACATGTGTCCGGAGCCAGAGTCCAGTGATTTCCAGGGGCGGGGCTGTGTGCAGCAGCCTCCGCCCGCTCCTTCTTGATGGCCGCCCCCTCTGGCCGTAATCCAGTCTTGTGAGGGCGGGAACGTCGTTAAAGGGGCGTGGCTAACTATGTGCCGCGGTTAGCCACGCCCCTTTAACGACGTTCCCGCCCTCACAAGACTGGATTACGGCCAGAGGGGGCGGCCATCAAGAAGGAGCGGGCGGAGGCTGCTGCACACAGCCCCGCCCCTGGAAATCACTGGACTCTGGCTCCGGACACATGTAAATATATAATTAACAATGCAATTGTGATTATTCTTTGTGTAAAACACATCAATGTAAGCATAATTGTATTAGAGGGGTCTATGCACCCCTGTATAGTGATGGGGGGGGGCACCTTGGTTGACATGCACGGGCTCCGAGGAGCCCGTGCCCGGTGCGAAATTGGTGAAGAACACTATGGAAGTGGGAGCCCGGTCTGTAGGGGGGTCTAAGCCCCCCTACAGACCTCTATCAGTCATTTAGGTCAGCAATTTCACTCTTTATTACGGTTGCGGGTCCCGTCAATAGCCGGGATCCGCACACTCTGCAGTTACCGGATGGCTCAGGATTACACATCCTGAGCCATCCGGTGACCGCAGTGCGGTCCCAGAAACGCTGCGAAAACTGCTGCCTGCATGATTTTGAACGCAGGCAGCAGTGCCGGATCCGGCCACCGGATGGCTTGTGAAGCCATCCGGTGTTTTGCATAGGCTCCTATGAGGAGCGTTTCCTGGTCCGGTTTTGAGCTTTTTTAAAGCTCAAAACCGGATCAGGATTTAAAACAAAAAACGCCAATGTGACCCTAGCCATACTGTTGTTTTTATAGTTTTGTATTCTAAATTAGCCTTTTTAATAAAATTACTTGATTACCTTCTTTAAAGTCGTATCCGAGCCTGTTTGTCAGAACAATTGGCAAAACAGCTGGTCAAAAAGGAGTGAGGAACCCGGACTTCTACAAGCAAAACTGTAAGTGTGAATGTGATGTGTTCCTTTTTGACCCCATCTCAACCCTGAATGAATGAATAGCTTTTTTCACTATTTGTCCTTTGTGTTTTAAAGACAATTGATATCATGGACGATGACATGGTATGAACATTTGATGTAAATAGTTGAGTGCCTTGAGTTCTCCCCATTGGTTTTATGACCAGTGAGTACTAAGAGACTTAGTGCACTTTTTGAACTTTGAACTGGAACAATGACTTGTGTTTTTGAACGTGACTTTTTGAAACACTTGTGCTCACTTTTACAAGTTTTTATACTTTTAAGAAAAGTAGCGAATTGTTATAATGAATGTTTTAGCACTTAACCCGGTATGCTAGAGAGCTGGTATTGTTATGTCACTGGACTCTTAAGACTGAACTGTGTAACCCGTGTCCCGTAAGGGTTAAAGAAACTGTGGTGTAAGATGCCGGCACTGAGAGAAACAACTTTGCCACAAGTTGGTGACCCGAGGGCCCAGAGGCCTCAGCAGTTGCAGCCATGGACGGGCTCAATACTGTGTCTAGTGTATATAGTTAATAATAATGCAACGTTTAAGAATTTATGCCTCCGTAACAGGAAGAAAAGTACAGTTTATTGTTATGTTTAATAAAATAAAAATGTTTCCAGGGGGAACCATGCTGAACGGCGTGGGGACACGCCGGTTTAACTCCGGGGGAATGTGGCGCCCCTGTGACCAGGAAGCCATAAGAGGGAACTGCAGCCAGGCAGGAGCAGACAGTTTGTACACCAAACACGTTCAACACATACACCCACAAACACGACACCCAACCCGGAGCCCAAGACTCTAGGCAGGCAAGGAGTGGTAGGGGTTAGTGGGAAGTGGGTGGAATGTAGGTCAGGTGACGAACGGGGTACAAAAGGGGAACAATAGGAGGAGTTAGACAGTAGGCCAGAGTAGGCTGAGAGATAAAGAACAGAACAGACTGAGAGACACTTCCCTGAAGGTCCTGGGCTCCCTGGAGGAGCAGAATCCTGTGAGACACCGTTCCCTGGAGAGAAAGCCCGCTTCTCAGCCTGTAACCCAAGGGGAGGGAAAGACTGAGACCAGACCAGGACAACTGGGTCTGAGGAAAACATCAGCGCTGACAAACTACGGGCAGGACAGACTTCCCTGACGTACCCGGGTAGTTACACGGGTAGGAGAGAGCCCGGTGATCCCTTGCAAGATAGGGACACCCAAGGCTAGGCTGGGACCAGAGAGTCGGCTCTGGGTGACCGTAGCTACACGCCGGAACACGAACACACCGACGGGGAGGCACAGATTCCAGGTCTGGTCACCCAACACAAGGGCTGAAGGCACAGCAACATATAGGACCCGGCTTGCCATCCCACACACACACAGGGGGAAGCCACACAAGGGACAGAGTTGCCGCCATACAGCCCCCGGGAAGAACAGGAAAGAGGAAAGCCTGAAAGGTTACAGAAAGGTTACAGAAAGTGAGGGGTCTTAGGAAAGAATTAAACAAAAGAATTACATATGGCTATATGAAAAAACTGTACAAGTGTCTCCACTGGTGTCCAGTTCAGCGGCTCAACACAAATGCATGATATAAAAAGAGAAATGGTGGAGCCATAAATTGCTTGAAAACATATAAATATTTTTATTGAGGGACAACAAAGTTAATGGATGGTGATCTATAAAAAGCACAGCACAATATACTGGTATGACAATTATATACTGTATATATAGAGCTCAGCAATTTATATAACAATAGGTACATAAAGAATAAAGTAAATACAGTGTGGGATACATGGCTGGTAATAACAGATTACATAATAGCACCCATATGGTCGTCTATTTCTGCCCAGATCCACTACCAAACCACACAGGGTTAAATAACCTCCTATGTACCCAGTCCTATCAGCCTTGCCAATCTAGTTCAAAGTAAACAGCATACCAAATAAAGTGCTCAAGTACTGAGAGACGAGGGAACCCCTCCTGTGCCGGACTCCAACGCACGTTTCGCCTATTGATGGTATCAGTGCTTCTTCTTGGGAGTACCGAACCCTCTGTGTGGCGCCTATATATAGCAATAATGCACCTGTGGTGCTTATTCTATTAGGAGCTCTTTTCAGCGGCGCATGTGTGCATAGCGCCGGCTCCGATACATCACTTCCGGCGCTCAACCCTCCGCGTCATCACCGTCGCCGAATATTATATCCAAGCAACGGTGATGCTCGGGAGGCATAAGAGCGCCGTCATGACGACCAGGAGACCGCGAGATGCAGACATGCGCACAGAGCCCCCAAAGATAGCGATTTCAAACAGAATCCATTACACAGTTGTTGAACATTCATATACATAACATACAATGCATTTTTTACATAGTCATGATCCGGAGTATTCAATGAAGGTTCTCCTATATTAGTGCAAGGGAGTCTGTGCATCCAAAATACTTCAGCTTTATATACAAGTGCTGCCAAACAGAGGGAAAAGAAATTCATTGTCATACCAGTATATTGTGCTGTGCTTTTTATAGATCACCATCCATTAACTTTGTTGTCCTTCAATAAAAATATTTATATGTTTTCAAGCAATTTATGGCTCCACCATTTCTCTTTTTATATCGTCTTAGGAAAGAAGTCTGGCTGCAGAGGGTTCAGAAAGTCCGGAGTTATTGGTGAAAAAGAACTGTAAGCTGTTTAAACTGTGGAAGAACTTGCAAGTAAAACCCAGTGAACCCTGCTCAAGTCCCTACACATTGAATTGTGATATACATCATTATACCCTGTCAGGAGCTGCCCGACCCGCGGTGGGCTCATCCATCCGGCTGCAGCACCATCCATCCACCTGGCAGAAGTAAGCAGCAGCGGTGGTTCCTCAATTGACCACAACCTATGGGTGGCGTCATGACAATCCCCTGTAAATACTCCCCTTTTACTTGAGAGCTCGGAATACGGTCCGGACCAAGACTGCCGTGATCATCCCCAGCTGTCACAGAGCACTTCAGGGTCATGGTTGGCAGGCGCTGCCAACCACATCACATCCGCAATTCTGAGAGATACAGATGAGCTGCAGCTCATCGGTATCTCCCAGAAGCAATCGGACAGTGAATCAGGGTGCCTCTCTAAGAGGTAGTGTAAAAGTAAGAATTGATTTTTTAATAAAGGTTTTAAAAACCTGTAAAAAAACCCTATAAAAGTTCAAATAACCCCCCTTTTCCCCCATTCACAATAAAGCTATTAAAAAAATAAATGAATACACATGTTTGGTCTCGCCGCGTTCAGAATCGCCCGATCTATCAAGATATTAAATCAATTGGTGAGAGCCTTAAACTGCGTAACAGAAAAAATGGTCCAAATGCCAAAATTAAGTTTTTTTGGTCACCGCAACATTGATCTGGGGCAATCTGGCACTCCCTAACATGGGAGTCTATGGGGCTGGATTGCCCCGGATCCGGGAGGATCCGATTTGGGGAGATCACATCATGCTCCGATTTTGTGTCCGAAGAAATATCCGATTCCTCCCGGATTCTCCCGGACACATGGAAACAGGATGGCAGAGAGTTGCCATCCGGCCCCATAGGGCAGCATGTGGTGAAAATCGGGTCCGGGGCTGTCAGGTTCACCCCTGACAGCCCCGGATCAGACCTCACCGCAGTGTGAAGCCAGCCTGACATGTTTGAAAAAAGTTCGCTCAACACTACATACATGTAAGGCGGCCGTCACACGCAACGATTTCTTGCCCGATATCGTTTAAGCGACCTCCTTTTTGATCGCTTAAGCGATATCGGGCAAGAAATCGTTGCATGTAATCAAGCGATTTACGATGTGAAATCGCTTGATCGTGACATCGCTGATCTGAGCTCCGGAGCTCAGATCTAGCGATGAACGATGCCACGATCTGCTTCATCGTGGTGTATAACACCACGATGAGCAATCTCCCAGCGCAGAGTCTATGCTGGGAGATGGTAACTATGGTACACGTCGGGTAACTAAGCGACGCGCGGCACCTAGTTACCCGATGTGTACCATAGTTACCAGTGAGATCGCGGATCCACATCGCTGGTGAGTCTGTCTGTGTGACAGCTCACCAGCGATGTGAGCGATATTGTAAGCGATTGCGCGTGCACGTGATCGCTTACAATATCGCTAGAGATATCTCAGCGTGTGACGGCCGCCTAAAGCACACTGCCTTTCCAACAGCCTATTACACACCCTTATTATTCAATTAGGCAGGCTGTCTAGCACTGTGCTTCACATGCGTTTCACTTGTCCTCTATTACAAGCTTCATCTGTGTGCAATTCTAACACTGGCCTGATAGGCTGAAAGTGATTGCTTCATCAATATACTGCAACTATATTACCTCCTTTATTAAGAGGGTCTGTTGCATCCTATTTGTGCATTTGTTTCTGTGAACTTGCTTGCAAATACCATTGCCTTGAAAAACAGGCTCTAGCAACAGAATAGGTAGTTGGTAGGGATTGACACCTGATACACAGCAAAGAATAAGGCTGGCTTCACACTGCAGTTTTTCACTGATCAGTGTTCATCAGTGTTTGGGTGCCAAAACCAGGAGTGTCTCCAAAACTCAGAACAGGTGTCAATCTTTCAATTATAGTTTTTCTCTGCAAGTTCCTTTCTTGGTCCCTCTCCTGGTTTTGGCACCCAAACACTGATGGACACTGATCAGTGAAAAACTGCAGTGTGAAGCCAGCCTAAGACATTGATGTGAGACTGCAGAGAAACACAATTCTGGATGGGACAACTGGAGACCTTATTAAGTACTTTTCATAATCTATCCAGTGTTCTATAGATTTGGATTGCTCTGGAGTGTTGAGTAATTATGCAAAGATTCTGAGCAGGGACAAAGACAGATGTTATTTTTCTTGAAGTTGAGCCCAAATGTGGACAATCCAAATTCCCTATCAGTATGTCTTTGGCATGTAGGAGGAAACCGGAGGAAAGCCATGCAAACGCAGCAACATACAAACTCCTTGCAGATATTGTCCTTAGACAAAACAATGCGTAGGAACCACCAAATATACTTAAATAATCAAGTCAATGGCAAAGTCTTTTATAGTATATGATCCAAAGGGGAAAACGAAAATGGAAAAGGAATGTGTAAAATAAGAGGATTCAACAATAAATATACCAAATTTTATTACTATACAAAGACAACATGAATACAATTATTTAAAAAGGTGCACACAGCTACCAACATGCAAAGATGTGGCTGTAAGAAACCCCCAATCCAACATCTAATTCTTAAGGCCCCGTGTCACGCTTCAATGGTCGAACGATCCGATCAACAATCCTACTTGACCTAGATCACTTGAACGACGTTCAATGATCGCTAGTGAAATGTCAAACGTATAGATATCGTTAACGACTCAGCAATGATTCCGCGACAAGCAACAGATACTTGCAGTCGTTAGATCGCTTACGTTCTTCACTTCTCAATATGCGAGGTCGTTAAAGACATCGTTATCGAGGTGTCACACACACCCATGCTGCATGTTGAATGAACACTCATCGTTTGGTTTAAGGCCCGGTTCACAAACCTCCAATGAACGATCTGCCTGATTATCGTTGATCGGATGTACATGTCACACTGAACGACTGAAAACCCGTGACGTTTCAATGATATCGTTAACGATATCATAGTGTGTGACAGTGCCTTAAAAGAAATCAAAATAGAGTCAACAAAAGGTAAAATAATTGCTCTAATAGTGTTAGACCAAATAGTAGAATAATAAGCAAAGTGTGTTTGAGGTCAAATATTACTAACCAATCTTAGCATCTACATATCAAGTTGATGTATAGAAGTAAAAGATGACTAATAAAGTGCAACAAAATACTATTAGGTGCAGCATTTATTCAATAGGGTGAATTGCACTATTAATTTTATTTATTTTACTGTAGTGATGAGCGAGTGTAATCGTTACTATTCGCTACTCGCACGAATAGTATGGTATTCGTGATACTCGTTACTCGGAGAGTATCGCTGGTGCTCGTGGAGAGAAGGGGATAAAAGGGGATATGGGTGCACCACAATGTAAAGGTATATAATATAGTGCTCACCGTGCCATGGCGAGGACCACATTAGAGGAAGAGAAGACGTGGCACACTGGGAGCAACACACAAAGACAGTAATGGAGTTTAAAGGACAAACTTTATTATTGTACAAGGCTAGACAAAATTAAAAAAATTCAAAACCATGGGGCACTCCCAAGGCCATGACCAGAATATGCGATCACATATATTACAGTATAAGCTGACAGATGATGATATACAGTAACAGTATGATATATAAAATATACACCCAGATCAACTGGCATATAAGAAAGGTGTTAGTCAACCAATAGGAGAAATTAACCTACAACAAACGATAACAAACCAATATGGTAAATAGCAGTGTCCTGTGTAAGGTGGGTGGTATGTCCACCTATAAATATTCGTCTGCAGTAAGCCTAGAAGAATATGGGTAATAATGACCTTATGTGGGGCAACAGCAAGAATATGGATATATATTATCCCCGTATATCAATATATATATATATATATATATATATATATATATATATATAAAAAGACCAATATGTGGTCCACAATCCGGTCTCAGGTACAAGATCAACAAATGGATATTAGGATAACAAAAATCAAAAGAAACTGACCAGTATAAACGGGCGATCAACATATATATTTCAGTTATAAATCTTTATTGTACATACCATAAACAAAACAAAGAAGTGCAACTTTTTTTAAAAACAATTAAAAGAGACCTTTACATGACTACACATATATACTTATACTCCACCAACTTCAGCAGTAAATAGTAGTCAGAGAGATCCCATATTAGATCCTACCCCTAACAAACCAGCACAATCCAGTATCCTCATACAATATGCCCATTAGAGAGCTGCCAAGGAAGAATAAAGTGCAATATCAAAAATCACAAACAAGTGCTATAGTAGAAAATGCAAACAATTGTTCTCATATTACCAGAGAGGAGTAAAGTGCATCAGAGCAGGCTTAGGGAATCACTTCATAACCTAGCCCGGCCGCTCAATGAGTACAGGTGACTCACATATGTGCAGGGATGGTATGCCAACGTGGAGCTGAGTGAACAATAGTTACCACTTGAGGGCGGTCATCAGCGGTCAGTCCTGAGTCAG
This sequence comes from Allobates femoralis, assembly GCA_033576535.1. Lineage (NCBI taxonomy): Eukaryota > Metazoa > Chordata > Amphibia > Anura > Aromobatidae > Allobates > Allobates femoralis. The sequence continues at coordinate 241,897,951 of JARQOC010000005.1, read as the reverse complement.
CAGAGCAGTCAGGCTAAGGGAGCACCCAGGCCCCACGCATATCGCTGCTAGGGCACAGCTTCCTCGCTTGGTGCTCATGAGTGATGTGTCGATTGTTATCGATCTGACAAGAATTGACAGCTCCCTTCAGTACACAAAGTGAACTGGAACCTCAGGGAGAGCAGATTGAATGTTAGCCTCTCTCTGGGGGGCACTGCAAGATGTTTTATGCAGTAGAAAAGCTCACCCTCCCGTTCTGTCCCGTGTGGGTGAGCCTGTGTCTGTAGGTGGAGCCTATCATTAATTGACTAACATTATACTCGCTATTTGGACAAATATGCAAATGTTAAAAACTACTCCTTACGAGAATAGCGAGTGCAAATATTACGCCACTCACTCATCACTATTTTACTGTGGTTACTATCTCTTTTCTCTGCTACATGTTGTTGTGCTTTATTAAATTCTGTGTAAGTGCTGCACTGAATAGGGTTTATTGTACTATTTAAGGTATTTTAACCTCATACATATTCAATTGTTTCCCTGCCCACCTCATGTGACAGCATCTGAAATTGATTGCATTCTGACTGTGCCCCCACTCACTGGGCCAGCATCTGTGATTGGTTGCCTTACACACACTAGTGTAAAAATAAATAGAAAATTTGAAAAAAATGGCATTGGGTCCCCCATATTTTTATCCCTAGCAGAGATAATGCAAATAGCTGTGGCTTACAGCCCCTAGCCATGTGCATTATCTTGGCTGGGTATCAAAATATGGAGACCCCACAATACTTTTTTTTTTATTATTATTTAAATAAATTATTATTATAATTAATAATTCAAAAAAATCGGTGTGGGGTCTTGTGTGTGGGGCCTGGTGAGGCCCATGGTTGTTGCACCATCCCCAGGATAAAAATAGCAGGTTGCAGCTGCTTCACAATTGATGCATCCATAAGATGTACCAAATACTGGCATTTTACCTGCCACATTCCGATTGACCTGATGCTATGGCAATTGAGGTAACATAAGGGGTCAATGGCAGCTGTGACTTGTCAAAAATGTGGGATGCTGCTGTGTAAGGCTGCTTTCACATAACGATTTTCGGTCATCCGATTGTATCCGTTCCAAAACGGATACAATCGGATCCGAAATCGGACCCCATGTTCCCCTATGGGAATCGGATGGGATATGATGTGCCACTATTGGCATCTGATTTTGGCACCATCCGATCCCATCCAATGTAATCACGGGCACAAAATCGTAGCCTGCTACGATTTTGTGTCCGTGACTCACATCGGACAGCCTCGGATCACTACTGATTTGAGGCTGATCCTAGTGCCCACAACATGGGAGTCTATGGACATCGGATCCGAGCTCACCTCGGATCCGATGTCGGCTCCGTATCCCCTGTCTTTCTCTGCTGCTGCCTCCTCCATCTTCTGTCCTCTCATATTCTATATGCTGTGCCCCCGCTATTCTATTTTGTGTCCCCCGCTATTCTATCCTCCTCTATCCCTATCCTGTCCCCTGTCCTCTCCCTGTGTGTAAAAAAATAAAAAAACCTCCTCCCGGAGGATACATCACCTGTCACCGGCTCCAACTCTGCCGCACGATCAGGACTGAAGAGCCTGTGATGATGTAAGAGACCCGGTCAGCTGACGAGTCATGTGACTCTGACATCATCACAGGTCCTTCAGTCCTGATCGTGCGGCAGCGTTGGAGCCGGTGACAGGTGACGTATCCTCCGGGAGGAGGTTTTTTTATTTTTTTACACACAGGGAGAGGACAGGGAAGAGGACAGGGGACAGGATAGGGATAGAGGATGATAAAATAGCGGGGGCACAGCAAAGAATAGCGGGGGGACAGAGTAGCATAGGAGAGGGAAGAAGATGGAGGAGGCAGGAGTAGGGAGAGACAGGGCACCGCAGGATCCACACGGATCCTGCAGATCGGATGGCTATTTGCCATCCGATTGAAGGGATCCGTATGGATCCGTGCCTGTCCGTGGGGTCCCCCTTCAAAGTCGGATCCCACGGACAGGCACAAAATCGTTATGTGAAAGCAGCCTAAGTTGTTTGTCTTTAAGAGCTGCATGAGGTGTAGTTGTGAAAATCTTTGCCTCCTGTGTTGTGCTGCCGGGCGGCATTCACTATTATGTTCAGCTGCTGGTTGAGGGGTTGATGTGTGACTCACCTGGAATCCCCTCCCCCTGGCTTTAAATAGTCTTCCCTTTCCTCTGTCAGAGGCTGCTGATAAAGTTATCTGCTGGCTGGGAATCTGGTGCTGGGTTAGCTAAGCAGGCAGTGTCTGGGCTAGTACCAGTATGGGAGACTGGCTGCTGTTGGTGATGAACTCACAATGGCTGGGACACCTGTTCTGTTGACAGCTATGCAGGTGGTGGCTGGACTCTTGCTGGTGTTGGTGGCCGGCTGGGAATCCTGGTTCTGTTGGGTAACGGACATAGGTGGTCTGTGTGCCACGCCCACACATGGTAGTTGGTTGTTCCCTTGCTCAAGAGTGAAAAGTAAAGGATCGATGAGCCTACCCATTACTAACATGTAAGTCAAAATAAATAAACACAAACACCAAAAAATTATTTATTTGAAATAAAAAAAACACCATCTTTCATGGGCCGACTCTCTCCCTTTGATGTGAGCTCACATCATTCCTCCCACAGCTCATCTGAGATGTGTAGCTAACACCATTGCTGATCCGATCTGTGTTGTTAACCCTTTGAATCGTGCTGTCATTCATTGACAGCGTGATCCAAAGCCTCGCGGCGGGGATCGCAGTGTTCCCTGCAGTGATCAGAGATCCCAGAAAGTGATAGTGAGATCTCGATCTATTACCTGGAGAACCTGGGGTCCTATGATGACCCCGGAAGCTCTCTTGGATCACTTCCTGGGGATGGCTGGCGAGTGCCTGTATCCCCAGTTAGTAATCATTTGTGCAATGTAGAGATATGCTGTAGCTCATCTCTACATAACACAAGCAATCAGACTGTGGAGCACTGAGGCCCACCAGGAGCCAGTGTAAAATAGAAAAAAAAATAATAAAAGGTTTATAAAAATATGAAAAAAAAAACCTTAAAATTTTAAATCACCCCCCTTTGCCTGATTCAAAATAAAACTATTATAAAAAATGAATGAATGTGTTCAGAAACGCCTGATCTATCAAAATATAAAATCAATTAGCCTGATTGGTAAACTGTGTAACAGAAAAAAAAGTCCAAACGCCAAAATTATGTTTTTTGGTCTCCACAACATTGCAATAAAATGCAATAACAGGCGATCAAAACATCATATCTACCCAAACATGATATCATTAGAATCATCAGCTCAAGCTGCAAAAAAATAAACCATCGTACAGCCCCAGATCCCGAAAAATGAGAATGCTACAGGTTTTGGAAAATGGCGACAAAAATGCAATTCTTTTTTTTTAAAACGTCTGAATATTTTTTCACCACTTCGAAAACAGTAACAGTATATTTTTTTGTATCTACCAACTTGTGCCGACCTGAGACATCATACCAACATGTCAGTTTTACCATACTCGTATAGTGAACATGGTGAATAAAAAGCCCAAAAAACAAATATGTAATTGCACTTTTTTTGCAATTTCACCGCACTTAGAATTTTTTTCCCATTTTTCTGTACATTATAGGGTAAAATATATAATTTCTTCTGAAAGTACAACTCATCCCAGAAAAAAACAAGCCCTTATCTAATATATAAAGCTGAATGTGTGTGTGTGTGTGTGTGTGTGTGTGTGTGTGTGTGTGTGTATGTCCGGGATTGGCATCTACACCGTTGGAACTACAGCCACAAAATTTTGCACAGTCACACGTCTGGATCTCGAGAATGTCATAGGCCCTGTTGTGAGGCGAAATTTTAACCCTGCGCGTTCCAATTCACCAAACAATTTTGGCCCTATCTACATAATGGAGAGAAAGTGAAAAGTTACCAGTTGACAGTTGTCAATGAATGAGAGGGGTTTAATGACAGTGTGGCACCCTAGCACCCTGGTTGGGGCACCACAGAACTCCTGATACACAAATGGAGTGGAAACAGCAAGCAGCACTCACAACACACAAAACACCTTTAACACCCTGTTTCACCCCAGGCCTCTAGGGGGAGCTCCACTGGTCACCTTGGGCCAGGTCCCCCTATAAATAGGGTCCTGGAGGGAAAAACACCAGAGTGTGCAGACGCTAGGAGAGCTGCAAGGAGTGTGCAGACGCTAGGAGAGCTGCAAGAAGTGGGCAACCACTGGTACTGGAGCTATACTAGGCCCAAACCAGCACACCCAGTGAGTGAGAGACCCTTGCAACTGGACAGGAGAAAAGCACCTCTCAGGGACAGAAGAGTTATCCTAACTCTCCCAACAATCCGATTACTGGAACCGAGCTGTGGGGATTACCACATAAACCACATAGAAACCAGCACCACAACCAGAGAGTCTAGCACCCTGAACACCTGAAGCACCACCTGATGAGAGCCCAGGGAAGAAGAGAATATGTCTTGATCCCTTTGATAGTGCCCTCAGTGTAGTTAACCCAGGTGAATCACGTTCCACTGAACGTACAACCCAGTCCGGCAGGATTTCATATCCACCCGACCCCACCAGAACAATAGAGGAGGAAGCCTACACACTGCTTGCTGTGGAAACTCCAGGAGTGTCAACCTCATCACCCGGTCCGAGTGTACCTGTTGCCACCAGTAAAGGTACCTAAAAGACTTTGTTGTGTCAGCGCATTATTCCTGGATAGAAACGCAGCACTACAAAGCTGCCATATTACATCAAAGACAGCTCCTGGCCCCGGGGACTCCCGCTCGTCCTGTGGGGAGCGTCCCATCTTGCTGCCGTCCATTCCCCGGAGGCCCAAGCAGTGCCGGTGAAATCACCGGATTCCCGCAGGTGGCGTCACGACAAGTAAGAATTAACCCCTATCTGTTCAAACAACCCCTTTTTGATCTGGAGTACCGGGCCCCACAGCCGCAGGCGCGGAACCGTGACGGGAGAAGCAACACCTGCGACGTGAAGACCCGGCTACGGTGAGTAAGAATTTGGCGGTTACGAACAGGATACGAGCAGGCCCGTTTCCCAACGGGTATTGTGTGCTATTTTAATGACTGTGATTATCGAACTGTATATTTCAACCGCCATTGCTGCGCCGAAGGCAAGAAAAGAAGGGGCGTTGCTGTGCAGAGGGCGCGAAGATAGGCCCCACCCCACGCTCTGACGACTTCCGCCTAACGCAGCAGGAACCGGAAACTCCCGTGGTGCCTCACTCCTCACCGCGAGGCCGACAATTTCCGCTAAAATCAAAAGGACTGGCCGCGCTTAACTAAGGAGGAGCGAGGATGAGTGACTCGGATTCCGGCGACGCGGTAACCCCGCAAGTAAACCAACCGGTTGCCCCACCGGTACTGCCAAAGGTACCTCCGGTAGGTCAGCCACCCTTCGGCGGTATGCCGCTCCGATTATGCCGATATCTCTGCCGTACATCCCGAATGCGGATTGGTTACCAAAGTACAGCAGAAAACCCGGTACCCTGGATATGTTCCAAAGGAAGAATTGCCAGGCGCCGGATATGTACGCCATAACCGGTAAGCAGAGAGCTTCAGTTATAATGGGACAGTTAACAGATGCAGCAGAGCTGCAGAGCCGAAACTGGTCTATAGAAGCTCAGGAGTCTGTGGAGCAGATATTTGCTAAGTTAAACCGGGTTTTTGAACATCACACCGAAGCAGAATTAAGACTGTTGTTTTATCACTGTAAACAAGGGGCACAGGAAAGTGTCCTGGACTATTCACTGCGCTTACAAGAAGCCCTGAGACTGTTAAAATAAGTCGATCCTGATAGTGTCAGAGATGAAAACAAAGCGTTAATTGGACAATTTGTTGTGGGACTTAAACTACCTCATGATAAGAAACTGGCAAGCTGGTGGGCCCTTCAAAATCCTGGCGAAAGTTTGACACCTTAAGAGACTTAATAGTGTGGGGACAGCAGTTCCCTACAGTGCCCGATCTAACCTCACAGCCGCAGTATACCAACACCCCTTCTGTGACGGCAGCAGCATCTCGAGTCCCTACGGTTCAGTCCAGCGCACAGACTGTAACACCCGACCGGTTCGAACAACTGTGTGCCAATGTAGAGCAGCTGATGAAAGACATGGCCAAGCTCCAAGGTGGAAGAAGACCCAAGACAGAAGCAAGGTCATCGGACAAGATCCAGCTCGCTGACAGCCCCGACGACGTCCCATGGATGAAGAAGAAGACACCGCCGCCACGAGGAAAACCCCCAGCTCGTTACACCCCTGATGGACATTGCATCTGTCAAAAGAGCGACTGCGGCAAAGGAGGACGCACCTTCCAATCCAGTCCTTTAAACGAGCAACCCCTGGGCGAGAAGGGCCAACCCCAGGAGTAGACTGTCCAGGCCCGACCAACTGGGAGTACAAGTACGTAGGGGACTGTCCGTACTTATCAATCATCATCGATGGCATCGCTACCTCAGCCTTGATAGACACTGGATCCCAGGTGACAACCATCCCGAGTATCCTTTACAAGCGGTTCTGGCCAGATGTTAAGCTAGAACCCCCGCACCCTGATCTGAACATTGAAGCAACTAATGGTTTGATAGTTACACTCAAGGGACAATGGGAAGCTACAGTAAAGGTGGGAAGGGTGCAACTGAAGAACCAGGGTATCATAGTGGTTCAGGACAAACCATACGACCGGGATCCACATGTAATACTGGGTACTAATGTTATGGTTAAATATCTTGATGAAGTGTTGTTCTTACTCCAACAAAGTGCTGATGCTGGTAAACCAAGAGAGAGGAGAGCTATCCAAAGACAGATCCGAGCTCTGGTATATCAACAGCAGGTAAAAATGTCAAATGGTGAAATTGGCAGAGTACGGGTAACAGATCCCATTCCAATTGTGGTACCACCCAGAAGTGAAATGATGATCTGGTGTCGAGCAGCCATAGGCCTCAGAGGGCAGGACTACCAAGCTGTAGTAGAACCTGTAATGTCTGATAGTAGTCCTACGCTCTTGACAGCCAGAGGGTTGGTTGATGTGAGAAAAGGGAGAGTCCTCGTACGCATACTAAATTATGGTGATGACGAAGTCAAACTGCCAAGATATGCTACTGTCGCAATATTGTACCAGGTTGAAAACAATGCTATAATTGATGTAAATCCTCTTCCCAAACAGTAACTGACGAACCCCCTCACTCAAAGATCAGCTAGAGAAATGGTGTCAGGAGCTCAGTGTAGGAACTGACAACACACCCACTCATCAGAAAAACTGGAGTTTACCGGGTAGTTTGGGAGTATGAGCAAGTGTTCAGCAAACACCCACTCGACTTTGGGAGGATTAAAGAGGTACAACACCATATCCCCACAGGCAAGCATGCACCTATCAAAGAAAGGTACAGGCTTATACCACCCACACACTACCAAAAAGCAAAAGAGATGCTTCAGGACATGAAAAATGCAGGGGTCATTAGGGATAGCTGTAGTCCCTGTGTAGCACCACTGGTCCTGGTTAAAAAGATGGTAGTATGAGGATGTGCGTAGACTACAGACAAATCAATAAAGTCACACACAAGGATGCATACCCATTGCCCTGCATAGAGGAGTCACTAGCTGCACTTAAGTCTGCCAATTACTTCTCCACATAGATCTTACTAGTGGGTACTGGCAGGTCTCCTTGCAGAGGAGGATCGTGAGAAAACAGCCTTCACGACCCCCATGGGGCTCTGCGAGCTCAACAGTATGCATTCGGGTTGTGCAATGCCCCAGGAACATTTCAGAGACTGATGGAATGTTGTTTGGGCCACAAGAACTTTGAGACTGTGCTGTTATACCTTGATGATGTCATTGTATACTCCCAAACATATGAAGACCACCTGCAACACCTGAGTGAAGTGTTTGAGTCACTGTCCAAGTATGGGATGAAACTAAGCCATCCAAGTGTCACCTGCTGAAACCCAAGGTCCAATACCTAGGGCATGTGGTTAGTGGCGAAGGCGTAGCACCTGACCCGGATAAAGTAACTGTCATCAAGGACTGGCCAGCACCAACCACTCACAAGGAGGTACGTCAATTCTTAGGACTGGTCGGGTACTACTGACGATTCATCAAAGGCTATACCAAGATCGCAGCACGCCATGCAAGATCTCTTAGTAGGTCAATCTAAAAACGGCAAGATCAGGGGACCCCCGTCCACTGGGGACCAGAACAGGAACAATCCTTCCAAAAGCTCAAAGATGCTTTAACTGGAGACGAAATCCTAACCTACCTGATTTCAATCTCCCGTTTTTACTGTACACTGATGCAAGTAATGAAGGTTTAGGAGCAGTCCTATCTCAACGTCAGCAGGGAAAGGAAAAGGTGATAGCCTACGCCAGCAGAAAGCTCCATCCCACGGAAAGGAACCCGGAGAACTACAGTTTGTTCAAACTGGAGTTCCTGGCCCTGTTCTGGGCAATCACAGAGCGTTTCAAGCATTACCTGGCATTCGCCCCGTTCACAGCTTTCATTGACAACAACCCTCTAATCCACTTAGAGACTGCAAAGCTGGGAGCCCAGAACAGCGTTGGGTAGCAAGACTCTCAAACTATGACTTCACTGTGAAGTACCGGGCAGGTCACAAAAATGGCAACGCTGATGCCCTGTCCAGAATGCCTAACCTTCCTGAAGAGGAGAAGACATAGATGACTGGAGAGATAGAACTACCTGCTTTCCATTGTACAGGTATGGCAACATGTCATCAGGCGAGCCAGAGACGAGTAGAGAGGACCGTGAACCTTTACCTCAGCATGACTGGAAGGAGGTTCAAGCTAACGATCCAGATGTCAGCTTGGTAAGAGAGCTGATAACTCAAGAGCACGCCAGCATGGACCCTGATGCCTCCCAAAATGCTAAACGCCTATGGAAAGAGAAGGTGAAGTTGTTTGTCTACCAAGGTAAACTGTGCAGAAGGTGTCTGAATCCCAGAACACATGAACTTATCTGGCAGATGTGGTTCCCAAAACTGAAGTCCAAATGATCCTTGAAGCCTACCATGACGATGCAGGACACTTTGGATGGAAGAATCTGGAGAGACTCCAGAAAGATCATTTCTACTGGGTCGGTATGCGAGGCTCAATTGACAAATGGTGTAAAAACTGTGGACCATGTCACCTTCGAAGGAAAGACCATCTGACTCAGAAAGCTCGTTGCAGCCAATTGTTACCAAGAAACCCCTTGAAATAGTTGCTTTCGACCACGTAAAGTTAACCCCAATTCTAAGCGGGTACACTTACGCACTCACTATCGTAGATCACTATTCAAGATTCCTGGTAGTAGTTCCAGTTAAGGAATAACTGCAGAGGTAGTGGCCAGAGCCTTCCAGAGTTACTTCTGTCGCCCCCATGGGTATCCAGACCAAGTCTTGACTGACCAGGGCCAGCCTTCGAATCAGCTCTGTTTCAAGAATTTCTAGGGCGTTATGGGTGTAAGAAGATCAGGACCACATCTCATCACCCACAAACAAACGGTTTATGTGAGAAAATTAACCACATTGTAATTGACATGCTCAAAACCTTGCCACTCGAAGAGAGAAATCAATGGCCTGAAAAACTTCCAGACCTTGTGGATATCTACAACCACATACCTGTTAGTTCAACTAACTATACACCTGCTTACTTGATGTGAGGAAGACCAGGTAAATTACCAATTGATTTACAGATGGGAACCATCGAACCAACACCAGATTCTTCGGAGGAAGATTGGATAAACCAACGCCAAGAACAGTGCCAGAAAGTACAAGAGAGTGTTGAAAGAAACTTGAACATAAGCAGAAGCAAACAAGAGCACGACTTTAACAAGCACGCCTCAGCAGAACCTCTAGCAACAGGTGAGTTAGTGCTAAAAAGACAGAGAAAAACCAATAAATTGGATGACAATTGGGAATCCAAACCCTACACAATTATGCCATCGCAATATGACAGCTCAAAAACTTGTGTTATCAGCAAAGACAAGGGAAATACCTATTACAACTGTGTCAAGAGACCATTTAAAGAAATGTCCAGAATAGTTAATACCCCAAACAACCAGTTACCCTACCGTAACTACAGTTGAAAAACCTAAAGAAAATCTCGTCCATACGGAAATTGGAGACTTACCAGCCGACTGGCCACGATGCAATGGTGCATATATAATACCAGTTATTTCTTTCTACCAACCTGTAGAAAATCAAGAACCAATCCCTATTCAACCAATTCAACAAGAACCAGTTCAAATGCAAGAGATGCAACCTGTTATCTTGGAACCTGAGATTCCTGTAATCGGTGAACCTGCTAGTCTCACAGTAAGACCAAGAACTCGTAGACAACTACCTACACTACCACCTTTAACAGAGGATAGTACAGTAACACGTAGGAGCAACAGACCAACAACCAGTTTGTACACTACAAACACAGCTTTTGAAACACCCACACTACACAGAGCCACACGTAGTACATTTGGACAAACCCCAAACAAATATGGAGAATGGGTTTAGGATGTATTGGAATGATTTTACCTGTTAGTAAATGTAAATAGTACCCGTGTTCAAAAACTGTAAAAAGTAGTGTACAGAAGGGTGGAAGAACTGGGCTCTGTCCCAAGTAGATTAAGTTGGGGACAGAAAGTGCCTGGTAGGGTAAGAAAGGTTAGACCCAGCCTCCCAAGCAGAGACACCCATAGGGAATGTATAAAGTTTAAAAATGTATACCCGTGTATGTGTTTAAGCCATCAGAGACTTTACTGCTGGACTTTACCCTTTTTCCCTTTTCATAAACTTGGACAATTGTCACAGGACTTGTGTGACCAAAAGTTGCTCTTTCCAGCCTGCGGCAAATGGACTAATGCCGTATGGACTGTTTTTCATATTTTTCCCGTTTTTTTTCCCTTCTTTTTCAGTGATTTTTGTATTTTTCATTAAGACTTTGTAAATACCGGTTATTAAATGTATATAAAATGTTTAGGTTAAGTTGTAAAAGAAAAACCTTTTGCTCAGTCCGGGAGAACTGAAGTTAACTAAGGGGGAATGTGGCACCCTGGTTGGGGCACCACAGAACTCCTGATACACAAATGGAGTGGAAACAGCAAGCAGCGCTCACAACAAACAAAACACCTTTACACCTTACCCTGTTTCACCCCAGGCCTCTAGGGGGAGCTCCACTGGTCACCTTGGGCCAGTTCCCCCTATAAATAGGGTCCTGGAGGGAAAAATACCAGAGTGTGCAGATGTTAGGAGAGCTGCAAGGAGTGAGCAGACGCCAGGAGAGCTGTAAGAACTGTGCAACCACTGGTACTGGAGCTATACTAGGCCCAAACCAGCACACCCAGCGAGTGAGAGACCCTTGCAACTGGGGTCATAGGACAGGAGAAAAGCACCTCTCAGGGACAGAAGAGTTATCCTAACTCTCCCAACAATCCGGTTACTGGAACCGAGCTGTGGGGATTACCATGTAAACCACATAGAAACCAGCACCACAACCAGGGAGTCTAGCCCCCTGAACACCTGAAACACCACCTGATGAGAGCCCAGGGAAGAAGAGAATATGTCTTGATCCCTTTGATAGTGCCCTCAGTGCAGTAAACTCAGGTGAATCACGTTCCACCAAACGTACAACCCGGTCCGGCAGGATCTCATATCCACCCGACCCCACCAGAACAATAGAGGAGGAAGCCTACACACTGCTTGCTGTGGAAACTCCAGGGTGTCAACCTCATCACCCGGTCCGAGTGTACCTGTTGCCACCAGTAAAGGTACTAAACGACTTTGTGTGTGTCAGCGCATTATTCCTGGATACAACACGCAGCACTACAAAGCTGCCATATTACATCAAGGACAGCTCCTGGCCCCGGGGACTCCCGCTTGTCCTATGGGAAGCGTCCCATCTTGCTGCCGTCCATTCCCCGGAGGTCCAAGCAGTGCCAGTGAAATCACCGGATTCCCGCAGGTGGCGTCACGACAAGTAAGAATTAACCCCTATCCGTTCAAACAACCCCTTTTTGATCTGTACCACCGGGCCCCACAGCCGCAGGCGCGGAACAGTGACGGGAGAAGCAACGCCTGCGACGTGAAGACCCGGCTACGGTGAGTCAACAGCACCATAGACTAACAGCATATACCAGTATATAGTCACTAAGGTGGGGCCCTGACATGGAATATTCACTACGCATGGGAACATGTATACACACCACATGCACGCAAAGAGTAACAGCTAAGGTGGAGCCTCAACTTTGGATACTCACCACGCACCCGAACACAAACACACACCACAAAGAGACACACCCCCCACAGGGACACACACACATACACACCCTATAGGGACACATGCACTCACCACACAGGGACACACACACCACAGGGACATACACACATACACACCCCACAGGGACACAGAGACACACACACACCCCACAGGAACACACAGACCCCATAGGGATGGACACACACCACAGAGACACCCCTTCTCCCACAAGGATACACACCACAGGGACACCCCTCCCCCCCAAAAGGATACACACCACAGGGACCCCCCCACAGGGACACACGCACACCACTGGGACACACACACACCCCAGGGACACACACACAGACAGACACAGATGTGCACAAATCACCTCACACAACTCTCCTCATACGTCTGGTATCTTTAATTTCCAAAAATAAACATCTGATTAAAAACAGCCAATGTGCAACACATGTGCCATATAGGGAATTAAGGCAGATGTCAGTCACATGAGCTGTCTTTTATGTGCATATGTGAGGTAATATATACTGCCTGACCGGGGGGCGGGTTTACTGTTGGCTGGAGATTTATTAGACTGCCTATAGCAACCAATCACAGCTCAGCTTCTATTTTTCTACAGATCATTAATATGACATATTCAAATTCTATTTTGCTATAGCTAACAGCAGTAATTTATTAACCCAGGCGTAGCCGGGTAGTACAGCTAATATGATTTATATTGATGGAAAAATAAAAAAGTTATGGCTCTTGGAAGAAGGGGAGGGAAAAATTAAAAATGGAAAACGGAAAATTGCCTGAGGGTAAAGGGGTTAACCTCAAAAACCGCCTGCAGGTCTGAAGTAATTCACTATATGACGTTAGGGATGGGCGAATCTACTCGCTAGGACTCGTTACTCGGCGAGTAGTAAGGGACTCTCAGGACTCGGTACTCTGCGAGTTTCCCAGCGTTTACTCGCACGAGTCCAATGCAAATCAATAGCAAACGCTGACAAAACTAGGATTGCCATTGTTTGCATTAAACTCGGCTACTGTGCCAGTGATAGCAGGGAAACTCGCAAATAACTGCTGTTACATTGCGAGCCGAGTCCAGCTGTCTTCTCTGTGCAGCTCCAGGGTCCTAGAGCCCGCCTGCTCACAGACATGATGTAGCAGTGCTGAGATTGTTCTCAGTCTGCTCATTCCCTGTGCATAGACATCTATATCTATGCACAGGGGATGTAGCAGAGAGGACATCGCGTTTTGGACTACGTCGGACGGAAGAGGATTTTTTTAATTAAAGATGGAGTCCCTAATGGCTTTTTTTTTTATTTCAAATAAAAAATTTTCTCTGTGTTTTTTTAACCCTTTATTGGAGATTCTTAGTGGCTGGGTCAAACGTGGCCTGACATTAAGAATCTCGGGCTTAATACCAGCTTGTATAACAAAGCTGGTATTAACCCCTTTATTACCCAGCGTGCCACCGCCACCAGGGCCGCTGGAAGAGCGGGGTTCAGCGCCAGAGGATGGCGCTTCAATGAACGCGCCATCTTCTGGGGCGGCTGCGGGCTGCAATTTTCAGCGGGGGGTGCCCAGAAAGCTTGGGCATCTCTGCACTGCGGATTCCAGCCCCCAGCTACTTAGCTGTACCTGGCTAGACATAGAAATTGCGCGGAGCCCCACGCATTTTTTTTTTATTATTTCATGAATTTCAGAGTCAGAGTCTCAGAGTCAGAGTCTCAGAGTCAGAGTCAGAGTCAGACTCATAGTCTCAGAGTCAGAGTCTCAGAGTCTCAGAGTCAGAGTCTCAGAGTCTCAGAGTCAGAGTCTCAGAGTCTCAGAGTCAGAGTCTCAGAGTCAGAGTCTCAGAGTCAGAGTCTCAGAGTCTCAGAGTCAGAGTCTCAGAGTCTCAGAGTCAGAGTCTCAGAGTCAGAGTCTCAGAGTCAGAGTCTCAGAGTCAGAGTCTCAGAGTCTCAGAGTCTCAGAGTCAGAGTCTCAGAGTCTCAGAGTCAGAGTCTCAGAGGCAGAGTCTCAGAGTCAGACTCAGAGTCTCAGAGTCAGAGTCCCAGAGTCTCAGAGTCAGAGTCAGAGTCTCAGAGTCTCAGAGTCAGAGTCTCAGAGTCAGAGTCAGAGTCTCAGAGTCTCAGAGTCAGAGTCTCAGAGTCAGAGTCTCAGAGTCAGAGTCAGAGTCAGACTCAGAGTCTCAGAGTTTCAGAGTCAGAGTCTCAGAGTCTCAGAGTCAGCGTCTCAGAGTCAGAGTCTCAGAGTCAGAGTCTCAGAGTCTCAGAGTCTCAGAGTCAGAGTCTCAGAGTCTCAGAGTCTCAGAGTCAGCGTCTCAGAGTCAGAGTCTCAGAGTCAGAGTCTCAGAGTCTCAGAGTCTCAGAGTCAGAGTCTCAGAGTCTCAGAGTCTCAGAGTCAGAGTCTCAGAGGCAGAGTCTCAGAGTCAGACTCAGAGTCTCAGAGTCTCAGAGTCAGAGTCCCAGAGTCTCAGAGTCAGAGTCAGAGTCTCAGAGTCTCAGAGTCAGAGTCTCAGAGTCAGAGTCAGAGTCTCAGAGTCTCAGAGTCAGAGTCTCAGAGTCAGAGTCTCAGAGTCAGAGTCAGAGTCTCAGAGTCAGAGTCTCAGAGTCTCAGAGTCAGAGTCTCAGAGGCAGAGTCTCAGAGTCAGACTCAGAGTTCTCAGAGTCAGAGTCCCAGAGTCTCAGAGTCAGAGTCAGAGTCTCAGAGTCTCAGAGTCAGAGTCTCAGAGTCAGAGTCTCAGAGTCAGAGTCTCAGAGTCAGAGTAAGAGTCTCAGAGTCAGAGTCAGAGTCTCAGAGTCAGAGTCTCAGAGTCAGAGTCTCAGAGTCAGAGTAAGAGTCTCAGAGTCAGAGTGTCAGAGTCAGAGTCTCAGAGTCAGAGTCTCAGAGTCAGAGTCAGAGTCTCAGAGTCTCAGAGTCAGAGTCTCAGAGTCAGAGTCTCAGAGTCAGAGTCTCAGAGTCAGAGTCAGAGTCTCAGAGTCAGAGTCTCAGAGTCAGAGTCTCAGAGTCAAAGTCTCAGAGTCAGAGTCAGAGTCTCAGAGTCAGAGTCTCAGAGTCAGAGTCTCAGAGTCAGAGTCAGAGTCTCAGAGTCAGAGTCTCAGAGTCAGAGTCAGAGTCTCAGAGTCAGAGTCAGAATCTCAGAGTCAGAGTCTCAGAGTCAGAGTCTCAGAGTCAGAGTCTCAGAGTCAGAGTCTCAGAGTCAGAGTCAGAGTCTCAGAGTCAGAGTCTCAGAGTCAGAGTCTCACCCTCAGAGCCAGAGTCAGAGTGTTTATATGTTGCCACCATGGAATGGTACCTAAAAGACTTTGTGTGTGTCAGCGCAATATTCATGGATACACACGCAGCATACAAAGCGTGCCATATTTACATCAAGGACATGCTCCTTGCGGGGACTGTTGTCTCTGGGAAGCGTCTCATCTAGCTGGGGCGGGCCGTCATTACCCGGAGGTCAGCAAGTGCCAGTGAAATCACGATTCCGCAAGGTGGCGTCAGACAAAGTAAGAATTAACCCCCTATCGTTCAAAACCCCTTTTTGCTCTGTACCACCGGGCCCAAAGCGCAGGCGCTGGAGACAGTGCCGGGAGACGAACGCTGCCGCAGTTAAGACCCGCATACGGTGAGTCAACAGCACCCTAAGACTAACCGCATTCCCAGTTTATATATTTTTAGTCCTAAGGTGAGGGGCCCTAAAAAAAGGGAATGACTACCACACAGGGAAAAACCCCACGGGGACATACACACATACACACCCCCCAGGGAAAGAGCACACACCACCCCAAGAACCACAACCCCAAGGGAGGGCCCACACCACAAGACACCCCTTCCCCCACAAGGATAACACCCACGGGGGAACCCCCCCCTCCCCCCCAAAAGGATACACCCCACAGGGACCCCCCACGGGGACACCCACCCACGGGGGACACACACACACCCAGGGAACAACAAGACAGACACAGATGTGCACAAAACACCTCACACAACTCCCTAAAACTCTGGTATTTTTAATTTCCAAAAAAAAAAATTGTTTAAAAACAGCCAATGTGCAACACATTGCCAATAGGGAATTAAGGCGATGTCAGTCAATTTGAGCTTTTTTATGTCCCATATGTAGGTAATATATATGCCTGACCGGGGGGCGGGTTTACTGTTGGCTGGAGATTTATTAGATGCTATGAAACCCAAATCACAGCTCGTTTCTATTTTCTACAGATCATTAATATGACATATCAAATTCTATTTTGCTATCTAACAGCAGTAATTTATTAACCCAGGGTACCCCGGGTGTACACTATATATTTATATTGATGGAAAAAAAAAAAAGTTAGGGCTCTTGGAAGAAGGGGGGGGAAAAAATTAAAAAATGGAAAAAAAGGGAAAATTCCCTGAGGGAAAGGGGGGTTAAACCCTAAAAAACCCGCCTGCAGGTCGAAGTAATTCACTATATGACGTTAGGGATGGGCGAATCTACTCGCTAGGACTCGTTACTCGGCGAGTAGTAAGGGCCCTCTAGGACTCGGTACTCTGCGAGTTTCCCAGCGTTTACTCGCACGAGTCCAATGCAAATCAATAGCAAACGCTGACAAAACTAGGATTGCCATTGTTTGCATTAAACTCGGCAAACTGTGCCAGTGATAGCAGGGAAACTCGCAAATAACTGCTGTTACATTGCGAGCCGAGTCCAGCTGTCTTCTCTGTGCAGCTCCAGGGTCCTAGAGCCCGCCTGCTCACAGACATGATGTAGCAGTGCTGAGATTGTTCTCAGTCTGCTAAATTCCCTGTGCATAGACATCTATATCTATGCACAGGGGATGTAGCAGAGAGGACATCGCGTTTTGGACTACGTCGGCGGAAGAGGATTTTTTTAATTAAAGATGGAGCCCCTAATGGCTTTTTTTTTTATTTAAAATAAAAAAATTTTCCTTCTGTGTTTTTTTAAAAACCCTTTATTGGAGTTTCTTATTTGGCTGGGTCAAACGTGGCCCTGACATTAAAAAATCTCGGGCTTAATCCCAGCTTGTTAAACAAAGCTGGTATTAACCCCTTTTATTACCCAGCGTGCCACCGCCACCAGGGCCGCTGGAAGAGCGGGGTTCAGCGCCCGAGGAAAGGCGCTTCAATGAACCGCCATCTTCGGGGCGGCTGCGGGCTGCAATTTTCAGCGGGGGGTGCCCAGAAAGCTTTGGGGATCTCTGCACTGCGGATTCCAGCCCCCAGCTACTTAGCTGTACCTGGCTAGACAAGAAAATTTGGGGCGGAGCCCCACGCATTTTTTTTTATTATTTAAAGAATTTCAGAGTCAGAGTCTCAGAGTCAGAGTCTCAGAGTCAGAGTCAGAGTCAGACTCATAGTCTCAGAGTCAGAGAGTCTCAGAGTCTCAGAGTCAAGTCTCAGAGTCTCAGAGTCAGAGTCTCAGAGTCTCAGAGTCAGAGTCTCAGAGTCAGAGTCTCAGAGTCAGAGTCTCAGAGTCTCAGAGTCAGAGTCTCAGAGTCTCAGAGTCAGAGTTCAGAGTCAGAGGTCTCAGAGTCAGAGTTCCCAAAGGGCAGAGTCTCAGAGTCTCAGAAATCTCAGAGTCAGAGTCTCAGAGTCTCAGAGTCAGAGTCTCAGAGGCAGAGTCTCAGAGTCAGACTCAGAGTCACAGAGTCAGAGTCCCAGAGTCTCAGAGTCAGAGTCTCAGAGTCAGAGTCCAGAGTCTCAGAGTCAGAGTCAGAGTCAGTCTCAGAGTCTCAGTCAGAGTCTCAGAGGCAGAGTCAGAGTCAACAGTCAAGTCAGAGTCCAGAGTCTCAGAGTCAGAGCAGAGTTCAGAGTCTCAGAGTCAGAGTCTCAGAGTCAGAGTCTCAGATCAGTCAGAGTCAGAGAGAGTCTCAGAGTCAGAGTCAGAGTCTCAGAGTCAGAGTCTCAGAGTCAGAGTCTCAGAGTCAGAGTAAGAGTCTCAGAGTCAGAGTGTCAGAGTCAGAGTCTCAGAGTCAGAGTCTCAGAGTCAGAGTCAGAGTCTCAGAGTCTCAGAGTCAGAGTCTCAGAGTCAGAGTCTCAGAGTCAGAGTCTCAGAGTCAGAGTCAGAGTCTCAGAGTCAGAGTCTCAGAGTCAGAGTCTCAGAGTCAAAGTCTCAGAGTCAGAGTCAGAGTCTCAGAGTCAGAGTCTCAGAGTCAGAGTCTCAGAGTCAGAGTCAGAGTCTCAGAGTCAGAGTCTCAGAGTCAGAGTCAGAGTCTCAGAGTCAGAGTCAGAATCTCAGAGTCAGAGTCTCAGAGTCAGAGTCTCAGAGTCAGAGTCTCAGAGTCAGAGTCTCAGAGTCAGAGTCAGAGTCTCAGAGTCAGAGTCTCAGAGTCAGAGTCTCACCCTCAGAGCCAGAGTCAGAGTCTCAGAGTCAGAGTCTCAGAGTCAGAGTCTCAGAGTCAGAGTCTCAGATTCAGTCTCACCCTCAGAGCCAGAGTCAGAGTCTCAGAGTCAGAGTCTCAGAGTCAGAATCTCAGAATTTCATGAAATAATTAAAAAAAAAATGTGAAGCCCGAAATTTATGGTGGTCACGCCAATATTAGACATGACCGCCATGAATTTCTATTAAATTGTTTAAAAAAAAACACAACACAGAGAAAATTTTTTATTAGAAATAAAAAAAAAAGCCATTAGAGACTCCATCTTTAATTAAAAAAATCCTCTTCCGTCCGAAGCAGTCCAAAACGCGATGTCCTCTCTGCTACATCCCCTGTGTATAGATATAGATGTCTATGCACAGGGAATGAGCAGACTGAGAATAATCTCAGCTCTGCTACATCAGGCAGCAGGCGGGCTTTAGGACTCTGGAGCTGTGGCAGCCTGCACACAGAGCAGACATCAGGACTCTTATCTGTGCGAGTTTCCCAGCGATTACAGTTGCAAAGTAAACCAGTCCAATGCAAATAAATGACAAAACTAGGATTGCTTCAGGCTGAAGCTTCCGAGACACATCTGCGATTTGTAAATCTCACACTACTCGCTATTACTCGCTTCCCCATTCATTAACATTGGACTCGCTAGACTCGCAACGAGTAGCGAGTCCTGTGCTCGGACTCGCTAGAGTCAAGCGATTCCGAGTAATTTAGGATTCGCCCATCACTATATGACGTCCCTAAGGGCCCCTTTACATGCGGCTACATTTCTTGGGTGGCTACAGGTAACTTACTGGTTGCAGTGAAATCATGGAGAGATTATTCCATTTGTACACAGCAACAAGATAGAACCTTGTCTCCGTGATTTCACTGCAACCAGTAAGTTACCTGTAGCCACCCTAGAAATGTAGCTGCGTGTAAAGGTACCTTTAATGATCTCAGCTCTGCTACATCCAGAAGCTGCAGTGGTGGAAACCACAATCACTCACTGCAGATTCTGGTACACACTGACAGCCTTGGGGGAGCCCCTGACTGTGAGAAGCAGTGACATCATTGAATTCACTGGAGTTCATAGCCGAGGGCTTTCCTGCTGTCACCAATGTCAATGAAATTTCTGAAGTTTTGTGCACAGGTTGCTCTTTTTTCCTTTTGCAGATTTAGTGCAGAAATTAATATGCAGCATATCAATTCTGCACCAAATCTGCATCTTCTGGCAGAAAAACACACCAAAAACGCGTAACTTGAGAATAACCCAAATTACTAGACAGGCAGATATTTTATGTACAGTATCATCTATAAAAAATACAAAGTGTTGCAACACAGCAGTGGCATAACTTGAAGCTCATGGGCCCTAATGCGAAAGCTCCAACAGGGCCCCCAACTATTGCAAATCTCTAATAGCAATAGTCTTTTTGTATAGGTCAAAGGAACTTTTGGGGCCCCCTAGACTCTAGGGCTCAGGTGCAATTGCAACCACTGCATCTATTTTAGTTAAGCCCCTGCCATACAGATAACTTAATCCAGCATTATTTCTTTTCAGGTAGCTCACGTGTTGACCCAGCACATTTCCATCACATGATGTGTGTGGGTGGGTAGAGGGATATCATATGACAGATCCCACATTCAATCCTATTTAGTTAACCCATGAAGGTATTATGCTGTACTATGTTTCTCTGCAGAACCAGGAAACATTGTTATAAGAACATTATTTAAGTAGGATTTCTAATGTGGACTATATGATTTCTGATTCTAGAAATAGAAGTTATTTAAAAAACAATCAACTTTAACAAATAAATTAAAGTTACAATCCATGAAAATACTGGAACTGGTTAAAAGGAACCTGTCAGATACCTGTCTAACAATCCCTTCGTGTATTTACACACAAATAAATAGAGATGAACAAAGCTTTCAGTTCGGTTTGGTTTGCTGAACGTGAGAAGGGTTACATACAAAATTATAGATATGGTTTGCAGTAAACAAATTAATAATGACAGACTGGTATAGAGAGGAGAGGACACTGCCTTTGTGGGCTTACATTCTACATTCTATATGTATCCTGGCTTCAGAGAGGCTTCATGATTGGAATTCGTCCACATTTCCCGTCATGCTCACTACACTGAAGACGGGTATATGTATCCCGGCATCAACAAGGCGTAGTGTACTCGATCAAAAGCGTGGACAATATGACAGTATATCAAAATAACTGCATGCAGACCAGGAAGTTATACATTGCTGGAATCAGAGTCTCAGCCCCCACATCATGCTGCTCTCAGACTACATAGCAAAGACTTTGTGACAGATTCCTTTAAACCCCTTCCTGACCCATGATGTTATAGAGACGTCATGGAAGTCGATGACTTCCCGACCCATGACATCTCTATAACATCATGGCTTGTTTGCGGTCCTGCAGCTCTGGTGACCGGGTCAGTGACAAGTAACCGGAGCTGCAGGATCGCAAAGACCTATACTTTATCCTGGGGGGGTGGCTTAGCCCCCCATGGCTAAAGTCGCTCTGATTGGCAGTTGAAAGTGA
Organism: Allobates femoralis; assembly: GCA_033576535.1. Taxonomy (NCBI): domain Eukaryota; kingdom Metazoa; phylum Chordata; class Amphibia; order Anura; family Aromobatidae; genus Allobates; species Allobates femoralis. The sequence goes on along the minus strand of JARQOC010000005.1, from coordinate 241,876,789 downwards.
AACTGACAATCAGGGCGAGTCACCCCTTCAGATCTGATTGGAGCTCATATCTGGAGGGGCGGGGTGGCGGATGCCCTCCCCCTCCTCTGCCCCCTCAGCTCCGAGGCTCATCAAGACCCCCCTGTCCCTTCTCTTCGCCCCCCTCCTCTGATCCCTGTCCCAATGTCCCTCCTCTAATATGTATCCTCCAGTGGGCTGCACCCACCGGTGCATCCGCCAGTCAGCCTCCTCAGCCCCCTCTGTAATCACCCCCCCTATCCCACCCCCCACCTCTGTGCCCCATGTCACCTCTCTCCCGGTCCCTCCTCTAATAGGTATCCTCCAATGGGCTGCACCCACCAGTGCACCTGCCGGTCAGCCTCCTCTGCTCCTTGTGGCACCCCTCCTCCTCTCTCGGGCTCCTCCCTCCTCACCGGTGGATCGTGAGTGAGGTAAGTAATGAATGAATGAATGAATGGATGGATGGATGGATGGGTGCATGGGTGGATGCATGGGTGAATGGATGGATGGGTGCATGCATGGGTGCATGGGTGGATGGATGGGTGCATGTATGGGTGGATGGATGGATGGGTGCATGGGTAAATGGGTGGATGGATGGGTGCATGGGTGCATGCATGGTGGATGGATGTGTGCATGCATGGATTTGTGCATGCATGGATGTGTGCATGGATTGATGTCTGCATGCATGGATGTGTGCGTGCGTGGATGTGTGCATAGATTGATGTGTGCATGCATGTATGTGTGCGTGCATGGATGGATGTTGCATGGATGTATGTGTGCATGGATGGATGTGCGCATGCATGAATGTGTGCATGGATGGATGTGTGCATGCATGGAGGGATGAGTGCATGCATGGATGTGTGAATGGATGGATGTGTGCATGCATGGATGTGTGCGTGCATGGATGGATGTTGCGTGGATAAATGTGTGCATGCATGGATGGATGTGTGCATGCATGGATGTGTGCATGGATTGATGTGTGCATCATGGATGTGTGTGTGCATATGTGGTGCCCTGCCAACGCAGGTAACCACATATCTTTCTACTGCACAGTTGGGTTTCCATAGCAGGTACTACTAGAACAACACCTTCCACTCCAGCACAGTAGGGGAAGCTCAACCTGCTGCACTTAGGCAGGATCCCCTATATACACTGCTGCTAGGGAGGAGCTAGTCAGAGTGTGTGTAGACACTAGGAGAGCTGCAGGGAAGCTCTCGTGATCGGTGCCACGTGTAGGCCTGAACAGTAACCCAGAGGTAGCCTTTCAGTGTCCCACCAGCCTAAGTGAGACTGAAGGCAAGGAGTTTAGAAGCAGAAGCAAGGAACAGGTAGCTCCAGCTGTGAGTTCGTTCCAGAGAGAGGGAGAGAGAAGCCGGATATTGGGGATCCGCACCAGTGGAGAACTACAAGTCCCACAAGAAAACCCTTGGCACCGAGGAAGCTACAGCTACCCAGTCTCCTGAGAGAGTCAAGAAAAGGAGCCAGGAGCAGTGACCACAACAGAATTAGAGAAAGTTGTCCCGGAGACAGCACAGAGGGAAGGAGACACAGACAAGAAGAGAGTGGAGGCAAGTCAGGATTCAATAGACTGTGCCTCAGTGAATACAAAGGGGAGGAGGCCTGATACCCACTTGCTGTGGGAGCCCACTGTGCAGCCTGGTTACCCGTCAGTGCTCTGGACAATTTACCTGCATTCCACCAGTAAAAGGTAAAGAGACTTCAATTGTGTGCGTGCATTCTTTCCTATCCCACACAGTGCCCTCAAATATACTTTCCCTGCTCTCATCCACCACCTTAGCTCTGCTACAACCTGCTCAACTCACCAAACTGCCCCGGGGGTCCCGGTTCTGCCTGCGGCGACCAGACGACAGCAGGTGGCGTCACGACAAACTTTGTAATAATCCCTGTAAATAACCCCCTTATTCACTGACCGCCAGGGCCACAGCCTCGGGCAGCCACCCGTGACATCCCAGACTGAACCCGAGCCTGTGATCTGAGTACCCCGCCCTGAGTCACAAAGATGTGTGCGTGCATGGATGGATGTGTGCCTACATGGATGTGTGCGTGCATGGATGGATGTTGCATGGATGGATGTGTGCATGGATGGATGTGTGCATGCATGGATGTGTGAATGGATGGATGTGTGCATGCATGGATGGATGTGTGCATGCATGAATTTGTGCATGGATGGATATGTGCATGCATAGATGGATGTGTGCGTGCATGGATGGATGTTGTATGGATGGATGTGTGCATGGATGGATGTGTGCATGCATGGATGTGTGCATGGTTGGATGTGTACATGCATGGATGTGTGTGTGCACAGATGTGTGCGTGCATGGATGGATATGTGCGTACATGGATGCGTGCGTGCGTATATGTGTGCGTGCGTGGATGTGTGCATGTGTGCGTGGATGTATGCATGCATGAATGTGTGCATGTATAGATGTGTGCATGCGTGGATGTGTGCATGCATGGATGTGTGTGTGCGTGTGTGGATATGTGCATACATGGATGTGTGCATGGATGGATGTGTGCGTGGATGGATGTGTGCGTAGTGTATTTTTTTTTACTATTTACTATAGATTCCTAATGGCCGGGTCTAACATTGGCCCGACATTATGAATCTCGGGTTTAGTGCCAGCTGCCAATAAAAGAGTCTGGAAGAGTCTGGGTACAGCGCCAGAAAATGGCGCTTCAATGACTGTGCCATTTTCTGGGTTGCAATTCGCAGCATGGGAGGCACAGAACATTTGGGCCTCTCCATGATGAGGATTTCAGCCCCCAGCTGCCTAGTTGTACCTGGCTGGACCAAAAATATGGCAGAGCCCCACGTCACTTTTTTTCTAGAATTAATTCTAGAAAAAAAAATGGGCTTTGCTGTATTTTTGGTTGCCTGCCAGGTACAACGAGGCAGCTGGGGATTGGTGGCAATCAGTAGCTGCCAAGTTGTACCTGGCTGAACCAAAAATATGGCGAAGCCCCACGGCATTTTTTTTTCTAAAATTAGTTCTGGAAATAAAAAAAAAGGTTTCACTCTATTTTTGGTTGCCAGCCAGGTACAACGAGGCAGCTAACAATTGGTGGCAGTCCGTTTTTTTTAATTACTCCTACAAATAAAATAACATGGAGCTTTGCCGTATTTTTGGCTGCTTTTGGAGAGCCCCTGTGTGCCTAAACATTGGAGCTCCCCCTCAAGTGACCCCATTTTAGAAACTTGACCCCCCAGGGAACTTATCTAGATGGGTGGTGAGCACTTTGAACCCCCAGGTAACTCCACAAATTGATCCGTAAAAATGAAAAGTACTTTTTTTTCACAAAAATTTTCTTTTGGCCTAAATTTTTTCATTTTCACATGGGCAACAGGATAAAATTCATCCTAAAATTTGTGGTCATAAACCACTGTTTGGGCGCATGGCAGGGCTTTTTGAATGGAAAATTAGCTCCAAAAGTCAAATTGCGCTCCTTCCCTTCTGAGCCCTGCCGTGCACCTAAACAGTGGTTTATGACCACATATGAGGTTTCGGTGTACTCAGGAGAAATTGCCCAACAAATTTTAGGATCCATTTTATCCTGTTGCCCATGTGAAAATGAAAGAATTAAGGCTAAAAGATTATTTTTGTTAGAAAAATTAAAATGTCCATTTTTTCCTTCCACGTTGCTTTAGTTCATGTGAAGCACCTGAAGGGTTAATAATCTTCTTGAATGTAGTTTTGAGTAGCTTGAGGGGTGCAGTTTTTGGAATGGTGTCACTTTTGGGTGCTTTCTGTCATGTAAACCCCTCAAAAGGACTTCAAATGGGATGTAGTCACTAAAAAAATGGTTTGGTAAATTTTGCTGGAAAAATGAAAAATTGCTGATGAAATTTGAACCCTTATAACGTCCTAGCCAAAAATATTGTTTCCCAAAATTGTGCTGATGTAAAGTAGACATGTGGGAAATGTTATTAATTAACTATTTTGTGTCACATAACTCTCTGGTTTAGCACAAATAAACGCAAAAAATATCGACCTAAATTTAACGCTAACATGAAGCCCAATATGACAAAAAAAAATAATCTCAGAATCGCTAGGATCCGTTGAAGCTTTCCAGAGTTATTATCTCATAAAGGGACACTGGTCAGAATTGACAAAAATATCAAGGTCTTTAGGGTCAAAATATGCTGGGTCTTGAAGGGGTTAAAATCTATTAATACAGAAAAAAAATATTTTATGTATGCTAACATTTTAGAATATAGTCACAGATTATGTGGATGATGAAAATCTCTGCTGAGGAGCAGAGTGTGCAGATAGGCTACTGGAGTGGTCTGCTACCAATCAATGGAACCCATTGGGTGGGGGGGTCGATACCTTCATTCAAGATATTTAGATTGTGCCTAAAACTTCACTTTACAGTTCTATGCACCCATTTTTATGTTCTAGATTCTTTAAAAATTTGTTTCAAAGAAAATTCAGACTAGATCTGAAAAGATGAGTACTTTGAACAAGTAACAATCGGGAATGTTATTATGCTATTGCAAAAGAGGCAGCTAATCAACTTGGCCACTGATAATGTAAGTTTCCACTGAGGTAAAAATAAAGGCACCTATTAACTGTTATGTTACAATGATTCTGAGTCATCAGAAAATGCAGTGGCGTAACTACCGGCATAGCAGCCGTAGCGGTCGCTTTGGGGCCCGGCGCATGTGGGGGGCCCGGACCCAGCGCCGCTACGCAGCCGCTGCTATACCGGCAGCTGCGCCTGCGATACAGATACAGGGGCGGACTGGTCCGGCGGGCCCCGACACTTTGGGGCCACGCCCACTAAGCCCCGCCCCCATACCCCCCTGGGTGCTGTAGGGGGGGCCCGGACGGAAAGGGGGGCCCATTGGTCCCCTGAGCGCCACATGTCATACAAGGGGGGCTTAGGGGGCCCCTGACCGCTGCCCCCACACGCTATCCTCGGGGCCCCCTGACCGCTGCCTCCATTACTGCTGCCGCGCTGCGTCCCCCCGGCCGCTCTCCATTACCGGCGGGCAGTCTCGCTGATCTGCCTGTCATGTGGGCTGTAGCCGGCGCCGCTCTATTTCCTGTATCGCCGGCTACAGCGTCACACTACATAACAGGCTGTGGCTGCGATCAGCGGCGCGACTGCCTGCTGCAGGTAATGGAGAGCGGGGGGGCCTGTATATACCACACCACCAGGGGCTCTGTATACTACCACCAGGGGCCTGTATATACCTCCACCAGGGGCTCTGTATACTACCACCAGGGGCCTGTATATACCTCCACCAGGGCCTCTGTATACTACCACCAGGGGCCTGTATATACCACACCACCAGGGGCTCTGTATACTACCACCAGGGGCCTGTATATACCTCCACCAGGGGCTCTGTATACTACCACCAGGGGCCTGTATATACCTCCACCAGGGGCTCTGTATACTACCACCAGGGGCCTGTATATACCTCCACCAGGGGCTCTGTATACTACCACCAGGGGCCTGTATATACCTCCACCAGGGGCTCTGTATACTACCACCAGGGGCCTGTATATACCTCCACCAGGGGCTCTGTATACTACCACCAGGGGCCTGTATATACCACACCACCAGGGGCTCTGTATACTACCACCAGGGGCCTGTATATACCTCCACCAGGGGCTCTGTATACTACCACCAGGGGCCTGTATATACCACACCACCAGGGGCTCTGTATACTACCACCAGGGGCCTGTATATACCTCCACCAGGGGCTCTGTATACTACCACCAGGGGCCTGTATATACCTCCACCAGGGGCTCTGTATACTACCACCAGGGGCCTGTATATACCACACCACCAGGGGCTCTGTATACTACCACCAGGGGCCTGTATATACCTCCACCTGGGGCTCTGTATACTACCACCAGGGGCCTGTATATACCTCCACCAGGGGCTCTGTATACTACCACCAGGGGCCTGTATATACCTCCACCAGGGGCTCTGTATACTACCACCAGGGGCCTGTATATACCACACCACCAGGGGCTCTGTATACTACCACCAGGGGCCTGTATATACCTCCACCAGGGGCTCTGTATACTACCACCAGGGGCCTGTATATACCATACCACCAGGGGCTCTGTATACTACCACCAGGGCCTGTATATACCACACCACCAGGGGCTCTGTATACTACCACCAGGGGCCTGTATATACCTCCACCAGGGGCTCTGTATACTACCACCAGGGCCTGTATATACCTCCACCAGGGGCTCTGTATACTACCACCAGGGGCCTGTATATACCACACCACCAGGGGCTCTGTATACTACCACCAGGGGCCTGTATATACCTCCACCAGGGGCTCTGTATACTACCACCAGGGGCCTGTATATACCTCCACCAGGGGCTCTGTATACTACCACCAGGGGCCTGTATATACCACACCACCAGGGGCTCTGTATACTACCACCAGGGGCCTGTATATACCTCCACCAGGGCTCTGTATACTACCACCAGGGGCCTGTATATACCTCCACCAGGGGCTCTGTATACTACCACCAGGGGCCTGTATATACCACACCACCAGGGGCTCTGTATACTACCACCAGGGGCCTGTATATACCTCCACCTGGGGCTCTGTATACTACCACCAGGGGCCTGTATATACCTCCACCAGGGGCTCTGTATACTACCACCAGGGGCCTGTATATACCCCACCACCAGGGCTCTGTATACTACCACCAGGGGCCTGTATATACCTCCACCAGGGGCTCTGTATACTACCACCAGGGGCCTGTATATACCTCCACCAGGGGCTCTGTATACTACCACCAGGGGCCTGTATATACCACACCACCAGGGGCTCTGTATACTACCACCAGGGGCCTGTATATACCTCCACCAGGGGCTCTGTATACTACCACCAGGGGCCTGTATATACCATACCACCAGGGCTCTGTATACTACCACCAGGGGCCTGTATATACCACACCACCAGGGGCTCTGTATACTACCACCAGGGGCCTGTATATACCTCCACCAGGGGCTCTGTATACTACCACCAGGGGCCTGTATATACCTCCACCAGGGGCTCTGTATACTACCACCAGGGGCCTGTATATACCTCCACCAGGGGCTCTGTATACTACCACCAGGGGCCTGTATATACCACACCACCAGGGGCTCTGTATACTACCACCAGGGGCCTGTATATACCTCCACCAGGGGCTCTGTATGCTACCACCAGGGGCTCTGTATACTACCACCAGGGGCCTGTATATACCACCACCAGTGGCCTGTATATACCACCACCAGGGGCCCTGTATACCACCACTGGGGCCTGTATATACCACCACTGCGGAGGCTGCTGTAATACTGCTGGGGCCTGTATATACCACTGAGGAGGCTGCTGTATACCACTGGGGCTGCTGTAATACTGCTGGGGCCTGTATATACCACTGGAGAGGCTGCGGTATACCACTGGGGCTGCTGTATATACTGCTGGGGCCTGTAAGGGGGTGCGTCTTGAAGGGGCGTGTCATTTTGGGGGGCGTGTCTTGGAGGGGGCGTGTCATTGGGGGGGTGTCTTGGAGGGGGCCCCGTTCAAAAGTTTGCTATGGGGCCCTGCCAGTTCTAGTTACGCCCCTGAGAAAATGCAAATGTTTTACACCTCCAAAGAAGTGTGTGATGCAATAAAGACTGTGATGCAATCCTTTTATAATATATCAGTATACAATGATACAATTATAATATAATTAAATTCCACATTTTATTAGAAACAATGGTGCCAATTATGTGCAGAACTAAATGAGTCTGACCTTAGAAAAAATCCATACTGCCACATGACCTAAAAGCGGAAAAATACAGCTAATAAAATAATTGCTTTGCTTACATTAAAAATAACTTGTATTCACAGTTTTTCATTTGCAGACTTCAACATTGCACATGACAGCAAAGATAAATATATCATTTTACATGCCCTAAAATGTTTCTTATTCAAATGGTGACTCCAGGGCTAGTCCTTTTTAGGGTGTAGCTGACTATTTAGCAAGATAATTATTGTGGCTAACATTTGTTGTACTCCCTATAAAGGCTCTTAGGTGCTGTTTATTTAGCATACTACCATGCATGGCTGTACCTACACCCCAGTAGGATAGTGCTACTGAACATTTAACTGACCATGTTTTGGTCACTATCGGGGTGCAGCCACTCTGTACCAGTTCTCTAATATAAAATTGTACTTCAGTTTCCTGTTTAGCCAACAGTCTGATTGTTCATCCATTCACTTTAGAGTTGCTGTTAGTCAAGCCAAGGACTAAGATCACTGCAGCAGGACGGACATTGTTGCAAGCAATCAGTAAAATGACAACTGTAGGAAGGTGGGAGAAAGGAGTACAGCTAAGACAGACAGATGTTGGTGGTAGAGAAGTCTATTATTCGGCAGAATGACAGGGTCGTCTGCTGCCGAGACGATTAATACACATTGCAGATCAGGTAGACAGATTACTGAGTGGAGCTGGGGAAAACCCAGTAGTCATGGTACACATTCGTACCAATGACAAAGTCAAAGGAAGGTAGAACATCCTTAAAGGTCTTTTTTTTCAGAAATACTAACAATGACATGGGCATCACTAGAAAGACAGCGGCAGCTTAGGGAGCTAAATAAGTGGCTGAGAAATTGGCAGATTAGAAAGGGTTTGGGTTCATGGAGAACTGGGCCTACTTTTCTACTGGCTCTACAGTAGGGATGGGCTGCACCGCAATGGGGAGGGTACAGCTGTGTGGGTGGAAAATGGTTAGATAAATGGAGGAGTTTTTAATTAAGGTCTGCTGGGAGGGAGCGGAGCCTGTTAACGGTTCACCTCAGAGCAGGAGCGCCAGAACCCCCAAAGTTCGAGGTTGCGCAGGTGCTCTAGGCCCAGTAGCCAAAAACCAGAGGACGGGAGAGTCCAAGTCACACCTAAGCACCTGGAGGCACAGCAGTGTAGAGGAGCCCAGGGACAGTGGTCAGAGAAGTGGAACCTAGTAAGGGCTCAGCTGCCTGCCATAGCAGTTAGAGACTGTCCTGCGAGTAAAGGGTCACAGTTTAGCTACAGGCAGCCAGGACAAGCAGGCAAAGGCCGCAGCAGGGAAGGCCTCAGAACCAGCCTGGTGAGGAGATCCCTAACTTTCTTCAGGCTACCTGTATCCTAATATAACTGTGGACTGTACCCTGACATCTGCCACCTCAGTAAATATAAAGGAAACAATCCCTGCGTGTTTGTCAGTTATTCTGCATCCCAACGGTCTATCATCACCATAGAATGTTACGGTTGCCCCAGCGAACCGCTCCACCTGTGGGGAGCAATAACACCACAGCTGCTCATCCATCATCGCCAGAGGTCCCACACTGGCAGCGCCGGCCCAATAGCGGAAACCACAGGTGGTCGTCACAACACCTATTCCCTAAAATCCTACCCCCCTCCCGAGAACTTTGGTAAGGAAAACTGGACCCCTGTGACTCCCCCAGACATGCTCTCAAAGCCCAGTTCCGAGTGCCCCATGGCCCTGCGGCGCGACACTGGCAGGAGCAGAAGGAGCCTGTGACGGCCAGAGTGTCTGTCAAGTAGAGTAAGAGGAAGAAAGACAAGAGAACGAGGGTGCTCCAGAGGACAGAGGGGTCCCGGGGACCAGGTTGGGAGCCATGCACTGGGGACAGCCCACATCCACAGCAACTGTAGCCGTGTGGAGGGGCCAGGCCACAGGGAAGGAGAACCGGGCCCCAGACTAGTGGAGAACAACCAGGCTCACCTTGCAACTCAGAGGCTGCAGTATCTCTAAGTGCCGCAGCCGAAGCCGCGCACATCGCTGAAAAGGTGGCTACGCTAGGGTTTAGGAACAGACAACTAGTAACCCTAGGAAGGACCCGTGTCACTGACTCGGGCACTGTGTGAGTGAGATGCAGGGCAGGAGGGCGAAGCAAGCGCAGAAGAAGAGTCAACCGTGTTAAGCACAGTAGAAAGGGGTACTGGTCTGCGCCATCACCTTACCCAGGAGTTAGCTGGATCCTTCTTCTCCATCCCCAAGGACTCAGTACTCCGCGGGTTTTGCAATAGTCGATGACTGCTGTAACCGGGAATGACAAACCTGTGAGTAAATATCTGGAGACTGCACCAGCGCTGTGTCTGTGACTTTATTGCTGCACCCGTGTGCTGTAACACCAATACCAACTCACTGATAACATCTGCTACCCTGGGGATGTTGGCCCTATCCGTGGATGGTTTCACCACCAAGCTGCCTTATCACCAACTCCCCCCCCCAGTGAAACTGTAAAGCAGCGGCAGCCATTACTAGTTGCAACCCACGGTGGCGTCACGTAAACAAGAATCCCTAAGTCTTGTAATCCTATCCCAAGAAGAACCATTCCTAAACTCCCTTCCCTGAAACAGATTGCCCTTTTCCCTACTATTAATTGACCACTTCGGGGCCATGGGTCGGGTCATGCCACCGTGACTTCTCCCAGTAACGACATCGAACAGGGCCCGGTTCCAAGTACCCCATGGCCCCCATGGTGCATGTCATTTGCTGGTGAATGCAAGAAGTCTTGCAAAAAATGGATTAATTGGAGACTCTTAATTCAACCACAGATTACAATGTAGTGGGTATTCAGAAACCTAGGTGGATGAGAGCCATGACTGAGTGACAAACATATAGGCAACATAACATTCAGAAAGGACAGGAAAGACAAAAAAAGATAAAGGCGTATGTATTTTCATTAAATTTCATTGACTTTGCAGCAATGATTGCCTGAGTCTGGAAGCCATGGATGTTTTTAAATGCTGGGTTCCCTCCTTTGTGATGCTTTGTCAAGCCTTTACTGCAGCTGACTTCAGTTGTTGTTTGCCTGTGGATCTTTCTGCCTTAAGTTTTGTCTCGATGGGGATGAGATCTGGTGCCTTTATGGCATTGCAGAGTATTACACTTCTTTTCCATAAAAAAAACTCCCGGGTTGCTTTTGCAGCATGTTTTTGGTGATTGCTCGTGCGCTACTGCTGAAATGTATGTCAAATCCAACCTGTACTCGGCATTTTCCTTTATTGATGATGAGATAGTCCTGCACAATATCAAAGTAGTAAAGAAAGCTGAACAAAATAATTATTTTTAATGTGGGTATCACTGGGCTACCTGTTGCCTTGAAGCAGGAAATCCTGTAAACTTGGTTCTTGGCGAGCTGAGCCAGCTAGTCTTCGTGCATGCTCCAGGGTCCTAGAGCCCGCCTGCTCACAGAGATGTAGCAGTGCTGAGATTATTCTCAGTCTGCTCATTCCCTGTGCATGTAGCAGAGAGGACATCGCGTTTTGGACTACGTCGGACGGAAGAGGATTTTTTTAATTAAGATGGAGTCCCTAATGGCTTTTTTTTTTATTTCAAATAAAAAATTTTCTCTGTGTTTTTTTAACCCTTTATTGGAGATTCTTAGTGGCTGGGTCAAACGTGGCCTGACATTAAGAATCTCGGGCTTAATACCAGCTTGTATAACAAAGCTGGTATTAACCCCTTTATTACCCAGCGTGCTACCGCCACCAGGGCCGCTGGAAGAGCGGGGTTCAGCGCCAGAGGATGGCGCTTCAATGAACGCGCCATCTTCTGGGGCGGCTGCGGGCTGCAATTTGCAGCGGGGGGTGCCCAGAAAGCTTGGGCATCCCTGCGCTGCGGATTCCAGCCCTCAGCTGCTTAGCTGTACCTGGCTAGACATAGAAATTGCGCAGAGCCCCACGCATTTTTTTAAAAATTATTTAATGAATTTCAGAGTCAGAGTCTCAGAGTCAGAGTCAGAATCTCAGAATTTCATGAAATAATTTAAAAAAAATGCGTGGGGCTCCGCGCAATTTCTATGTCTAGCCAGGTACAGCTAAGCAGCTGGGGGGTGGAATCCGCAGCGCAGGGATGCCCAAGCTTTCTGGCACCCCCCGCTGCAAATTGCAGCCCGCAGCCGCCCCAGAAGATGGCGCGTTCATTGAAGCGCCATCCTCTGGCGCTGAACCCCGCTCTTCCAGCGGCCCTGGTGGCGGTAGCACGCTGAGTAATAAAGGGGTTAATACCAGCTTTGTATTATCAGCTGGCCCTAAGCCCGAAATTTATGGTGGTCACGCCAATATTAGACATGACCGCCATGAATTTCTATTAAATTGTTTTAAAAAAAACACAACACAAAGAAAATTTTTTATTAGAAATAAAAAAAAAAGCCATTAGGGACTCCATCTTTAATTAAAAAAATCCTCTTCGTCCGGCAGTTCACAAACGCTATATCCCATCTGCCCCCCCCCTGTGTAAAGCATGAGATTCTATTTGCACAGGGATGGCAGTCACGTAAACAAATCCTAGTCTTGCCCTACAAGATCATCCTCTCCTTCACTGAACAGATTCATGTTCTGCCTACTAAACATGGGATTGGAGCAGGACTGTAGAACGAATCACAGGCCTGCTTCAATACCAGGCCCCACATGGGCAGGCATTCTGTAAGGAAACGCATGGATATGGCAGACCTAGCAACAAGATTACAGTGATCTTAGTGGATGAGAGTCCATGCGATTACTTACAAAGATAAAAGGAGAAATGCAAAAAAATGATAAAGCTAGATTGTCTTAATTTCATGCTGAGCAATGATTCCGAAGCGAAGCTGGAGTTTAAATGCTGGTCCATCTGACTTCGCTATTACTCAGCTATTCCCCATTGTGTTCATTGGATCTTCTGCTTAACTTGTCTCGAGGAGCGATCTGGTGCCTATGGCATTGCAGAGTAAGCATTTTTTCCGATACAATATGGATTCGCAGCATTTTGTGATTGCCGTCTGCACTGTGAAATGTTGTCAAATCAACCTTGCTGCATTTTCTTGTATTTGTAGGATATATTAATCCTGGCACAACACAAAGAGAAAGAAGTCTTGTTCAATCAAAAAATTATTTTTAATTGGGTAAGGCTAGGGTCTGACCTGCGTCTGCCTTCAGCCTGCTGAATCTGTTTAAAATTTAGGTTCTGGCAAGCTGAGCACATAGCGTTAACGGCATGTAATGCTATGTGCCCCTGCCTATGGATCTCTATAGTTACCTGACACTTAGCGCAGCCGCCGGCTCCACTCACAGGACCAGATCTGCACTTTTGTAGAGCGCACAGGAAAATGCTGCAAACGCATTCCCCAGGCATCAATCAGCACCTGGAACATTGGGCTGCTACATTTTAAGGGACATTCCAGCTCTCCATTACACTGGACTACACTTTGGATATTTGGAAGAGCCAAACTATGAAGGATATCCTAAATATGGACTACACCTCCTTTGGGCCACTTGGCCCTAATTGATGTACTCTTATCCATCTTTTTGAGACTTCTACCAGTCTCCTTATCATTGTGGCCCTCCAGGGATCGTTTATAGTGTACTATAAAGCATATATTGATTGCTGGATATTTCTACTTTTGTGCCCTCTTGTTTGCCCGTGTCTAATATTGCGGATTCGTCCCGCACATGCGATGCGGACCAGTGTCACTGCGTATGCTCGGGGAGTAAGAGAGCGTCACTTCCGGTGAGTGATGTCACCGGAAGTGTATTTCCGAACCCGGAAGTGACGCAGATCGGCACCCCGAAGTGGCGCTCGTACCGGCAGAACTCCTGGGTCACCACAAGATGTGAGTGGGACCCCATATAAGGCACACCCCTTAGCACTCCTCCTCACAGCCCCCTTGACATAGGTGCACAAAACACGTGTCGGGGTCTGACACGGAAGCGGTTAGTCCTTACTACCAACTAGAGATGGGTGAGTGGCTTGATGAATTGAGGTCCATATGCACTTGACACTTTAGACACAATTAAGGATGGTGGATGTGATTATGTATACTCTGTATTACTGCTGTAATGTTGCATTATATCTAGTGATGGGCGAATCCTAAATTACTCGAATCGCTTGACTCTAGCGAGTCCGAGTCCGGGACTCGCTACTCGTTGCGGGTCTAGCGAGTCCAATGTTAATGAATGGGGAAGCGAGTAATAGCGAGTAGTGTGAGATTTACAAATCGCAGATGTGTCTCAAAGCTTCAGCCTGAAGCAATCCTAGTTTTGTCATTTATTTGCATTGGACTCGTTTACTTTGCAACTGTAATCGCTGGGAAACTCGCACAGATAAGAGTCCTGTCTGCTCAGTGTGCTGGCTGCCACAGCTCCAGGGTCCTAGAGCCTGCCTGCTGCCTGATGTAGCAGTGCTGAGATTGTTCTCAGTCTGCTCATTCCCTGTGCATAGACATCTATATCTATGCACAGGGATGAGCAGAGAGGACATCGCGTTTTGGACTGGTCGGACGGAAGAGGATTTTTTTAATTAAAGATGGAGTCTCTAATGGCTTTTTTTTTTATTTCTAAGTAAAAAATTTTCTCTGTGTTGTGTTTTTTTAAAACAATTTAATAGAAATTCATGGCGGTCATGTCTAATATTGGCGTGACCGCCATAAATTTCGGGCATAGGGCCAGCTGATAATACAAAGATGGCCCTAACCTCTTTATTACCCAGCGTGCCACCGCCACCAGGGCCGCTGGAAGAGCGGGGTTCAGCCCAGAGGATGGCGCTTCAATGAACGCGCCATCTTCTGGGGCGGCTGCGGGCTGCAATTTGCAGCGGGGGGTGCCCAGAAAGCTTGGGCATCCCTGCGCTGCGGATTCCAGCCCCCAGCTGCTTAGCTGTACCTGGCTAAAATAGAAACTGCGCGGAGCCCCACGCATTTTTTTTAAATTATTTCATGAAATTCTGAGATTCTGACTCTGAGACTCTGAGATTCTGACTCTGACTCTGAGACTCTGAGATTCTGACTCTGACTCTGACTCTCTGAGATTCTGACTCTGACTCTCTGAGATTCTGACTCTGACTCTCTGAGATTCTGACTCTGACTCTATCTGAGACTCTGAGATTCTGACTCTGACTCTGACTCTCTGAGACTCTGAGATTCTGAGACTCTGAGATTCTGAGATTCTGACTCTGACTCTCTGAGATTCTGACTCTGACTCTCTGAGATTCTGACTCTGACTCTCTGAGATTCTGACTCTGACTCTCTGAGATTCTGACTCTGACTCTCTGAGATTCTGACTCTGACTCTGAGACTCTGAGATTCTGAGACTCTGACATTCTGAGATTCTGACTCTGACTCTCTGAGATTCTGACTCTGACTCTGAGACTCTGAGATTCTGAGACTCTGAGATTCTGAGATTCTGACTCTGACTCTGACTCTGACTCTCTGAGACTCTGAGATTCTGACTCTGACTCTCTGAGACTCTGAGATTCTGACTCTGACTCTCTGAGACTCTGAGACTGAGATTCTGAGACTCTGAGATTCTGAGCTTCTGACTCTGACTCTCTGAGATTCTGACTCTGACTCTCTGAGATTCTGACTCTGACTCTCTGAGATTCTGACTCTGACTCTCTGAGATTCTGACTCTGAGACTCTGAGATTCTGACTCTGACTCTGAAACTCTGAGATTCTGACTCTGACTCTGAGACTCTGAGATTCTGACTCTGACTCTCTGAGACTCTGAGATTCTGACTCTGACTCTCTGAGATTCTGACTCTGACTCTCTGAGATTCTGACTCTGAGACTCTGAGATTCTGACTCTGACTCTGAGACTCTGAGATTCTGACTCTGAGATTCTGACTCTGACTCTGACTCTCTGAGATTCTGACTCTGACTCTGACTCTCTGAGATTCTGACTCTCTGAGATTCTGACTCTGACTCTCTGAGACTCTGAGATTCTGAGACTCTGAGATTCTGAGATTCTGACTCTGACTCTCTGAGATTCTGACTCTGACTCTCTGAGATTCTGACTCTGACACTCTGAGATTCTGAGACTCTGAGATTCTGACTCTGACTCTGACTCTCTGAGATTCTGACTCTGACTCTGAGACTCTGAGATTCTGACTCTGACTCTGAGACTCTGAGATTCTGACTCTGACTCTGAGATTCTGACTCTGACTCTGAGATTCTGACTCTGACTCTCTGAGATTCTGACTCTGACTCTCTGAGATTCTGACTCTGACTCTGACTCTCTGAGATTCTGACTCTGACTTTGACTCTCTGAGACTCTGAGACTCTGAGATTCTGACTCTGACTCTCTGAGATTCTGACTCTGACTCTCTGAGATTCTGACTCTGACTCTGAGACTCTGAGATTCTGAGACTCTGAGATTCTGACTCTGACTCTGAGACTCTGAGATTCTGACTCTGACTCTCTGAGACTCTGAGATTCTGACTCTGACTCTCTGAGATTCTGACTCTGACTCTCTGAGATTCTGACTCTGAGACTCTGAGATTCTGACTCTGACTCTGAGACTCTGAGATTCTGACTCTGAGATCTGACTCTGACTCTGACTCTCTGAGATTCTGACTCTGACTCTGACTCTCTGAGATTCTGACTCTCTGAGATTCTGACTCTGACTCTCTGAGACTCTGAGATTCTGAGACTCTGAGATTCTGAGATTCTGACTCTGACTCTCTGAGATTCTGACTCTGACTCTCTGAGATTCTGACTCTGACACTCTGAGATTCTGAGACTCTGAGATTCTGACTCTGACTCTGACTCTCTGAGATTCTGACTCTGACTCTGAGACTCTGAGATTCTGACTCTGACTCTGAGACTCTGAGATTCTGACTCTGACTCTGAGATTCTGACTCTGACTCTGAGATTCTGACTCTGACTCCTGAGATTCTGACTCTGACTCTCTGAGATTCTGACTCTGACTCTGACTCTCTGAGATTCTGACTCTGACTTTGACTTCTGACTCTGAGACTCTGAGATTCTGACTCTGACTCTCTGAGATTCTGACTCTGACTCTCTGAGATTCTGACTCTGACTCTGAGACTCTGAGATTCTGAGACTCTGAGATTCTGACTCTGACTCTGAGACTCTGAGATTCTGACTCTGACTCTCTGAGACTCTGAGATTCTGACTCTGACTCTCTGAGATTCTGACTCTGACTCTCTGAGATTCTGACTCTGAGACTCTGAGATTCTGACTCTGACTCTGAGACTCTGAGATTCTGACTCTGAGATTCTGACTCTGACTCTGACTCTCTGAGATTCTGACTCTGACTCTGACTCTCTGAGATTCTGACTCTCTGAGATTCTGACTCTGACTCTCTGAGACTCTGAGATTCTGAGACTCTGAGATTCTGAGATTCTGACTCTGACTCTCTGAGATTCTGACTCTGACTCTCTGAGATTCTGACTCTGACCTCTGAGATTCTGAGACTCTGAGATTCTGACTCTGACTCTGACTCTCTGAGATTCTGACTCTGACTCTGAGACTCTGAGATTCTGACTCTGACTCTGAGACTCTGAGATTCTGACTCTGACTCTGAGATTCTGACTCTGACTCTGAGATTCTGACTCTGACTCTCTGAGATTCTGACTCTGACTCTCTGAGATTCTGACTCTGACTCTGACTCTCTGAGATTCTGACTCTGACTTTGACTCTCTGAGACTCTGAGACTCTGAGATTCTGACTCTGACTCTCTGAGATTCTGACTCTGACTCTCTGAGATTCTGACTCTGACTCTGAGACTCTGAGATTCTGAGACTCTGAGATTCTGACTCTGACTCTGAGACTCTGAGATTCTGACTCTGACTCTGAGACTCTGAGATTCTGACTCTGACCTCTGAGATTCTGACTCTGACTCTCTGAGATTCTGACTCTGACTCTCTGAGACTCTGACTCTGACTCTGACTCTCTGAGATTCTGACTCTGACTCTGACTCTCTGAGACTCTGAACTCTGAGATTCTGACTGACTCTCTGAGATTCTGACTCTGACTCTCTGAGATTCTGACTCTGACTCTCTGAGATTCTGACTCTGACTCTCTGAGATTCTGACTCTGACTCTCTGAGATTCTGACTCTGACTCTCTGAGATTCTGACTCTGACTCTGAGACTCTGACTCTGAGACTCTGACTCTGAGACTCTGAGACTCTGACTCTGAGACTCTGACTCTGAGACTCTGAAATTCATGAAATAATTAAAAAAAAATGCGTGGGGCTCCGCGCAATTTCTATGTCTAGCCAGGTACAGCTAAGCAGCTGGGGGCTGGAATCCGCAGCGCAGGGATGCCCAAGCTTTCTGGCACCCCCCGCTGCAAATTGCAGCCCGCAGCCGCCCCATAAGATGGCGCGTTCATTGAAGCGCCATCCTTTGGCGCTGAACCCCGCTCTTCCAGCGGCCCTGGTGGCGGTGGCACGCTGGGTAATAAAGGGGTTAATACCAGCTTTGTTATACAAGCTGGTATTAAGCCCGAGATTCTTAATGTCAGGCCACGTTTCGCCCAGCCACTAAGAATCTCCAATAAAGGGTTAAAAAAACACAGAGAAAATTTTTTATTTGAAATAAAAAAAAAAGCCATTAGGGTCTCCATCTTTAATTAAAAAAATCCTCTTCCGTCCGACGCAGTCCAAAACGCGATGTCCTCTCTGCTACATCCCCTGTGCATAGATATAGATGTCTATGCACAGGGAATGAGCAGACTGAGAACAATCTCAGCTCTGCTACATCATCTCTGTGAGCAGGTGGGCTCTAGGACCCTGGAGCTGCACAGAGAAGACAGCTGGACTCGGCTCGCAATGTAACAGCAGTTATTTGCGAGTTTCCCTGCTATCACTGGCACAGTAGCCGAGTCTAATGCAAACAATGGCAATCCTAGTTTTGTCAGCGTTTGCCAATGATTTGCATTGGACTCGTGCGAGTAAACGCTGGGAAAACTCGCAGAGTACCGAGTCCTGCGAGTCCCTTACTACTCGCCGAGGTACGAGTCCTAGCGAGTAGATTCACCCATCCCTAATTATATCCCCACCTGAATGTGCCATACAGCTAAGCTGGATCATTTCCCATGCACTCTGCACTTTGACTTTGCAACCTATTCTCATGGTTTGTGAAAACATCCCTCTGTGCCTGTCTCCCTTGTAATTTTGTACTTGATTCAAATGATGTTATAGGATTTAGCTTTTATTGTGCAATTATTGGCATTATATAATAAATACCGCACTAAGCATTAGCCAGTGTTCTAATCTACATTACTAAAACCAAAGAGAGGTATTTTTGACTCTTTTTCTCTTGAATTGAATTGTCTTTGAGTTGTACCTTATTACTACACTGTGTGCAGAATTATTAGGCAAATTAGTATTTTGATCACATGATACTTTTTATACATGTTGTCCTACTCCAAGCTGTATAGGCTTGAGAGCCAACTACCAATTAAGTAAATCAGGTGATGTGCATCTCTGTAATGAGGAGGGATGTGGTCGTAATGACATCAACAACCCTATATTAGGAGTGCTTAATTATTAGGCAACTTCCTTTCCTTTGGCAAAATGGGCCGGAAGAGAGATTTGACGGGCTCTGAAAAGTCCAAAATAATGAGATGTCTTGCAGAGGAATACAGCAGTCTTGAAATTGCCAAACCTTTGAAGCGTGATCACTGAACAATCAAGCGTTTACATGGCAAAATAGCCAACAGGTTTACAAGAAGCGTGTTGGGCAAAAAAGGCCCAAAATAACTGCCCATGAATTTAGGTAAATCAAGCGTGAAGTTGCCAAGATGCCATTTGCCACCAGTTTTGCAATATTTCAGAGCTGCAACGTTACTGGAGTATCAAAAACACAAGGTGCTTGGCCAAGGTAAGAAAGGCTGAAAAACGACCACCTTTGAACAAGAAACATAGGATAAAACATCAAGGCTGGGCCAAGAAATATCTTAAGACTGATTTTTCAAAGGTTTTATGGACTGATGAAATGAGAGTGACTCTTTACGTGTCAGAGGCTGGATCAGTAAAGGGCAGAGAGCTCCACTCTGACTCAGACGCCAGCAAGGTGGAGGTGGGGTACAGGTATGAGCTAGTATCATGAAAGATGAACTTGTGGGACCTTTTTGGGTTGAGAATGGAATAAAGCTCAACTCCCAGACCTACTACCAGTTTCTGGAAGACAACTTCTTCAAGCAGTGATACAGGAAGAAGTCGGTATCGTTCAAGAAAAACATGATTTTCATGCAGGACAATTCTCCATCACATGCATTCAACTACTCCACAGCGTGGCTGGCCAGTAAAGGTCAAAAAGAAGAAAAAATAATGACATGGCGCCCCTTGTTCACCTGATCTGAACCCCATAGAGAACCTGTGGTCCCTCATAAAATGTGAGATCTACAGGGATGGAAAACAGTACACCTCTCGGAACAGTGTCTGGGAGGCTGTGGTGGCTGCTTAATGCAATGTTGATCGTAAACTATGGATGAAGGCTGTTGAGTGTCATCATAAAGAAAGGTGGCTATATTGGTCACTCATTTTTTGGGGTTTTGTTTTTGCATGTCAGAAATGTTTATTTCTAAGCAGTGCAGTTATATTGGTTTACCTGGTGAAAATAAGCAAGTGAGATGGAAATATATTAGATTTTTATTAAGTTGCCTAATAATTCTGCACAGTAATAGTTACCTGCACAGATATTCTCCTAAGATAGCCAAATCTAAAAAAAAAAACACTCCAACTCCAAAAATATTAAGCTTTGATATTTCTGAGTCTTTTGGGTTGATTGAGAACATAGTTGTTGATCAATAATAAAAATGTATCCTCTACAATACAACTTGCCTAATAATTCTGCACACAGTGTATGTCCATAATCCCTTGGGTCCTTTTGCCTTAGAATATACAATTAGTATAGGAAGAATAGTCAAAAAACAAGTTGCAGAAACAAAGAGCAATCTATAGTGTCCTGAAGTTCAGATCAAATGAAATGATCAACATAACATGCATTTATTTCAAAACATTTCATAATGTCTGCTTGATGGTAGTAGTTAACACCTTGAAAAAATAAGAGGCAATAGTCAACATTCATCACAGAAATAAAGGCACAAGTACCTAAAACTTTGGGTCATGTAGGTTTCTGTCTCAGGTAAGTGTAAACCTATAAACCAATATAACAGGGGCTATACAATATGATACATAAGGTTACAAAAAGATAAGACGCAAAAAGGAAGGGGGGGGGGAGTAGATAAGAAGCAAAAAAGTGGTTAAAGGAGGCAGAAAGGAAAAAAAACCATAAACATTTTAAAGGAAAAATAAATAAAAAATAAAAGAGTAACAACAATAAATATAAGGGAAATAAGAAAGAAAGTAGTATATAAATGAAAATGAACAAGGGACTGTTACACTAGTATAACAGTTAAAGTGAAAAACACACAAACCATACCTTAAGGAGTGTAAGTGACGCCCCATTAGATGACCTATAGACAAAAAAAAAAGGCCCTGAAGTAATGAAACGTACAGTTGTGCTAAAAAATTTACATAACCCGGCAGATTTTTTGCTTTCTTGGCCTTTGTACTATATATTCGTCTAATGCTCTCTGTCTTCCACAGAAATCGCGCGCCAGCGCTGATTGGTCCTCCAGGCCGGGCTCGACCAATCAGCGATGCGAAATTTCTGTACACAAAAGAGAACAAAAGATGGCGGCCGCTAGCGCAGCTGCAGCGGACTCCCACTGCAGCCTCTCCGCAGCCTCATGGGCACTAATCCCCGCCACGAGTCGCCCACTGACATCGCGAACCGGGGGCTACCGGGGCTCCCAGGGTGCATGGAGTAACGGGAGCGTGCATCGTGCAGCTCCTCCTTCTTATGGCCGCACAGTCTGTCACAGACTGTGCGGCTATAGGAAGATCTCGGGTGTCAGCCGCCTCCTGTCAGTGCAGCTGGGTGGCAGCAGCATGTGCCAGCCGGGGCCCAGCTGCACTGACAGGAGGCGGGTGACACCCGGGATCATCCTGTACACCGCCGCCTCTGCATCCACCTCCTCCACACCTACTCTCTGCAGGAAAACGCGCGCAGCACCAGGGACATGAGGGCCAGCACTGGGACCACAAGGGGACGGAGAGGTGAGAGCCCATGTGTGTGTGTGGCTGTGAGTATGAGTCTGTGTGGGTCTATGTCTGGGTGTGTGTGTCTGGCTGTGGGTGTGAGTCTGTGTGTGTATGTGTGTGGGTGTGAGTCTGTGTGTGGGTGTGAGTCTGCTCCTTCCTCCCCCTTCCTGTGCCGCTTTGTCCTCCATCCTCCTCCCCCCGCCACTCTGTGCTCCATCCTCCCCCTGCCGCTCCGTCCTCCCCCTGCCTGTGCCGCTCCATCCTCCCCCACCCCACCGCTTCCACCTCCTTCCTTTGTCCTCCTCGCTCTGCCACTCCATCACCCGTCCTCCTCCTGCCTGTGCTCCTCCGTTCTCCCCCAACCTGCTGCTTCATCCTCCGTACTCTCCCCTGCCACTTTGTGCTCTGCCCTCCCCCTGCTGCTCCGTCCTCCCCCTGCATGTGCCGCTCCATCCTCCCCCACCGCTTCCTCCTCCTTCCTTTGTCCTCCTCCCCTTCGCCACTCCATCCTCCGTCCTCCCCCTGCCTGTGTCGCTCCGTCCTCCCCCTGCCTGTGCCGCTCCATCCTCCCCCACCCCACCGCTTCCTCCTCCTTCCTTTGTCCTCCTCGCTCTGCCACTCCATCACCCGTCCTCCCCCTGCCTGTGCTCCTCCATTCTCCCTACCCCGCAGCTTCATCCTCCGTACCCTCCCCTGCCACTTTGTGCTCTGCCCTCCCCCTGCTGCTCCGTCCTCCCCCTGCATGTGCTGCTCCATCCTCCCCCACCCCACCGCTTCCTCCTCCTTCTTTCGCCACTCCATCCTCCATCCTCCCCCTGCCTGTGCTGCTCCGTCCTCCCCCACCCCGCCATTTCGTCCTCCATCCTCCTCCCCCGCCACTCTGTGCTCTATCCTCCCCCTGCCGCTCCGTCCTCTCCCTGCCTGTGCCGCTCCATCTTCGCCAACCCCACCGCTTCCTCCTCCTCCCTTTGTCCTCCTCCCCTCCGCCACTCCATCTTCTGTCCTCCCCCTGCCTGTGCTGCTCCGTCCTCCCCCACCACGCCGCTTCATCCTCTGTCCACCTCCCCCCGCCACTCTGTGCTCCGTTCTCCCCCTGCCGCTCCGTCCTCACCCTGCCTGTGCCGCTCCATCCTCCCCCACCCCACCGCTTCCTCTTACTTCCCTTGTCCTCCTCCCCTTCGCCACTCCATCCTCCGTCCTCCCCTGCCTGTGCTGCTCCGTCCGACCCCCACCCCGCCGCTTCATCCTCCGTCCTTCTCCCCGCCCGCCGCTCTGTGCTCTGTCCTCCCCCTGCCGCTCCATCCTCCCCCTGCCTGTGCCACTCCATCCTCCCCCACCCCACCGCTTCCTCCTCCTTTCGTTGTCCTCCTCCCTTCCGCCACTCCTTCCTCCCCCTGGCTGTGCTGCTCTGTCCTCCCCCACCCCGCCGCTTCATCCTCTGTCCACGTACCCCCCCCGCCCTGTGCTCCGTCCTCCCCCTGCTGCTCCGTCCTCCCCCACCCCACTGCTATCTCCTCCGTCCTCCTTACCCCTGCCACTCCGTCCTCCCAGGGACATGAGGGCCAGCACTGGGACCACAAGGGGACGGAGGGGTGAGAGCCCATGTGTGTGTGTGGCTGTGAGTATGAGTCTGTGTGGGTCTATGTCTGGGTGTGTGTGTCTGGCTGTGGGTGTGAGTCTGTGTGTGTATGTGTGTGGGTGTGAGTCTGTGTGTGGGTGTGATTCTGCTCCTTCCTCCCCCTTCCTGTGCCGCTTTGTCCTCCATCCTCCTCCCCCCGCCACTCTGTGCTCCATCCTCCCCCTGCCGCTCTGTCCTCCCCCTGCCTGTGCCGCTCCATCCTCCCCCACCCCACCGCTTCCACCTCCTTCCTTTGTCCTCCTCGCTCTGCCACTCCATCACCCGTCCTCCTCCTGCCTGTGCTCCTCCATTCTCCCCCAACCCGCTGCTTCATCCTCCGTACTCTCCCCTGCCACTTTGTGCTCTGCCCTCCCCCTGCTGCTCCGTCCTCCCCCTGCATGTGCCGCTCCATCCTCCCCCACCGCTTCCTCCTCCTTCCTTTGTCCTCCTCCCCTTCGCCACTCCATCCTCCGTCCTCCCCGCCTGTGCCGCTCCGTCCTCCCCCTGCCTGTGCCGCTCCATCCTCCCCCACCCCACCGCTTCCTCCTCCTTCCTTTGTCCTCCTCGCTCTGCCACTCCATCACCCGTCCTCCCCCTGCCTGTGCTCCTCCATTCTCCCCTACCCCGCAGCTTCATCCTCCGTACCCTCCCCTGCCACTTTGTGCTCTGCCCTCCCCCTGCTGCTCCGTCCTCCCCCTGCATGTGCTGCTCCATCCTCCCCCACCCCACCGCTTCCTCCTCCTTCTT
Source organism: Allobates femoralis (assembly GCA_033576535.1). Classification (NCBI taxonomy): domain Eukaryota; kingdom Metazoa; phylum Chordata; class Amphibia; order Anura; family Aromobatidae; genus Allobates; species Allobates femoralis. The sequence goes on along the minus strand of JARQOC010000005.1, from coordinate 241,852,559 downwards.
TCGCCACTCCATCCTCCATCCTCCCCCTGCCTGTGCTGCTCCGTCCTCCCCCACCCCGCCATTTCGTCCTCCATCCTCCTCCCCCGCCACTCTGTGCTCTATCCTCCCCCTGCCGCTCCGTCCTCTCCCTGCCTGTGCCGCTCCATCTTCGCCAACCCCACCGCTTCCTCCTCCTCCCTTTGTCCTCCTCCCCTCCGCCACTCCATCTTCTGTCCTCCCCCTGCCTGTGCTGCTCCGTCCTCCCCCACCACGCCGCTTCATCCTCTGTCCACCTCCCCCCGCCACTCTGTGCTCCGTTCTCCCCCTGCCGCTCCGTCCTCACCCTGCCTGTGCCGCTCCATCCTCCCCCACCCCACCGCTTCCTCTTACTTCCCTTGTCCTCCTCCCCTTCGCCACTCCATCCTCCGTCCTCCCCTGCCTGTGCTGCTCCGTCCGACCCCCACCCCGCCGCTTCATCCTCCGTCCTTCTCCCCGCCCGCCGCTCTGTGCTCTGTCCTCCGCCTGCCGCTCCATCCTCCCCCTGCCTGTGCCACTCCATCCTCCCCCACCCCACCGCTTCCTCCTCCTTTCGTTGTCCTCCTCCCTTCCGCCACTCCATCCTCCCCCTGGCTGTGCTGCTCTGTCCTCCCCCACCCCGCCGCTTCATCCTCTGTCCACGTACCCCCCGCCGCCCTGTGCTCCGTCCTCCCCCTGCTGCTCCGTCCTCCCCCACCCCACTGCTATCTCCTCCGTCCTCCTTACCCCTGCCACTCCGTCCTCCCCACGCCACTCCATCCTCCCCCTACCTGTGCTGCTCCTTCCTCCATCCTCCTCCCCCCTGCCACACCGTCCTCCCCCTGCCGCTCCATCCTCAAAGTCCCTCCCTATTCAGCCCTCACCGCCTTCCCCATGCAATCCCTATTTCTATATTCTAGAATACCCGATGTGTTTGAATCGGGCCTCCATCTAGTATGAATAATAACACAAATACTTTTTCCACTCATGGTTAGCAGTTGGGTGAAGCCATTTACTACTGTGTTTTCGCTTTTAAATCATAATTAGTGATGAGCGAGCAGTAAAATGCTCGGGTGCTCGATACTCGGGTCGAGCATATCGAGATGCTTGGGTCCTCGACTCGAGCACCGAGCTCAATGTTAACCTATTGGAAACCCAAACATTTTTCCGGCGGCACCCCTGGCAGCCTGGATAAACCCTAAACAAGTCACAAATGTATAAGAACAGTGCACAAATGACATGGGAAAAGCATGGGGAAGATCCCCTTAAGCATTTTTGACTCCCAGGTCACTGCTTTGAACAATGTTGTCTGAGTATTACAAATAAAAAATACTCCAGCACTTGGACAAGTCTTCCTTATATGAAAATAGCTTTATTCCATCTTAAAATCTCCTCGGCATATAAAATATAGAGGGAAAAATCCCACGCTGGATGTGTTTCAGAACAAGTCCTTAGTCTACAGTATTGCAAGTGAGATAGAAACCCCCTTAAAAACATGAAGAACACCCCGCCCAGGAGACACAAGTGTGGAAAATGCAAATCATTAATTATGACAGGAAAATTTACATATCACTTGGGTAAAGAAGAAATCCTAACACAAAGACGCCAACCTATAATCTCTATATACAAAAATAACCAAATTCATTAATGAGACCAATGAGCGGTACAGAAATACAAATATAACCAAATTAATTAATGAGACCAATGAGTGGCACATATCAACAAAGGAATTTGGAATGAGGAAAAAGGCAAAGGGGAAATGTCAAAACACTGTCATTTACCCTTCATATGTATAAAGTAAGACAAGTGTGGCGCCCCTGCGTCCAGGAGGCCACAAAGAGAACTGCAGCCAGGCAGGTAGGACACTTGTTGCCCACCAACACCCTCACAGCCTACATAACCCACGTGTAAGAGAAGGTAGCATCCAGCCCTGATATTAGAGACTCTATGAGATTGAGGGGTGGTGGATTTAGAGGAGTGGGTTGGTAACACCCGTAGTCAGGTGACTTGACAGTATATAGTGAAGGGGGAGGAGGAAGGAGTTCAGTAGGCCACAGTGAGCTGAAAAGTAAAGACCAAGAGCAGCAAAGACAGAGAAGCTGAGAAGCACGGCAAGGCCAGAGAACAGCAGCAGGTTGAGCTGAAGCTAAGCAGGAGAGAGCCACACGTCCTGGAAGAGTGAAAGCATAAGGAGCGCAGAATCTGTACCGAGCCAGTGTGAGCCGGAGGAGAGAGAAAGCCCATCAAGAGCTAGATCCCCAGGAGTGTGAGACAGCCGAGAGGGACGGTGATACCCGAGGCCCTAGAACTACAGCTAAAGCAACTGACTGCAGGCGGAGTTGCCCTCCTATATACCAAGAGACACAGAGAGAAAGGAGCCTAGTAGAGCCTCAGGCTTGAGGACTGCTGGAGGCTGGGCTGAAGTAGAGTGTCGGCTCTAGAGGGGACCGTAGTTTACCCAGCATCCCCAAACAACACGACGAGGGGTCTTAGTTCCAGATTGAGATCCCTACCCAAAGGACAGGCAGCTCAGTGACAAACTAAGGACCCACAGGGGCCCGAGTCACCGCCATACTGTCCAGCGTTTCACACACACCCGTGGAGACAGAGACCGTAATAGCCCGGAAAGGACACTGCAGACTGTGTGAGGGGTCACAGAAAGAGAGGCCTGACTGCAGGGAGCAAAGGGAACCCGGAGAGGGAGAGAGTGCCCGTGTACTTGTACTGAACTGTAACTGAACTGTAAATGAGCTGTAAAGTGACTGGAAGAACTAAGAGTAAACACGGAAAACCCTGGAACTGCTTCCCTTGTGTTTCTGCATGAAAGTGATTCTCTCCATACAGGATACAGCCTGTCAGCACCAGCAAAGAGGAGAGATCCCCGCAGCGTCTGCAAAGTAAGTGTGCTACACACTCCACAATAGACTTAACCCTTAGGGTACCTTTACACGCGGCTACATTTCTAGGGTGGCTACAGGTAACTTACTGGTTGCAGTGAAATCATGGAGAGATTATTCCATTTGTACACAGCAACAAGATAGAACCTTGTCTCCATGATTTCACTGCAACCAGTAAGTTACCTGTAGTCACCCTAGAAATGTAGCCGCGTGTAAAGGTACCCTTACTGCCCCGGGGAACACAGTTCTACCCACTGGAACTATTACACCTAAGCTGCTATCCCATCATCCCCGGAGATTCTGCAGCAGCGGCGGCCCCATCACTGGCCGCATCAAGTGGGTGGCGTCACGACTGACAACCCCTGTAAATATCCCCTTTTATTGCCGAGCCCGGGACACGGACCGGACCAGGACCACCCGTGACTTCCCCAGTAGCCGACCGATCTGGTACTGAGTACCCCCGTCCCAGTGGGCCCGACACAAGCACCTTACAAGTTGTTACTAACAAAAATATGAAAGATCAGTTTTAAAATTTAAACCACTCGAAATTCTTGTATTAAGTTTATGGATCCAGAATATTTCACGGCGGTGTACAGTGTGGCATTTCTCCCTCTATATTTTATATGTCGAGGAGATTTTAAGATGGAATAAAGCTATTTTCATATAAAGAAGACTTGTCCAAGTGTTGGAGTATTTTTTATTTGCCATAGGATTACAGACTTCCTCTCCTGGCACTACGGCCTCATAAGAACCTGTAGAGCACCACTCCACTCCCCTTTTCCACAGCTGTTGTCTGAGTATTACGCCACTTTTACGGATTCACAATAAAACGTCCAAAAACTAAACCAAAATGGATTTTCCTGGGGAAAATGTTAAGGGCTCATACTCACTAGAGAGACAGTGTTGGTGTATTAAATTTTTTTTATTACATTAAAAATTAAAAAAAAATTGGGAGGCACTCCGATGTCCATTTAAAGACACGTAGAGGAGAGCCTCATTAAATAATGTTCCCATTATTAGGAAGTGGGTCTAACATAGTGTTGCCCTATGCAGGCTACCAAAAAATTGGGAGACACTCCGATGCCCCTTTTAAGAGACTTGGAGGAGGGCCTCATTAAATATTGTATGTTCCCATTATTAGGAAGTGGGTCTCCCATACTGTTGCCCTATGCAGGCTGGCAAAAATTGGGAGGCACTCTGATGCCCCTCTTAAGAGACGCGAAGGAGGACCTCATAAAAACAACGTTCCCATTACAAAGGAGCGGGTCTCCTATACTTGTAATGCCCATGCACTAAGTATGGACTAAAACATTTACCCCTGGGGGTATACATGAATATACTGTCTAACTTTTTTTTTGGTTACGGGCATCATAAACACCCTTTAAAAATATGTGGGTGTTGCATCATGGACCACGGTCATTCTGGTGATAGAGGATGAGGGGAAGGAGGAGGATTAGAGCAAATAGCCAAAATCAGGAAGTGTATAGTCATGTGTGGGGGTGAAGAGGAGCATGGGAATATACCCCCCCAAAAAAAAGACACTGGCTTTGAGTTTATATTACGCTGCTATCATTTGGTGATGTTGAAAAGTCTGGCCCAATCCAGCCCTTGTTCATTTTGATAAGAGTCAGCCTGTCAGCATTTTCAGTTGACGGGTGGGTGCGCTTATCAGTAATAATTTCCCCTGCGGCACTAAAAATCCGCTCTGACAAAATGCTAGTGTGGAGCCCACTGGGACGGGGTACTCGGTACTGGACCAGGGTATCACGGGGGTTATCACGGCGGTCCTTGGCCCGGACCGTGTCCCAAGCCCACAAGTAAAGGGGGTTATTTACAGGGATTGTCGTGACGCCGCCCACGGGTTGTGGTCAATGAGGACCACCGCTGCTGCATGCCACTGCCAGGAGGATGGATGATGCTGCAGCCGGTTGGATGAGCCCACCGTGGGTCAGGGCTGCTCCTGACAGGGTGAAATATGGATATAACAGTTGTGCATGCAGGGAATCACACACGGGAGACTGAAGCAGGGTTCACCAGGTTTTACTAGCAAGTTCTTCCTCTATACAGTACATAGTACAGTTGCTTTACACCAATAACTCCAGACAGTCGCTTAACCCTCTGCAGCCAGGTTTTCCTCCTGAGACCCTTCACTCTATGGTACCTTCCAGGCTTTGCTCTACGCTTCTCTTCCCCGTGGGCTGTATGGTGGCAACTCGGTCCCTTGTCTGGCTTCCCCTGGTGTGTGTGGGTGGCAAGCCTGGGTCCTATGTGCTGCTGTACCTCCAGCCCATGTGTTAGGAACTCTGACCTGGAATCAGAGTCCCCCGTCGGTGTGTCCGGGATCCGGCATATAGCTGCGGTCCCCTCAGAGCTGACTCTCTGGTCCCAGCCTAGCCTTGGGTGTCCCTATGTTGTGGGGGATCACCGGGCTCTTCCCTAGCCGTGTGACTGCGGCGTACTCCAGGGGTTCCCTCCTGCCAGTCGTCCACTGCCATCTTCCTCGGACCCAGCTGATTCCATACAGAATATGGACTCAGGAAATATGAAATAGATCACAGGAACTATAAGGACTGACATCTAGGCCAATGATGTACGATCTAAAGACTTCAAGTTATTGGCATGCATGGATCTTTCTGACCAGCATCCATTTGGATTTTGGATTTCTATACTGTAGAGGCTAGATATGGCCCTTTCGGGATTTGGAAAATTGGGTTAATCTGGATGGGTGAGCCTTGAGGGGTGGATCTCTTTTCCCCAGTTTATATATGCATTTAGCTGGGAGGTAGGTAGGAGATACATTTTGGGGATTTTCTGTCTAAAATAATTTCCCCCTAAAGAGAAAAAAAAACAAAAAAAATAAAACCCCTCTTCCCCTAGGCTGGTTGTAATATTAAAATCCGTATAAATATAATTATATACGGCCAGATATGCTGTATCTGTGTAGATGATATCCTTACATCTAAATCATTCGGTAATAGGTACCTGGGAGAGGGTATGACTTGGATTGCTGCCCATGGAGAATTAATGCAGACATAGCAGACACTGACCTGTATTGCTGCATCTGAGTAACATCTATTATATAATTGCCGTAGCGACTTCCGTCGCGTCCGGCGCTACTTCCGTGGCTTTGTTCGCGTGGCTTGGCACTTTCTCCAGGACTTTCTCCGGCCCGTACGAAGCATTGCCCGCACATCTGACCACCTGGCCCTTGAGCCGTCCTCGGTCCTTGACACTGGCTGGCATGCACACATCAGGTGCACTAGCATGGAGCTGGCAGGCTCCCATCACTTCTCCACTGGGGACGGATCACTTCCAGCACCTCCTCACATGGCAGTGGTCTGGACTTCTGAATCCCATCGTCCTCTCCTCACTCAGACACCTGGCAGGTTCCTATCCAGGCTGCTCACTCACAGCTGCAACCCAGTGAGTCAATCAGCACATCTTCACTCACACACAGACCTGAGATGAGATTAACCCCCTGTGCACCATTCAGGTTTAGCCCAGCAAAGCACTCATCCCCACAGGTTCAGCCGCTCATTAGGCTCATGAATGTATTGGATCTTCAGCACTCACACTCAGCTGTTTTACTCAGCTCATGAAAACCCTTCAGCTGTTAACCCCCTGTACATCGGACAGGTTTCACACAGCACACACAATCAGGAAAACCGGCCCATCTGAACAGAGACCTGCATTGATAACCCGTGTGATGCACCCGGCCAGGGGCCACATCACCACACCTCACTTTCTCCGCACTTCACTCACTTTGTCCGCACACATACACACACACACACACATACTCCGCTATACTTACCACCGGCCCTGCATCAGCCGCCTAGATCCTCAGTCGACATGTCGCCGCCCCCGAACTACTCGATCGAATATCGCGTCCAAAAAGTCTCGCCAAACTTCCCGGACGCCATATTGGATCCAGTCGTCCGCGGGCGCCGACATGTCAACTCAGGATCCAGCCGGCAGGGAAGACGCAGGGTCGGTGCTAACTATAGCGAAGTGTCTGTGTGTGTGTGTGTGTATGTATGTATGTGTGTGCTGACCACTCTGCCCACAGCGCTGCACTCAGCACTCTGCCCACGCCGCTGGGCTGACAACTCTGCCCACGCCACTGTGCTGACCAATCTCACCGCACTCACTGCTAACCACTGAGCCACCGCACTCACTGCTAACCACTGAGCCACCGCACTCGCTGCTAACCACTGAGCCACTGCACTCACTGCTAACCACTGAGCCACCCCACTCACTGCTAACCACTGAGCCACCTGTATACACACAATTCATTTCACCCCACTCCCCTAACTATTAGTAAATATACTATATATGGATTCTAGACTACCCGATTCTTTAGAATCGGGCCGCCATCTATATATATATATGTGATTATATAGAAATTATCAGTATTATGTATGTGATTATGTATAAATTAGTGAGTCGCGCCTATTCTGCAAGGACTCGCAACGGCCGCTTGGCGAGCATTGCGAGTGAGGCTTTGCGAGTCAGTGGCGCCAGCAATGCTTCACAGGTCGCGTGGGCGCTGCCCCCACGCCCACAACGACGGAAACAGCGCCGAAACTTACGGAAGTGCGTTAGGGAAATTATATATTACATACTGATAATCTATTATATAATTGCCGTATCGACTTCCCTCGCACACGCCGCTACCTCCGTGGCTTTGTTCGTGGGCGCGCATCGCCCACGCGACTCACTCGCAATGCCCGCGAAGGGGGCGTTGCGAGTCGTTGCAGCAGCCCGAGCAATGCCCTATACACAGATTCTAGAATCCCGATGCAATCGCATCGGGCTCACAGCTAGTGGGAAATAATGAGGGTTTTCTATTCCCTATGAAGGATGCCTTAGGGGCCCTTTACACGCCGCTACGACAGGATGGATACAACCCGCTACAGGCTACAAATGTAGCTTGTAGCGTCAATATAGCCCGTAGTAGCGGCGTGTGAAGACGGGACGTGACAGCCGGCAACAGATACATCTGTTTCCGAGCACTGCTCGAAAACAGATGGCTACAAAGCCGATTGTAGCGAGCTGTATCGGCGTGTAAAGAGGCTACAGAAGGGATGTCTATACACCAGGCAATGTACCTGGTATGTAGCTGGGGCGTGACACAGCCTCCGGGATACCGCGCCCCTTCAGCGATCATTGGAGGAAGCTCCTGCGTTGCGATTGGTTGTCGCTGCACAGGGCGGCATATTTAAGGAGCTGCCCAGTCACACTACACAATTGCTCGGGCGTCATGTATTAATCAGCCTCCTGCGATGCCTGGCCAATCATGGGTTTCTTGCTTTGTCCTATCAGCGTACGGACGTCTCGTACTCCACAATTGTGGCACGCCTATGTGCTGTCCCTGCTGCACCAGGTCCGCCCATATTAGCTTGTTGAAGCGGTGTGTAAATGAGGTACGATGAGCTACAGATGGCTACTTGAGACACCCGGCGATGTATCCGGGGATAGATGTAGCGTAGCGTAGCGCACCTTGTGGCGGCGTGTAAAGGTGGTGCGTTTCCCGTTTGTAACCGTTTGGCCGTGCTCGTGCACGTGAAGTAGCGGGTTGTATCCATCCTGTCGTAGCGGCGTGTAAAGGTACCCTCAGTGATGTTCTCCCACTATGTGTCTGTGATGGTGCATTGACTGCTCCTTATGAGTAGGAGACTGTCCGGTCTCAGCACCGATGATTCTCAGCACTTAGGAAATGGTTAAAGGGATCCTGTCACCCCCAAAACACCTCAAAACCTATTAAAAGCTGTCCCTACAGCATAGTAACACTTACCCTACACTCCTTTTACCTCCTAAAAGCACCAAATGAAATAGGAGAAAAATGTTATTATAGTACCTCATTATGGATGATAATGAGTGACTATGCTATTCATAGTCACTCATCCAGGCTCTCCCACTGCATGATATCACGCCTCCATAGGCGTGATCTTGGAATCTGATTAAAATGCGCGCCTCCCCGCCGCTCTCCTGTGTCTCGGCCGGCCTGTAGAGGGCTCGGTGAAGCGATACGCGTCATTTCCGGCGCCGGGTGACGTATACACCGCGCCGCTCTGTTAGCTTCAAAACGCGCACTGCGCGTGCGCATGCGCAGTGCGCGTTTTGAAGCTAACAGAGCGGCGCGCATTTGAATCAGATTCCAAGATCACGCCTATGGAGGCGTGATATCATGCAGTGGGAGAGCCTGGATGAGTGACTATGAATAGCATAGTCACTCATTATCATCCATAATGAGGTACTATAATAACATTTTTCTCCTATTTCATTTGGTGCTTTTAGGAGGTAAAAGGAGTGTAGGGTAAGTGTTACTATGCTGTAGGGACAGCTTTTAATAGGTTTTGAGGTGTTTTGGGGGTGACAGGATCCCTTTAATCACCAGCCGTTTTTATTTCCTGTGACCTGGTTACTTAACTACGCTGGCAGCGTTCTTCCGACATGCGCTGTCGGCGCGGCGTGAGAAGGAGGTGCTTCGTTGTCAGGGTGACGGCCTGGATGACGTGTTCCTCCAGGTCATCACTTCCAGTGCGCGGCCGCTTCCGGATCACGTCGGTGCTGCCATCATGGAGGAAAACGCTGCAAGAGGCAGCGTGCAGATGCAGGTGCGGATGGGGGGGGCCCTAATTAGTGGGGAACCATATAAGGGGCAATTGAGTTATAGTAGCCATGCCTCCTGACGAAGCCGCAGTAGCGGAGAAACGCGTCGAGGGTACCAGGTGGTCTGTGTGGAGCTTGGTGCTCTCCTCCCCAGCCTACAATTAACACTATGGCACAAGGTATGGAAGTTACTATCTATCCGGACTAATGTTTGTATGGCTAATAGGCCGTTATTTGAGCTATAAGTAAGATTTCAATGCCATCAGAGTTTACTGGGAGTAAGGTGATCAGGTATAGGGTGAGCCTTTGGCAGGGAAGGTACGTTCTTCCTCTGGATAGATTCAATGAACCGAAAAATCTTTTGTATGCGGGCGCATTATTGTGGAGTCAGTGTACAGTATACGCTTTTCAGTAACTGGACTTGCACACTGAATATGTGATGTAAATACTTTATTTTTGTCTTCTTTGTGTTTTTTTGCCTTGAATCTGCATATAGCGACAGTCTGCCACATAAGGACCCCTTTTTTGTTACTTTTATTAATTTTTTATGCTCCGTGCACAGACCATATCGGCCTACATTGCTCCTCAGATGTGGGTTTACCACAGCTGGTAGCTGTTTGTCACCTGGGTGTTTGTATTTGTTACCAATCTCTTTATTGAATTCTTGTATATATTTCATGCTTTTTTAAATAAATTTGCATATAAATTAATAAGTACTGGATTTTTTACTCACTATATCTACCACCTGATATTTAAGGGGGGTGATGTATGTGGGAATTTGATGGTGGGTTTACACGTCGCGATATCGGCGTCCAACTTCGACCCAACTCCAACCAAAAGTCACGTGGTTCGTGAGTTGGACCCGATATCGTACCTGCGTTGTACTGTTTGAATGTACAACGCGATGCAGGAACGATGGCAAAACGATATCGGGGTCAAATGAGCGTGCTATTCGACCGCCCTATATCGGATGCCGGTTGGAGCACGATCGTCCTGTGTGACAGCCCAACTCCGATGTGTAGGGCAACGTCACACATTGACTCCAATGTGAACTGGTCGTTCCTGCGTCGGGGGGCGTAGACATCGTACGGACGTTGCATCCCGATATCGCGCCGTGTAAACCTCCGATGCGATGCAGGGAAAGCACGCACAAAAAGCGCGCTCCTGCGTCGTTGGTTACGATATCGGGCCGATATCGGGACGTGTAAACCCACCATGAGGTTACCTTTACACGCGGCTACATTTCTAGGGTGGCTACAGGTAACTTACTGGTTGCAGTGAAATCATGGAGAGATTATTCCATTTGTACACAGCAACAAGATAGAACCTTGTCTCCATGATTTCACTGCAACCAGTAAGTTACCTGTAGCCACCCTAGAAATGTAGCCGCGTGTAAAGGTACCCTTAGGTTTAAAATGTCTCTAAACATCACAGCAACATCTGACACTAATTCTGAAGATAATGGTGGTTACTCATCATTTGCCTATATACATTTTACGATTGCAGCTGCAGTTGCTTTACTTCTCTGCCTGTGGGCCAATTTACACACACCAACTTATCTGTCCAACTTCTGAACAATTTACTGGTTGCAGTGAAATCATGGACACATTGCTCCACTTTGTGGCTGTGTACAAATGGAACAATGTGTCCATGATTTCACTGCAACCAGCAAGTTGGTCAGTAGTTGGACAGATAAGTTGGTGTGTGTAAAGTGGCCATGACTGGTTTGGTGGGAAATATTATCGTACTATGGTAATTGTGTTTCAAGATGCAGAAGAACAAATTTGCAATTTACAGTATCAACTTGGCGGTAGCTTATTTTATCTTCTTGCTATTCAGTGTGGCTTTACTAGTTCTTAATATCTACACGTTAAATAACACGTATCCTGATTTTCAAGGGAAGGATTCTTTGTACTAATTTATAGAAATATTTTACGACGGAGCTCTCTACGCAGGAATGTTCATCCTCTCAGCTATCCGTTTGGAATTATGTATCTCGGTCAAGATGCCTGTGTGGCACAAGTGCCATCATCCTAAGTTCTTGTCCATAATCGTGTGTGCTATTCTCTGGTCAATTACAGGAGAAAAATAGGGTTTTTTTTATCGACTTGTGGAGCGCTAAATGAATCACAAGCAGAGCATCAACTAAAATCAGACCTTTATTGGCCCCTTGTGCCGCCACAACATGTTTCAACAGTACTCTACTGTCTTCCTCAGGTGGCCACCTGAGGAAGACAGTAGAGTACTGTTCAAACATGTTGTGGCAGCACTAGGGGCCAATAAAGGTCTGATTGTAGTTGATGCTCTGCTTGTGATTCATTTAGCGTGCCACAAGCCGATAAAAAAAACCCTATTTTTTTCCTGTATGCTACCACTCCCTCTGGGAGTTCGGCAGGATTTGCTCTAGTGGATCACAGCACCTAATAAGCTGAAGGACCTCTGGACATCATGCTGAGGAACCGCAGGACCGACATAGGAGGACGCCGCCACCCGGGCACCGCGACCAGAGGACGTAAATTCCATAGGAGGCTTTATCCGGGGTTGTGCGGGGGCACACAACCCCCCAAGGTGAGCGGCCTAACAGCCCCCCTTAATTCTTATTCCTGGAAGGTCCTTTCACTAGGAGCGCCCTCTTTTCTCTCTTTTCTGTCTCTTCTCTCGTCAATTGGATGCATGGAAAGTCTTTTGGAAAACTTAATGTGTACAGCAGATTCTTTCGTGTTTCAGACTCCAGGATGCACAGCAACTCAGCTGATAACATTTACTTCAGCTACCATAGTCTGCTTACCGATCATGGTCACTTCTTGCCTGATTTTGTTCTTCCAAATGAAAAGAAACCTAGTCCAACAGGCCTCCACCAAACTTTATCATTTCATAATCCCAGCCGTTATTGTGTTTATCATTACCGTCGTTCCATTCAATTTCTTATGGTTTCTAATGTATTTTCATTTAATACCAACAGATATCCAAAAAGTTGCTTTATACTTTGCCAGTATCTACGGCACAGTGCTTAACTCTACAATTATCCCATACCTTTATATCATCGCTGTAATAAAACGAAGAGAAAAATATTACAAATCTGAAAGAGACAGCAACAAAGATATAACCACATGCAAAACAGTAAATAGAATTACTGGATAGGCATCTATAAGATAGTCTATAAGCTCTGGTATTATACATCATTTGTAAAAACTGCACATATGTATAAATATTTCTTATGGTGCCCTCTTTTTTCTTTGTTCCCTCTCTGAATGTCTTCTCTTTTTACTTCATGTTAAAGTAGTATCCAGCAAATTCTTTGCACATACAATGCTAAGTGACAAAAAATATTTTAAAAGGAACCTGTTTTCTTGGAAATGGTACCTGATCTGTGAGCAGACTGCTATTGGCCGGGAGGAGATGGTCAGATAGATATTTTTGAGGAATAGTTTCAGTAAAACATACATTTTATTCCTTGAAACTCATCATGTATGTATGTACAAGTCAGGTGAGTGGTCCAGTTTAGAGATTGACAGTTTTCCCCAAAAATATCTAGTGCAGTGGCGGAACTTGACCCTGTTGGGCCCCGTTGCGGTATTTAGACTGAGGAGCAGGGGGGGGAGGGTGCGAGCTGCTGTCCTAGGTGAGGAGCGGGGGTGGGGGTGGGGTGTGAGGTGCTATCCTAGGTGAGGAGTGGAGGGGGGTGGGTGCTAGCTGCTGCTACCTGCGTCTGTCGAGCCGCACATTGCAGGCCAGGGAGCCAGGGCAGCAGATGAAAGGAGAGGAGGGGCGGGATCAGCCGCGGGAAGCAGGAGGCTTCCCTCACTTAACCTACTCTCCTCTGACACACTGACACACGATCGCGGTTACGGGGGGCCGGCTAGGGGGCCCCCCTACAGGTGCTTGAGGGGCCCTATAGCCAGTCGGGGCCCTGGTGCAGCTGAACCACCTGCACCACGGTAGGTCTGCCCCTGGTCTAGTGTTTGTATGATCCGTGCTGCCGTCAGGATGAAAGACACGGGAGACAAGATGCTCCTTTATTCCCTACGCATTTCAGTGCCGACCCTGCATCTTCCTCAGGGGTACAACCAGACCAGGTGAGCACATATACTCACGGTAGAATTATCTTATCTAAACGATAAGACCCATTTGCGCCTTTTTGTCTCCTTTTTGATCTAGTTTTCCCTTTATGACTTCCTGTAGAAAGGAATATCATTGAGTAGGACTCCCCACTGGACTCATATGCATACAAACACCAGGGATTTTTAATGAATAAAACACAAGTTAGGGCTCACTCACATCAGCGCATCTCACCTGGCTGAGATTCTGAGTGAGAAAAGTTGCCGAGCATCAGATGAGTGCTAAGCATTTTTTATCCATATGATATGCATACAGTATGTCATCCATATGACAAGGGTATGGCATTTGCATGATATGTGAGTATGTGTTTTTTTTTCTTGCCGAGCATCTATGTGTAATGCGTATGGCATGCGCATGCCATATGTTTTTAACATTGTCTTTTACATAGTCTGTTAATTTAAACTCATCACGTTTTTAAAAAACAATGTTAACTAAAAAGATAGGCAGATAGATAAATAGAGACATGTCCAATGGCTATATATTGTCCTGCCCCTATATATTGCCAGCTTTCACCCTATAGTGCCTTTTATGTGGCACTAAAGGGTGTTTAACTTTGTATTTAGGGCAAAAACAAGTAGTTAATTAAAAATATATATATATTTTTATCGCTAGCTAGGGTAAAGCCAATGGCTGAAGCCTGTTGACTACAGCTGGTGGCTTTTCCTTGGCTGGTAATCCAAAACAGAGGTCACCCCAAGCTTTATTTTTTAATTATTTATTTATAAATAAATAATAATAAAAAAATTGGGGTTCCCCCATTTTGGAAAACCAGCCAAGGTAAAGCTGACAAATGGGGTCTGGTATACTCAGGGTTTGAAGGGTCACCTTTAATGCACCCTCCACACCCTAAAAATAGCATGCCAAAGTGACCTCAGAACTGGTGCCTTCGTAAAATGCGTTAATCCTGGCGCTTCGCCCCGAATCTACTTGCTATCCTAGTACTCTCTCCTCCGGTGCGGTCCACAGTTTACCCTCTCTGATCACTGCGGTGGTACACTGCTGTGTCTGGCTCCCTCTCTCTCACCCACATAGGGACCGGGTGACTGAAGTCTCCAAGTTGCAACAGGGTTTTCTGTAGTCCTGAAGTATCCTACAGGTGCAGATCCCCGATGTCTAGTACGTCTTAGGGCGAACTTCCACTAGTTCCTCACTCCCTTTTGGCTCTTTACTCCTTGCCTTCTGTCCCCACTTAGGCTTTCGGGACATCAGAAGGGCAACTCCGGGTCACTGGCTCGGGCCTAACCGCCGCACCGACCACCAGGACGTCTTCGCGGCTCTCCTAGCTTCTGCACACTCTAAATAACTCCTCCCCCAGCAGCAGTATTTATAGGGGATCTTGCCTAAAGTCAGCAAGTTGAGCTCCCCCTACTGTGCCGGGGTGGAAGATGTTGCATGTAGTAGGTACCTGCTGTGGAAACTCAGCTGTGCATTAGGGAAGTCTGTGGCTACAGATAAATCATCCACAACTTCCAGACACAAGGGCTTGTGTCATTGGCTGTGTATGTCAGATGTCCCTCGGCATATAAGAAGCAGCCATTTGCTGTCTTCGCCAGCTTGAGATTGTTACAGCTTGCAGATGAAGCTGGTGCTACTGCGTTCCAGATAGACAGCTAGCGACTCAATTGAATTTTAGATAGATAGTAGGATTAGACGATCCATCCCAAAATAGGCCTTTTATGTACACTGTGTGCAGAATTATTATTGTTGTATTTTAGAGGATTATTTTTATTATTGATCAACAACTATGTTCTCATTCAACCCAAAAGACTTAATATTTTTGGAAGTTGGAATGTTTTTTTTTTTAGATTTGGCTATCTTAGCAGGATATCTGTTTGTGCAGGTAACTATTACTGTGCAGAATTATTAGGCAACTTAATAAAAACCAAATATATTCCCATCTCAGTTGTTTATTTTCACCAGGTAAACTAATATAACTGCACAAAATGTAGAAAAAACATTTCTGACATGCAAAAACGAACCCCAAAAAAATTAGTGACCAATATAGCCACCTTTCCTTATGATGACACTCAACAGCCTTCCATCCATAGATTCTGTCAGTTGCTTGATCTGTTTACGATCCACATTGCATGCAGTAGCCACCACAGCCTCCCAGACACTATTCTGAGAGGTGTACTGTTTTCCCTCCCTGTAGATCTCACATTTTAGGAGGGACCACAGGTTCTCTATGGGGTTCAGATCAGGTGAACAAGGGGGCCATGTCATTATTTTTTCTTCTTTTTTTTTATTATTATTATTATTATTATTATTATTTATATAGTGCCATTATATTACATGGCGCTTTACATGCTAAAAGGGCAGACTAGGACAATTAACATAGTAACAATACAAGTAACAATAAATGTTGACAATTCGGTTGTACAGATACAAGAGGGGAGAAATCCTGTCCGCGAGGGCTCACAGTCTAATCTTTTAGACCTTTACTGGCCAGCCACGCTGTGGAGTAGTTGGATGCATGTGATGGAGCATTGTCCTGCATGAAAATCATGTTTTTCTTGAATGATACCGACTTCTTCCTGTACCACTACTTGAAGAAGTTGTATTCCAGAAATTGGTAGTAGGTCCAGGAGTTGAGCTTCACTTCATCCTCAAACCGAAAAGGTCCCACAAGTTCATCTTTGATAATAAAAGCCCATACCAGTACCCCACCTCCACCTTGGAGTGGAGCTCCCTGCCCTTTACTGATCCAGCCTCTGGCCCATCCATTTGGCCCATCAAGAGTCACTCTCATTTCATTAATCCATAAAACCTTTGAAACATCAGTCTTAAGATATTTCTTGGTCCAGTCTTATCTTATGTTTCTTGTTCAAAGGTGGTCGTTTTTCAGCCTTCCTTACGTTGGCCATGTCCCTGAGTATGGCACACCTTGTGCTGTTTGTTACTCCAGTAATGTTGCTGCTCTAAATATTGCAAAACTGGTGGCAAATGGCATCTTGGCAGCTTAACGCTTGATTTTCCTCAATTCATGGGCAGTTATTTTGCGCCTTTTTTGCCTGACACGCTTCTTGCGACCCTGTTGGCTATTTGCCATGAAACGCTTCATTGTTCGGTGATAAGGCTTCAAAGGTTTGGCAATTTCAAGACGGCTGCATCCCTCTGCAAGACATCTCAAAATTTTGGACTTCTCAGAGCCTGTCAAATCTCTCTTCTGACCCATTTTGCCTAAGGAAAGGCATTTGCCTAAAAATTAAGCACACCTTATCCTGGGGGGTGGAAGTTATGATGATGAAACTCAGATACTTGCACTGTACTGTGCTGTCAGGGCAGGGAGATGAGTGTGACTCTCAGAGCGAGAAGTGGGACAACATAGCAATGAGGTTCTAAATCCCACTTGGTGTCAACCCAGAGGCATGCAGTAGATTAGCTCAGCAGAGAAGGTAGAGGAAGAGGAAGACAAGGAGGTTCCATTGTGGCTTCCCGTGCAGATGGATTGCTGCAAACATGACAAGCGCTGCATCTTCAGCCACAACTCTGGCTGTCACGAGTCTGCAGTTCGCATGTTCGGCAAGCCTTACCAAGCCTGGGCCTTTCTCACACTTCAAAGAATAACCTAATTCATGTAACCTACAAAATCTGTAAAAATAAAAGACTTAGGAGAGGTAAAAAGACCAATAATTTGACTTCTACATATTCTACATACATAAACCATCACATGAACATTCATCATAACTTAGATTCAAAAAAGAGAATAAAGAAAGGCGGCACTCACCGTGTAGGCTGGTGGAAGGGTGTTTTAATCCAGGAAGATCAATCCATTAAAACATTGTTAGTGCGGTGGGGAGAGGGAGTGAGAGGCCGTCGGAACGACGGTACCGTTTCGTATCGTGTAGTGATACTTCTGCGGGTTCCAGTACCCCACCTGATGAAGACGGCTTAGACCGTCGAAACGCGTTGTGGCAGTGGTATTGGAGGAAGAATAAAGGTCGGTTCTTATTCACTAATTTGTCCAGTATTCCTTTGGCGCTCCCTGAGACCGCTGTACTATTGTTTTTATGTGAGTAAAAGGAGGAGACACAGATATAGGCATGTCATGCCCCTCTAAAATCAGTTTTTACTCCAGTATTTGTAAGGCATCATGCAGACGATGAGTATTTGGAGAGTGTTACTTCAGTATCTGTAAGGCCATGTTCAGACGAGGAGTACTTGGTGAGTTTTACTTCACTATCTGTAAGGCTACGTTCAGACGAGGAAACTTGGTGAGCTTTACTTCAGTATCTGTAAGGCCACGTTCAGACGAGGAGAACTTGGTGAGTTTTACTTCAGTATCTGTAAGGCAATGCTCAGACAAGGAGAACTTGGTGAGTTTTACTTCAGTATCTGTAAGGCCATGCTCAGACGAGGAGAACTTGGTGAGTTTCACTTCACTATCTGTAAGGCTACGTTCAGACGAGGAGTACTTGGTGAGTTTTACTTCAGTATCTGTAAGGCCATGCTCAGACGAGGAGAACTTGGTGAGTTTCACTTCACTATCTGTAAGGCTACGTTCAGACGAGGAGAACTTGGTGAGTTTTACTTCAGTATCTGTAAGGCCATGCTCAGACGAGGAGAACTTGGTGATGTTTTTCCTCACTATATGTAAGGCCTCATGCGACTATGAGTATTGTGTCACATTTAGGGGACTACAAGAAGAGTCTTAATTTTTTCAAAAAATTTGGGCACAGACACCACTTAAGTGGCATCAATTGCCCCACAGTTACAAAATTTAAAGGTTACTTTTAGGCCAAAAACCTCAAGGCTTCATTCTCCCCAGGATGACGCAGGAGTAGAAAAGTCCCTGCGGATCCATGCCTTGTTCATCTTTATGAACGTTAGTCTGTCCACATTCTGGGTGGACAGACGCGTGCGCTTTTCAGACACCCCACCAGCAGCGCTGAAGACACGTTCCGAGAGAACGCTGGCTGCGGGGCATGACAAGATCTCCAAGGCATGAGTGGCGAGCTCAGGCCATTTTTCCATTTTGGTAGCCAAAAATGAGCAAGGCTCCAGTTCCCCAGTCATGGCGTCGATTTTAAGTTGGAGATACTCGTGTACCATCCGCTCCAGGCGTTGACTATGTGTCAGACTTCTCGTTTCTTCAGGCCTTGCAAAAGATGGTCTGAAAAAATTGTGAAACGAGGCAAAGAAATTGGTGTTGACACCACCACCTATGGTGTTACTGGTATGGTGTGAGTGATGATGACTCGACAGTCCCATGGTTGACAAGTGAGGAATGTGAGATTCACTCTGTCTACCACTGGTGGTTTGTGGAAAAGCCGATCTCAGATTATGTATCAGCTTCTGCTGATTCTCCTGCATGCGTGCATCCCTTTGTATGGCTGGAATTATGTCAGCAAATTTGGTCTTGTACCGGGGATCGAGGAGTGTGGCAACCCAGTAGTTGGCATTGCTTCTAATTCGGACAATCCGAGGTTCATGTTGCAGGTAGTGCTGCAAGAAGGCGCTCATGTGTCTTGCGCATCCAGGAGGACCAAGTCCTTGTTGTGTTGGTGGTGGGGAGGTCAGAATCATGCTTCCTCCCTCTGCCCTCTCCCCCCAAACTCGCACTACAGAAATGTCATCAAGGTCTCCCTCATCTGCTGACTCTTCCATGCCCATCGCCAGTTCCTCCTCCATTTCTTCCTGGGCTCCTGCACCTTCCTCAGCAGTCTGGCTGCTACCATGCACCCTCGTTAATCCCTCTCCCCCACCCTCCCATGGCTGCCGTCTTGTTGCTGCCGACCGTGAGGACCTTGGAGATGTTGTCATCCCTTCCGCATAGGACTCCTCCTGTACTTCCTCCACCTCCTCTTGTCCCACCACCTGACTCCGAATATTGTTTAGTGTCTACTCCAGAATGTAGATCACTGGAATAGTCATGCTGATCATGGCATCGTCAGCACTAAACATCTTCGTCGCCATCTCAAAACTGTGCAGAAGAGTGCATAGGTCCTTGATCTGAGACCACTCCTGAAGCGTGATCTGCCCCACCTCTGGATCTCGTTGGCCCAGGCTATACATCATAACGTATTGCACCAGGGCTTGGCGGTCGCTGCAACATGTGCAGAGTAGAATTCCAGCGTGTCGGCACATCGCATTTCAGCCGGAGAACGGGCAAGCCGAAAGACTTCTGGAGCGCAGAAAGTCGTTGAGCTGCGGGATACGAACAACTGAAGTGCGCACACAGCGATCGTGCCCTCTGCAGAAGCCCATCTAGGCCGGGATAGTGTGTCAAAAATTGCTGGACAAACAGATTCAACACGTGACCCATACAAGGCACGTGTGTGATATTGCCCCGGCAAAGGGCCGCACCCAGGTTTGCAGCATTGTCACACACAGCCTTCCCTGGCTGCAGGTTTAGTGGAGACAACCATTGCTGAAACTCGGTCGCCAGAGCTGACCACAACTCCTCAGCTGTGTGGCTTACGTTTCCAAGGCATTTGAGGGTAAAGACCGCCTGATGGCGTTGAGCCTTGCTGCCAGCATAGTTGGGAGGTGTGCAGGATTCCTTCTCTGCAGTTACAACGTGGGTGGCATTACCAGTAGGCTTTGGGCGGAGGTGGAGGACTGAGATGAGGTTGAGGAGGCAGAAGCAGTAGAGGAACTCCTACCTACAGAGGATTGACACACAACTCGTGGGGACGGCAAAAATTGGACAGCAGACCCTTCTCCAGCTCTCACCATAGTTACCCAGTGCCCAGTCAGCGACATGTAACGTCCCTGTCCATGCTTACTGGTCCAAGTGTCTGTGGTGAAACGCACCCTGTCACACAAAGAGTTTCTCAAGGAAGCGGTGATGTTTTCTGCGACATGCTGGTGTAGAGCAGGCACACCTTTCTTGGAGAAGTAGTGGCGACTGGGCATCTGGTACTGGGGCACTGCGACAGACATAAGGTCTCGAAAATCCTCTGTGTCCACCAGGTGGAAAGGCAGCATTTCTGAAGCCAAGAGCTTGCAGATGGTGAAATTCAAGCACTTAGCTTTCTCATGACTTGGAGGAAATGGCCTTTTACTTGCCAACATCTGAGGGATGGAGGGCTGGCTGCTGTGTTGAGATGGGGTTGAGTAGGGAGTCACTGGCAAACTTCAGGTCTGGGAGGAAGGTGCAGGTGAACATGTACTGTTGCCTTCATCCAAAGGTGGTGCTCTCGATGTCTGAGAGAGCTCAACACCAGCAGCAGTGTCCACTTGAAAACCAAGTGACAACCTGCCAATCACACTGCCTGTTGCGGGTAAAGAGGTGGAAGGTCTACATCCAAAAGCATGTGTGACAGCTGTCCCCACAGTCACAGACAATGAAGAGCACACAGATGCACTTGATGGGGCAGATGGTGGTAGGCCCGCCCCGGTAGCCCGCATTCTAGCACAGTGAGCTTCCCACTGCGACTTGTGCTTCATGTCCATGTGGCGGTTCATACATGAAGTACTCAAGCTACTGAGCTTTTGGCCTCTACTCAGAGATTGGTGACAAATCTTGCAGATGACATGATTTGGGAGATCCTTGGCGATGTCAAAGAAGGCCCAGGCTAGGCAAGGCTTAGAGCCCATGCGAGCTGCAGAGGCATCACAACTTGTGCTCAGAGGCAGAGTTGTGGCTGCGGATGCAGTTGTTGACGTGCTTCCAATACTCCGTCTATGTCCAGGAAGGCGCAACCTAACCGCATCGTCAGTAGCATCCTCTTCCACCTCCTGTGCTGACCTCATCGACTGGCTTACTGTGGGTTGACAGTAAGTGGGATCTCCAACCTCATCATCATCCTCTGTGTTCTCACACCCCTCGTCCTCCTCAGAGACAACCTCTTCCTGCCTTGACTGAAAACTTAGTTTGTCAATCCAATCCGGTATCTGAGTCTCATCAGCATCATCCTCATTGTGTCCAGGAAGAGTAGTTACTGTTAGGGAATGAGGGTCTACATGAACGTCAGAACCTTCTTCATCTGGGTCTGGATCAGACTCACAAAGCTTCTGGGCATCAGGGCAGATTATTAACTCGTCTGGACTCACTGCAGCTTTGGAGCTGACTTCTGATTCCCAGGCTATTGTGTGATTGAACAGCTCTGCAGACTCAACCATGTGTGTTACCCCAGAGTCAGTAGGGCAGCTGGAGACTTGGGAGCTTGGAGGAATGAAGTGCGATTGGGCTGACACCTCAGATGACTGGAGGGTTTGTGATGTAGTAGTTGAGGTGGAGGAGAGACCACTTGATGGAGCACTTGCGATCCATTCAAGCACCTGCTGTTTTTGTTCCTCATTTACAAGTGGAACCAATGCTCGTGTCCGTAAGAAAGGGATCATATCCGATTGGCCACGTAAAGAAATTGACATCTTAGGCTGGGGTTCCACATAAGCCCTCAGTCCGTTTTTGGCTTCAGTTTTCTCATTTTTTTTTTTTCTAAGTCCAAAAACTGACAGAAAACGGATTGGGTGTAATAAACACCCTGTCCATTTTTCTATGGAGCTCCAAACATTGCCCTGTCCGTTTTTGAGTCAAAAACGTTGCATGCAACGTTTTTGGCATCAGTTAAAAAACGCATGCGTTTTCATGCGTTTTTTTTAACATGGGGCCCTATGGGAAACGCATGCGCGAACGCATGCAAACGCGCACTTGCGTTTGCGCATGCGTTCGCGCATGCGTTTTTTTAATGAAAATTCCAAAAACGTTCAGGAGTGCAGGAGGCTCAAAAAGCACCCAGAAAAAAACGGATTGGTGATGAAAATCACTTCCAAAAACGGATTTCTATGTGTGACCACAGCCTTACTTTGCCTGGAAGATTGTCTTTCTTCAGTAGATGTTAATGTAG
Organism: Allobates femoralis; assembly: GCA_033576535.1. NCBI lineage: Eukaryota > Metazoa > Chordata > Amphibia > Anura > Aromobatidae > Allobates > Allobates femoralis. The sequence goes on along the minus strand of JARQOC010000005.1, from coordinate 241,830,142 downwards.
ATTTAGCATCTACCCCACGGAAACAAACTTTTTTCCCTTTCCACCACGCCTACTCCCATTCCCACCAGCAGCAGGCCTTTTGCTACTCATTTTGTATGGGACAAAATTTGTAACTGTACAGTTGTTGGACAACAAAAAGCTGGATGTAAATCAATCAGTGGTGACTGAACCAACACTGCTATTTGACCCAAAGTGAGACCTGGGCAAGGTGCAGTTAATAATTAGAAGTAAGTGACTACACAGGCGGTGTAGTTGTTTGTATTAGAAGAGGCCTACACTGGCTTCTTTTTTAGTGGCACTGCTACTTCACCCAAAGTGAGACCTGGGCAAGGTACAGTTAAAAATTAGAAGTAAGTGACTACACAGGCGGTGTAGTTGTTTGTATTAGAAGTGGCCTACACTGCTTCTTTTTGTGGCACTGCTACTTGACCCAAAGTGAGACCTGGGCAAGGTGCAGTTAAAAATTAGAAGTAAGTGACTACATAGGCGGTGTAGTTGTTTGTATTAGAAGTGGCCTACACTGCTTCTTTTTGTGCCACTGATACTTGACCCAAAGTGAGACCTGGGCAAGGTGCAGTTAAAAATTAGAAGTAAGTGACTACACAGGTGGTGTAGTTGTTTGTATTAGAAGTGGCCTACACTACTTCTTTTTTAGTGGCACTGATACTTGACCCAAAGTGAGACCTGGGCAAGGTGCAGTTACAAATTAGGCTGGGGTTCCACATAAGCCCTCAGTCCGTTTTTGGCTTCAGTTTTCTCATTTTTTTTTTCTAAGTCCAAAAACTGACAGAAAAACGGATTGGATGTAATAAACACCCTGTCCGTTTTTCTCTGGAGCTCCAAACATTGCCCTGTCCGTTTTTGAGTCAAAAACGTTGCATGCAACGTTTTTGGCTGTGGTTCCACATAGAAATCCGTTTTTGGAAGTGATTTTCATCACCAATCCGTTTTTTTCTGGGTGCTTTTTGAGCCTCCTGCACTCCTGAACGTTTTTGGAATTTTCATTAAAAAAACGCATGCGCGAACGCATGCGCAAACGCAAGTGCGCATATGCATGCGTTCGCGCATGCGTTTCCCATAGGGCCCCATGTTAAAAAAAACGCATGAAAACGCATGCGTTTTTTAACTGATGCCAAAATTGTTGCTAGCAACGTTTTTGACTCAAAAACGGACAGGGCAATGTTTGGAGCTCCAGAGAAAAACGGACAGGGTGTTTATTACATCCAATCCGTTTTCTGTCAGTTTTTGGACTTAGAAAAAAAAAATGAGAAAACTGAAGTCAAAAACGGACTGAGGGCTTATGTGGAACCCCAGCCTTTGGCATCATTTAAAAAAACGCATGCGTTTTCATGCGTTTTTTTAATGAAAATTCCAAAAACGTTCAGGAGTGCAGGAGGCTCAAAAAGCACCCAGAAAAAAACGGATTGGTGATGAAAATCACTTCCAAAAACGGATTTCTATGTGTGACCACAGCCTTAGAAGTAAGTGACTACACAGGCGGTGTAGTTGTTTGTATTAGAAGTGGCCTACACTGCTTCTTTTTTAGTGGCACTGATACTTGACCCAAAGTGAGACCTGGGCAAGGTGCAGTTACAAATTAGAAGTAAGTGACTACACAGGCGGTGTAGTTGTTTGTATTAGAAGTGGCCTACACTGCTTCTTTTTTAGTGGCACTGATACTTGACCCAAAGTGAGACCTGGGCAAGGTGCAGTTAAAAATTACAAGTAAGGCTGTGGTCACACATAGAAATCCGTTTTTGGAAGTGATTTTCATCACCAATCCGTTTTTTTCTGGGTGCTTTTTGAGCCTCCTGCACTCCTGAACGTTTTTGGAATTTTCATTAAAAAAACGCATGCGTGAACGTATGCGCAAACGCAAGTGCGCGTTTGCATGCGTTCGCGCATGCGTTTCCCATAGGGCCCCATGTTAAAAAAAACGCATGAAAACGCATGCGTTTTTTAACTGATGCCAAAAACGTTGCATGCAACGTTTTTGACTCAAAAACGGACAGGGCAATGTTTGGAGCTCCATAGAAAAACGGACAGGGTGTTTATTACACCCAATCCGTTTTCTGTCAGTTTTTGGACTTAGAAAAAAAAAATGAGAAAACTGAAGCCAAAAACGGACTGAGGGCTTATGTGGAACCCCAGCCTAAGTGACTACACAGGCGGTGTAGTTGTTTGTATTAGAAGTGGCCTACACTACTTCTTTTTTAGTGGCACTGATACTTGACCCAAAGTGAGACCTGGGCAAGGTGCAGTTAAAAATTACAAGTAAGTGACTACACAGGCGGTGTAGTTGTTTGTATTAGAAGTGGACCACACTACTTCTTTTTTAGTGGCACTGCTACTTGACCCAAAGTGAGACCTGGGCAAGGTGCAGGTAAAAATTAGTACCAACTACACAGGCGGTGTAGCTTCTTTCACAAGTGGTCTACACCACTGTGTAAGTGAGGCTGTGGTCACACATAGAAATCCGTTTTTGGAAGTGATTTTCATCACCAATCCGTTTTTTTCTGGTGCTTTTTGAGCCTCCTGCACTCCTGAACGTTTTTGGAATTTTCATTAAAAAAACGCATGCGCGAACGCATGCGCAAACGCAAGTGCGCGTTTGCATGCGTTCGCGCATGCGTTTCCCATAGGGCCCCATGTTAAAAAAAAACGCATGAAAACGCATGCGTTTTTTAACTGATGCCAAAAACGTTGCATGCAACGTTTTTGACTCAAAAACGGACAGGGCAATGTTTGGAGCTCCATAGAAAAACGGACAGGGTGTTTATTACACCCAATCCGTTTTTCTGTCAGTTTTTGGACTTAGAAAAAAAACATGAGAAAACTGAAGCCAAAAACGGACTGAGGGCTTATGTGGAACCCCAGCCTGACACTGCTACAGTACTAGCCCAAACAAATTGCCTGGACTAGCTGCAGCCAAAAAATGCCTACTAAGGCTGTGGTCACACATAGAAATCCGTTTTTGGAAGTGATTTTCATCACCAATCCGTTTTTTTCTGGGTGCTTTTTGAGCCTCCTGCACTACTGAACGTTTTTGGAATTTTCATTAAAAAAACGCATGCGCGAACGCATGCGCAAACGCACGTGCGCATTTGCATGCGTTCGCGCATGCATTTCCCATAGGGCCCCATGTTAAAAAAACGCATACAAACGCATGCGTTTTTTAACTGATGCCAAAAACGTTGCATGCAACGTTTTTGACTCAAAAACGGACAGGGCAATGTTTGGAGCTCCATAGAAAAACGGACAGGGTGTTTATTACATCCAATCCGTTTTTCTGTCAGTTTTTGGACTTAGAAAAAAAAAATGAGAAAACTGAAGCCAAAAACGGACTGAGAGCTTATGTGGAACCCCAGCCTAAGGCTGGGGTTACACATAGAAGTCCGTTTTTGGAAGTGATTTCCATGACCAATCCGTTTTTTTTTGGGTGCTTTTTGTGCCTCCTACACCCCTGAACGTTTTTGGACTTAGTCATTTTTTGACCAAAATTCTCAAAAAAACGGATCCGTTTTTCCATAGGGCCCATGTTAAAAAAAAAAAAAAAAAAAAAAAATTTTTTTTTTTTTTTGAAAAACGGACCCCAAAAACGTTGCTAGCAACAAAAACGGACATAGCAATGTTTTTAAGTGCAGAAAAAAACGGACATGGTGTTTATTACATCCAATCAGTTTTTCTGTCAGTTTTTGGACTTAGAAAAAAAAATTAACAAAAATTAAGCCAAAAACGGACCAAGGGCTCATGTGTAACCCCAGCCTAAGGCAGGTGGTGTAGCTTTCTTCACAGCAGTGCTACACTACCTGCCCTAAAGGACTCCCAGAGCTAGATGTGGCCAGATGCTGTGAAAAACACTTGCACAGCACTGGCACACTTCTGCCTGGCAAAAACTAATAGGGACTGCTCTAACCTAGCCCTAAAAAGGGATGAAATTAAAACTAGTCCCTGCTTCTATGAAGTACACCTGAAAAAGGGCTGCTAGACTACTAGTCCCTAGTCCCTAATCGGTACTCCTATGAAGCAGCCCTCAAAAGGGCTGATACTCCTAAAATTCGCACACTACCTCCAGTCCCTACTCCCTAAACCTATCTATCTACCTCACTAGCTGAATCATAACACAATTGCTTGATTTTGCTCTGTATCGCCCACAGCAGCAGCAGTGCGGTCTGACACAGAGCTACAGCAATGAGCAAATGGTGGCGATGGAGAAAATGGCTGGGTCTTATAGGGCTAGGACGTGACTTACACAGCCAATGATGCCTGACCTTGCTTGTGTGCAAAAAATGCACTTTGCTGAGTGTATGTGTGATTGGACGACAGCCTGCACCGCCCCACTGTATCTGCAGTTTGGAGAAAAAAAAATGGAGATCGCTATCATTTCTGCAGCACTGGTACAACCTTCCCCCACATTATTCCCATAAACTGGATATTCACAGTCATTAACATGGTTAGAGTTAGGCTGGGGTTCCACATAAGCCCTCAGTCCGTTTTTGGCTTCAGTTTTCTCATTTTTTTTTCTAAGTCCAAAAACTGACAGAAAACGGATTGGATGTAATAAACACCCTGTCCGTTTTTCTCTGGAGCTCCAAACATTGCCCTGTCCGTTTTTGAGTCAAAAACGTTGCATGCAACGTTTTTGGCATCAGTTAAAAAACGCATGCGTTTTCATGCGTTTTTTTTAACATGGGGCCCTATGGGAAACGCATGCGCGAACGCATGCAAACGCGCACTTGCGTTTGCGCATGCGTTCGCGCATGCGTTTTTTTTAATGAAAATTCCAAAAACGTTCAGGAGTGCAGGAGGCTCAAAAAGCACCCAGAAAAAAACGGATTGGTGATGAAAATCACTTCCAAAAACGGATTTCTATGTGTGACCACAGCCTTAGGGTTAAGCTTTTGGTGATCGAAGCGTTATCGAACTTAACCGCGAACTGCCGAATTTCAAGTTAATTGTTCTAATTCAATGAATGCCTCGAACACCGCCAAAACAGCTCGAATTTGAGATTGGCGAACTAATCGAATCGAACACCGCTCATCTCTAAATACCAGTTGCCCAGTCGCCATTACATTTCTAAGAAACTGTGCCTGTGCTACAGCAGCATGTTGCAGACAACATCAACTGTTCCTTGAGAAACTCTGTTTGTGACAGGGTGCATTTCATCACTGCACCCTGGACAGCAAGTATGGACAGGAGTGTTACATCTCGCTGACTATGTGAAAGAAAGAATGCGCAAAGAGGGTCTTATCTCAATAACACACTTTCACTTATCGATGTGGAATTGCTCACCTTTGTCAGTTGTGAAACCCACAACTGGTAGAATAGCGTACAAGCAGCTGCTGCAGGGACCGCACTCCCAACGGTGACCGTGGTCGTAATGCAGATTCTTGGACAAAGTGCTTCAGTGTCCGCACTGCTGCTCCGAGACCAAAGAAACACAGACACAGGAATGTCTGGTTCAGCTACAGCCTTTATTTTCCGACGCGTTTCGGAGCCTCCTCCCGAGCTCCTTCCTCAGGGAGCAGCAGCGCGGACACTGAAGCACCTTGTCCAAGAATCTGCATCTCGCTGACTAGGCACTGGATGACTCTGTTGACTGTGGGAGCAGGTGGGGAAGGGGCTGCTCCACAATTATTGAAATCCCCATGGCTTGCAGGACAAACCTTTGTATCTAAAGATGCCGTCACACGCGGCAATATTGCTTGCAATTTCACTGGCAATTTGCTGGTTGCAGTGAAATCATGGACACATTGTTACATTTGTACACGGCAACAAAATAGAACAATGTGTCCATGATTTCACTGCAACCAGCAAATTGCCAGTGAAATTGCCTAGCAAAATTGCCACGTGTGATGATACCTTAATCCTTCCAGCACTGCTTATGCCTCCTCAACCTTTTCTAGGTTTTCCACCTGCGCCTCTGCGTCATGTGGTGCACTACGAAATAGCACGAGATTTCAAACTCTGGTACTTACATGCTGGCTTTTGAATGCGTTTTGGGTCCCGTCACCCATATTAGCCTATCGCAGCAGTAACACAGCGTTACACTATATTAACGCTGCACTAATGCTGTGGAAATCCTGCTCTTTGGCGGACCCACAGGATGGAAAGCCAGCACTAGTATGGCCCTAGCCATAGCCTGTCCCTTAGGGTATGGACACACTGGCGTGAAACTCGGAAGACTGCAATGCGAGTAAAACTCGCATTACAGTCAGACCAATGTTATTTAATGTTCAAGAGCACATTTGCAAGTGTTGGTGGGTTTTTTCTCATCTGATTCACAGATGACGAGTCAGTCGCAACATGCTCCGATAGTATGCGAATCACGGACGAGACTCGACAATGCAAGTCTATGGGTCCGACAAAAAAGACGGACCGCACTTGGACCGCACACGGACCATTTGAGTCGGATTCGATTATATAATAGATACATTATCATTCTGTAGCTCAGACAATTGTAAAAAAGGTTTCTGTAAATGATTATACAGTAATAGCTGCTGTAAAAAAAACAGATTGCACTCGGACAGCACACGGATGTTATCTAAGAAAAATGTCGGACACTCGCATAGCAGTTGGATGCAAAAAACAAACAAATGTCAAAGATAATCAGCACTTGGATAGAGACAGAACCTGCTGTCGGTCAGAGGAGAAGTCAGTCAATCACACAGAACAGGGTTGCTGGATTGAATCCCGAGGCTTTGCACTTGTAAAGTGTTGGCTACAGGGAGAAAATTAAGTTTTATTCTCCCGGTCACCACACATTTTCTAATAGAAAAAATAGACTAAATATGGGGAACGCAACTGGGCTGCTGTACAATCGACCATATACCAATGAAATCTGTGAATGCAAGTGGCCTTATTCAACACGTTTCAAGGAATATTACTCACCCCTTCATCAGGACAACCACCAATAGGTATTCCATAGGTGTCCTGATGAAGGGGTAAGGAATAAACCTTGAACGCGTCGAATAAAGCCACTTGCACTCATCGATTTCCTTGGTATATGGTTGATTGTACAGCAGCGCAGTTGGATTATCCTCTGTTTTTTGTACTATTGCTTTGGCCTGTGATACTGCAGCAGCTGTTTGAGCCTTTTATACTGGTTGTTTTGTGACACAACCCTCTAAGGTGAGCAGTTTCATTTCAGCTTAGCTGTCACCGTTTTTACCAGATAATACCCTATTGCGCTTTTTATTCCACAATTATTCAACCACACAGTTCCTGTAGTAGGGTTGATGCAAGGAACTGTTTTAGTCATTGCTCAGAACAAAGGGAGCGGGCTTTAATAACGTCCCAGCACTTTATGAAATCTTACAAGGATAACCATCTCAGGCTGGGCTTCATACAATGACCAATATGGCTGCAACACATTACAAACCATCAGAAACTCTCATGAAGAGCTGATGGGAGATGGCTGGTGACTACTTGCACTGGGCATCATGCTATTTATAAATGCTACTGCCAGTGATTGGTAATGGCATTTACATACTTAAAACAGGAGCAAAAAAGGCTAGCTCTAATCACTGCTGTTACAGTCAGATGCTGGCTGTGTGCCACAGCCAACACAGCCTGTGTTGAGTGGGCTCAGCTCCTGAACCCGCTCCATACAAGTACATCTCTATGGTGGTGACATAGTTACATCAACTTTCGCAAAGAGGTAAATATCAATTGTCTGTTCTTGTACTTGGAAAGATAAATGGACATCTGTAAAATAGATGTGACTCAATAATATGAAAGTTTTTAAACACCACAATAAACTACTACAAACACGCATTTTACAAAAATACATAAAATTCCAAATACACAGACAAATTTGCATATATATGCAGATATGCACACATAGGCACATATGTACACATAAGAAGAATTCAGTACATGAATACACCACCTGAACCACCATTAATACATGAATACATCACCTGAACCACCATCTGTTCAAGAATACATCACAGGGACACCATCAGTACTTGAATATATCACCCAGACCACAATCAGTACATGAACATTACACCAGTACATCACCAGGTCCACCATTCGTACATGCATTCAGCACCAGAGTCAACATCATAACATTGTACTTCAATTGTAATGTCAGGTCAGACCCATATACATTTGTATTGCATGAACCTACAACTCCCAGTATGTCCTTAGCAATGGTAAGGAGTACTGAGATTTGTTGTAATCAGTCATCATGAGACTGCAACCTATACAGAATCTACCTTACTGATGAGACATAGACTGTATCACAAATACACATTTACACCCAGGTACATTATAGATGACATAGTCTTTGATTGAAGTTATTCTCCTTCTTATTGTCCTCATCTAATGCAGAAGTCATGATCACTTTTTATATCCACAGTTTGCCTCTGCAAATCTAGTTCTTCTCCAGTCTTTTGCATCCATACATTGTGCTTTTAAAAATAGGTACGGTATATGATTATTTTGCTGCTAAATACAAATATCTGTATCATGCTGTGCCACTGAACAAATAATTGTCCCTTGAGGTGTACCCCGCACAAAATATGGCCCACCAACTGTCCCTCTTAGGCTGGCTTCACACTGCAGTTTTTCACTGATCAGTGTCCATCAGTGTTTGGGTGCCAAAACCAGGAGTGTCTCCAAAACTCAGAACAGGTGTCAATCTTTCAATTATAGTTTTTCTCTGCAAGTTCCTCTCCTGGTTCCTCTCCTGGTTTTGGCACACAAACACTGATGGACACTGATCAGTGAAAAACTGCAGTGTGAAGCCAGCCTTAGAGTACATGCCCTCCACACTGCCCTCTCCTTTTCATACTGGGCCCCCTCTTCACACTGTCCTGCTTCACTTCTATACTGCCCACATGCACACACAGGCAAGCACATACACACAGACATGCACACACATGTACATATGCCTTGAACACATGCGCAGGGGTCATGCACACATATGCAGGTGTTGTGTACACATGCACAGGTTTTGTGCGCAGACAGGCACTTACACAGACATACACACACAGATATGCACACACAGACAGGTGCACAAGCGAACATACATGAGCAGTCAAGCATACACATACAGATATGCATACACGCACACATGCAGATGTGCATACACATTCACACATATGCAGACACACATGCACACACACAGACAGGTGCACAAGTGAACACACATCTACAAACAGGCACATGCATGCAGACAAGAACAAGCCCACACACACAGACATGCACATAGACATACATACATGCACACACAAGTAAGCATGCATATGTAGACAGAAAGAAATGCATACACACATAGACAACCAAGAATACATGCACACACAAAAACATAAATGCAGACAAATTCACACAGGCAAGCACACGAATGCAGACAAGCACAAACATGCAGATATGCACACACATGCAGACATGCTCGTAGACATATGAAGACATGCACACATACACAAAAGCAGAAATGCACACACATACATACATACATACATAAACACACAGACACACATACACCCAAACACAGACAAATACATGCTTAGACACACAGACATAAAGACACATGAACACAAGCACAAAGACACACACATATATATATAGACATGAAACACATGCTGACACATGCCATTAGGCATACAGACACATGGGCAGACACACATACATGCACACACTTACAGACATGCACTTATACTTAGACAAACAGATATACATACACATGCAGACATGAGACAAACATATACACATGCAGACAATGAAACTCATGCAAACAGGCACATGCATGCAGACACACACACACACACATAGGCCATGTTCACACACAATTTGCGTTTTTTTTAGCACTTCTAAAACCACTTGCGTTTTTTTAAGAGTGCCAAAAAATGTGCCTTGTGTGTGTGAAAGCTTTCAAAACGTTTTTGCAATTAGTGATTTTTTCACCAAACACCCAAATAACCAAAAACGCATGGCATAAAAATTTGTGTTTTTGCTGAAGGAATATTTTTTTCCCGTTTTCCTGCCGACCAAGTGGGGGGGGGGTGCTATCATAAAACTTTTTATTTTTATTTTCTTGTTTACATAGGGGGGGGTGCTGATGAAAAAAAAAAATTTCCAAAAGATGCTGGGACGTTTCCAAAAAACGCTAGCGTTAACGCATGTGTCTATATGTGACCAGCGTTAACGCTTGCGTTTCCCATTGGGTCCCATGTTAAAAAAGCGCATGCGTTTTTTTACAGCACCCAAAAACGCTGCATGCAGCGTTTTTTGGACTGGGGGAAAAAAACGCAAGTGGGGCTGAAAAACACATGTACACTCAAATGTACCCTGCGTTAACTCACCTGCGTTTTTTTTAACAGAACAAAAAACGCAGGGATGGGCAAAAAAACGCATGTGTGTGAACATGGCCATAGTGAGACTGTGAGACTGTGTGGCTCACATGACTGTGATGTAAGCAAGGTCCTTCACCCTTCCTGTTTGAATCACATGGCACCAAGCATGTCTGAGAGTGGAGCTGGTTAGAGCTCCAGGAAGTCCAGGAAGTAACTGAAGATGATGAGGATCTGGTCTCACAACAGGGGCTGATGCGGAGCAAGGCCAGGGACCTGATGAGTGATCTCAGTGAGTATCTCCCTGAATGGCAAGACTGGCAGTAGCCAGTCTGAATTCTGCTACACTGCAACATTAGGAAAAAAAACAGTATGGGACATTGCGTGATGACTGAGGTCAGTAGATAGTAGTGTGCGGACGTATCCGCTGAAACAAAGAATTATACACTACCTTTTGTAAACTGTGGTTATGGTTATCGGCTACATATCCACGGTAGCAGTTTATGTGTGTTAATAAACTGGGATGGACTATCTTTTATAGGAAGAGTGACTATGTTTCTGATTTTCGACTATCTTTTATAGGAAGAGTGACTATGTTTCTGATTTGCACAGCTAAAGCGAGTGTTCCCCAACATGCTCAGTAATCACTACCTCACAATATACGTAAATGTATAGAAACATACACACATATTAGAAGTGTTTTTACATTCCCCCAACTTGTCTCCCATCCAGTTTGCATGCTTTTTTGAAGCTCCTCTGAGGTAGGAAGTTGAAGAGCAGGGTGTGCTGTGTGACATCACAGTTAGCAGACATGACCGCTGCCATATCTACTAAATATGGCATGGTTGGGCTGGTAAATACAAAATAATAGGCACAGAGTTTGCCTGGCCGAATCAGACACAGGTGACCCTGTCTGTTTGAATAGCCACTATTGGAGCAGCCCAAGGGGCATATGCCTTTCTGCCCCCTTGTCCAGACTGCTCTTGTGCTTAGTACATAACTTATAACCAAAACATATTAAAAACTTGCTTCTAGGATTAGCACAAATAGCACTGTAAGGAATAAATCAATTATGATATTGTAGAGTTAATATTTCCCTATCATAGCAGATTTGAACTCAGAGGGTATATTTATGGGAAAGAAATGTAGTCTGCAGACACCAAATCAAGTTGTTTTGAAATGGCTGGCACCAGAGAGTCTGGTGGAAGTTTTATTCAAAACTAGGAAAGAAGTGGCTCATTATGTGTATACGGTATAAAAAAAATTGTTGCCTGTCTCAACAAACAGAAGCCTTGTGCACTATCTGTGTGTGAATGTCTATTCTTACTGGGCATACTATTGTGTGACTATGGACCATAGCCAAACTGCTACGACACCATAATCCTCTGAAGTCCAATACTGTATTAACTCCTGCAGAATGTCAATCTGTTCTTAATGTTTTTCTTAAGAGAAATGTTTTTCTTGCTGCCCTTTCTGACACTAGGCCAGTCTCCAAAAATCCTTCTCCTCACATTGTGTATGCAGATGCACTGACATCTGCCTGCCTGCTACCATTTCTGAGCAAGTATTGGTGTTGAACTGATCATGTTGATAAATACTCTTTCGTAGATGGTGGCACATGCTGGACTTTCTTCGGTGCCCTGAAGCCGTCTTCACTGCAATTGAATCTCTCTTTGAAATTCCTTCTGGTCCAGTAATTGGTTGATTTAAGGGCAATATTCCAAGTAACAATGTCCTTGCCTGTAAACCCCTTTTGATGCAAAGAAAGGATGACTGCACATGTTTCCTTAAAAGTAACTATTTTTAACTGAACAAGACAATGATTTCAAGCAACAGTCCCATTTGTGGCAGGGCTGAAATTCAATGGAAATGGTATTTTTGTGCTTATGCTAATTTTCAGAGAAAGGAATAGTTTTAATATTTTTTATTTTAGTTCAACTGATCATCTGAATAATTTCATAAAAATTTAGAGTTAATGCAAATTGCCACTACAAGACCTGAAGTAGCAAATTTTGTGAACACCCAAATTTGTGTCACTGTGTCACGTTCACGTCTTTATTACACAACTTTACAGACAAATTCATAAAGTTGCCACACAAATACTTTAGAGATTTTTTAGTGTCCCCCATCTTTTTTCAATGTCAGGCTCAAAGGGGATCTGTCAGGATCTTTGTGCCCACAGAAACACCAACAGTTGTAGGTACGTATCTAAGTTCCCTGCCGAACAGTCTTTGCATGCATAAACAACACTTTAAATAAAATATTTCTAATGTTTATTCATGAAATACAAATTAGGCCTTTCACTCGTTGAAGGAGAGTTAGTTCTCCAGACTGTCTGCTCACTTAGCATGTTATTACACACCTGTGGGCATGATAACATGACTTACAAGACCCATCTTCATTGCCAGTGCCATGCAAAGCTCATTCATGCTGTGATATAGCATTCACTATAATGGGGTACTCTCTCGCTTGTTGGATGTAGCAAAAAGCACGGTTTGTATTTAAAAGTTCATTAGGGTTATTCAGAGCTTCATAAACCAAGCAAAGAAACATGGAGGAGCCTTCCTCTGTCTTTACAGGAAAGTAGATAAACACAGTATTACAGTCCAATAATTCACATATGGATACAACTAACCAGGTTCGGACACACTTCTCCAGGTGACATACCCTAGTGCATGTATCTCAGTGTCCACTTCCACTGGGAGTCTGCTGTCCAAATGGTAGACACATAGTTTTCAGGGCTGTTAGCCTCTCTGAAGCTCTGGAATGCTTGTAGTGTAATGGTAAAGTTGAAAAATAAAGTATTTATATACTTACATTTTCTTATGTAAATGAGGTACAGTCTACAGGAGGAGGTAGACTGTCTGGCAGATTAATAGTTAACTCACTATTAACTTGCATGTCTAAAGGACCTGTGTGATGTCATGATCATGTGACCATAGTGGGCGGAGCTAAGTGAGCAAACTCATTATGTCCTATTGGGACTTAGCTCCGCCTATTGTAGTCACATGGATGTGACATCACATCAGGTCTCCCAGCATGTTCTGACATTCGGCTGAAATGGTAACTATTAACCTGCCAGATAGACTACACTCTCCAAGATGTAGACTGTGCCTCATTTTCATTTAAGAAAATTCAAAAGTGCTTAAGAGAAAAGTGATTAAGAACCGCGCTCCCGCTCCAAGGAATCCAATGATTCAGGTTGTTAAAAATACAATGGTGGTTTATTAGGCAATTCAGGGTCTAGCCCCTTCTTCAGATAACATCACACAAAATAAGAAGTCATCTTATTTCGTGTGGTGTTATCTGAAGAATGGGCTAGACTCTGAAACGTGTAATATACCACCATTGTATTTTTAACAATCTGAATCATTGGATCCTTGGAGCGGGAGCGCGGTTCTTAATCTCTTTTCTCTTAAGCACTTTTGAATGTTCAACACGCGGAGGGACTGCTGCAGACTGTATAGCTTGACATCTACAGTTGTCACAGGTTTATGAGGGGTTGTGACCTCTCACAACCCGAACAGGTGAGCGGTTTCAACAACTTGCTGCACTCACATAAACTTACGGGTAAACACTATTGTGCGCTTTTTAATTTTTAATGCTTTATTCCTCATTTACATAAGAAAAAGTTAGTGCATAAATGTTTTTTTTTCACCTTTCACATTACACTATGAGCTCAGACAGGGATGATTAGAATAGGAGTATGAAGCTGCAGGTGCAGACAGTGATAGCTGGAGGGGCATAATCTAGCTGACAGGTTCCCTTTAAAAACAAAAAAAGCAGAATACTTGGGGCAGCATGAATAACTTTAAAGCAAAAAGTTTCCCCTTTTGACCTGATGATAAACCTTCTTTATGCATGAAAGAGCTTAATAGGGAAGAAGAAAAAAAGAAAAAAGGTGTCTAAGGAAAAGCGCTGTCTCAGGTAAAATAAAAGTGACTTTATTAGCAAATAAGCAATTCATATCTAGATCAGACAGCTATCTTCATCAGACTTAAAAAATGCACCCTGAATATCCTTAGGGTATGTGTCCACAGGATGTTTTTGCTGCATTTTTGCTGTGGTTTCTGCATGCAGTTTACCATTGGTTTTATGGTAATTTATGCTAATTTGTTCCTGCGGTTGGGATTCCCAGCAAATCCAATGTGTTTCACAAAAACACTGTGCCCACACATTGCTTTTACAAGTGTCAAGAACTGTCAAATCCCTGCGGTTTTTCTGCGGATGGGAGAGAATTGCCATGTTCTATTTCCCTGCGTTATTGGTGCAGTCAATGGCAAAAACGCAGTAAAAAATGCGATAAAAACACAGGACCTGAACACAGCAAATCTCCAGGCAAGAACTCTAGGATCCTTGAAACCAGTACAGGTTTTGCTGCGTTCACGACTTTTTAAAACAAACGTCCTGTGGGCACATACCCTTAGGGTATGTGCCCACAGCGTTTTTGCTGCAGTTTCCCATTGGTTTTATGGTAATTTATGCTAATTTGTTCCTGCGGTTTTGATACCCAGTAAAACCAATGTGTTTCACAGAAACGCTGTGCCCACACATTGGTTTTAAAAGTGTCAAGAACTGTCAAACCCCTGCGGGAGAGAATTGACATGTTCTATTTTCCTGCGTTTTTTGCTGCAGTCAATAGTCAAAAATGCAGCAAAAATGCAGTAAAAAATGCATAAAAAAACACGCAAAAAACACAATAAAAATGCAGGACCTGAACGCAGCAAATCTCCTGGCAAGGACTCTAGGATCCTTGAAAGCAGTTCAGGATTTGCTGCGTTCAGGACTGCTTAAAAAATGTCCTGTGGGCACATACCCTTATAGTTAATCAAAAAGGTGGAATTGTCAATTAGTAATAAGCTAAGCATATCCTTCAACCATAACAATGTAACATACCAATTTGAATATTCCATAAAACCAGTATGATCCTGTTAAGGAGAGCCTTAAGATCAAAATACTTCATTAAGCTTAAGACATAAGGGCATGAGAGAAATTATATATAGAGTGTATTATTTTACATTGTATAAGTTGTGATTTAAACATGGCTGCCATTTCCTGCCACATCACACCATGTGCTGGGAGCAAGATGGAGTCCAAAGAAGACTGACCAATCACCGAAGCTGGAGGTCAGGAAAGACTGACCAATCACAGAATAACATACTCGATCAAGACCACACCCCTTGATGACCTCATGGATCCGCCCATGGACTAACCCACTGACCAATGAATACATCTGAGTAGGGCTGACCGAGCCCCTTATTGCCCATGGACTAACCCACTGACCAATGAATACATCTGAGTAGGGCTGACCGAGCCCCTTTTTGAATAAAAACCTAATGTCTTATAATAAACGGGCACTTGGAGCTTGGGTCTGACCAAGGAAGGGTGTACATCTGACTCACTGTGTCTGGTGTCTACTACTTTTCAATGCCGGCGCTTGGTCTATATTTATTTGGTCAGGGGCAGGCAACTTATTAATATTATTATGAAATATTACCTTTACAATCCTATAGTAATAAAATAAATGTACATCTTGTAAAAAACATTTACATATATCAATAACATACATATCTACAAGTAGAGAAAATACCGGCACTGTTTCAATTTTCTGGGACAGCAGGTTCTGCTGTGATCACCACTATATACAGTGCCTACAAGTAGTATTCAACCCCTGCAGATTTAGGTGGTTTGATAAGATACAAATAAGTTAGAGCCTTCAAACTGCAAACGAGAGTAGGATTTATTAACAGAAGCATAAATCTTACAAACCAAAAAGTTATGTTGCTCAGTTGAATTTTAATAAATTTTAAACATAAAAGTGTGGGTCAATTATTATTCAACCCCTCAAACCACCAGAATTCTGTTTGGTCCCCCTAAAGTATTAAGAAGTAGTTCAGGCACAAAGAACAATGAGCTTCACATGTGTGGATTAATTATCTCTTTTGCCAGCCTTTTCTGACTATTTAAGACCCTCCCCAAACTTGTGAACAGCACTCATACATGGTCAACATGGGAAAGACAAAGGAGCATTCCAAGGCCATCAGAGACAAGATCGTGGAGGGTCACAAGGCTGGCAAGGGGTACAAAACCCTTTCCAAGGAGTTGGGCCTACCTGTCTCCACTGTTGGGAGCATCATCCGGAAGTGGAAGGCTTACGGAACTACTGTTAGCCTTCCACGGCCTGGACAGCCTTTGAAAGTTTCCTCCCGTGCCGAGGCCAGGCTTGTCCGAAGAGTCAAGGCTAACCCAAGGACAACAAGGAAGGAGCCCCGGGAAGATCTCATGGCAGTGGAGACATTGGTTTCAGTCAATACCATAAGTAACGTACTCCACCGCAATGGTCTCCGTTCCAGACGAGCCCGTAAAGTACTTTTACTTTCAAAGCGTCATGTCAAGGCTCGTCTACAGTTTGCTCATGATCACTTGGAGGACTCTGAGACAGACTGGTTCAAGGTTCTATGGTCTGATGAGACCAAGATCGAGATCTTTGGTGCCAACCACACACGTGACGTTTGGAGACTGGATGGCACTGCATACGACCCCAAGAATACCATCCCTACAGTCAAGCATGGTGGTGGCAGCATCATGCTGTGGGGCTGTTTCTCAGCCAAGGGGCCTGGCCATCTGGTCCGCATCCATGGGAAGATGGATAGCACGGCCTACCTGGAGATTTTGGCCAAGAACCTCTGCTCCTCCATCAAGGATCTTAAGATGGGTCGTAATTTCATCTTCCAACAAGACAACGACCCAAAGCACACAGCCAAGAAAACCAAGGCCTGGTTCAAGAGGGAAAAAATCAAGGTGATGGAGTGGCCTAGTCAGTCTCCTGACCTTAACCCAATTGAAAACTTGTGGAAGGAGCTCAAGATTAAAGTCCACATGAGACACCTAAAGAACCTAGATAACTTGGAGAAAATCTGCATGGAGGAGTGGGCCAAGATAACTCCAGAGACCTGTGCCTGCCTGATCAGGTCTTATAAAAGACGATTATTAGCTGTAATTTCAAACAAGGGTTATTCCACAAAATATTAAACCTAGGGGTTGAATAATAATTGACCCACACTTTTATGTTTAAAATGTATTAAAATTCAACTGAGCAACATAACTTTTTGGTTTGTAAGATTTATGCTTCTGTTAATAAATCCTACTCTCGTTTGCAGTTTGAATGCTCTAACTTATTTGCATCTTATCAAACCACCTAAATCTGCAGGGGGTTGAATACTACTTGTAGGCACTGTACCCTTAATGCTGCTGGGGTGCACGTTATATAAGAATAAATACAATTCAAGTGAAGAAAAAAGCAAGCGGCACTCACCATTTGAGCAGCGATGTCTCCTTTATTTCAAAGTGTCAATGGACATAGTTCATCCGTGATGAAGTGCGGGGAGAGGGAGTGGAGGAAGACGGCTGACTGCAAGCCGTTTCGCTGTGACTACAGCTTGCCGTCATCCGTCTTCATCCACTCCCTCTCCCCGCACTTCGTCACGGATGAACTATGTCCATTGACACTTTGAAATAAAGGAGACATCGCTGCTCAAATGGTGAGTGCCGCCTGCTTTTTTCTTCACTTGAATGATATACATATCTCTTAATTCTTAGTATATTTATTCTTTGTTCAACACTTAATGGTCAGTACATTAATTTGTCCCATAGGGTACTAAGGTTGCTAATTTAAAGATTCTCAGAGATGAATGTGTGGAGCCCACTGGGATGGGGTACTCGGTACCGGACCGGGGTACTGCTGGGGATGTAACGGAGGTCCTGGTCTCACAAGTAAAAGGGGTATTTACAAGGATAAAGTTTGTCGTGACGCCACCCACGGGTTGTGGTCAGTGATGGGACCACCACTGCAGCGCTGCTCTGCCAGGAAGATGGATGGATGATGGGGTTGCAGCCAGATGGATGAGCCCGCCGCGGGTCAGGCTGCTCCTGACAGGATAAAAGGTATGCAAACTTCAATATACCTGGAATCAGACACGGACACTCAGGCAGGGTTCACCGGGCTTACTTGTCAGCTCTACAAACACTTTACAGCAGTTCTCAACACAAGTTACAGTCAGTTAACTCCAGTAACGCTGAACCCACTGCAGCCAGGCTGTCACTCTGAGACCCCTCACTCCTTCTAAGTCCTTCCAGGCTGTTGTTTCTCTCTCTGTTGTCTCCCCAGGTTGTATCGCGGCAGCTCGGACTCTTGTGAGTCCTCGTGGTTGCTACTGTGCCTTCAACCCTTGTTGTGGGAACTCCAACCTGGAGTTAAAGCTCCCCATCGGTTAATCTGGGAAGCCAGTATGTAATCTCTGTTCCCCTTACAGCCGACACTCTGGTGTGTGCCTAGCTGCAGTAACCCTCTCTTGCAAGGCATTACCAGACTCCATCTAACTCGTTTGATTCCAAACTAGGGAAAACTACTCCGCCGGTAGTTGGTCGGTGATGCCGTGTTGCTCAGACCCAGTACTGCTAGTCCGGTCTCTTTCCTCACACTCCCCTAGGATGCCGGCTATAGACGAGCTTTCTCTCCATGGTTTCTGTGACTTTGTGGATTCTGCATCTCCATGTAGCCCAATCCCACCGAGACATGTCTCTGTCTTTCTGATGTCTGTGCTGCTCGGCTGACTCTGGCCTATTAGCTCCTTCCTCCTCTTTTCCCCCTACTTGTACTCTGTGTCACCTGACCTACATTCGTTCCCACCCACTTTCCTCTAAACCCACCACCCCTTGCCCGCCTATAGTCCCGGGCTCCGGTTTAGGTGCTGCCTCTAGTAGTGTGTGTGTGTCCGTGAGGGTGTTTGGTGTACAAACTGTCTATCTTCCTGCCTGGGTGCAGTTCCCTATGTGGCCACCCTGGTCGCAGGGGCGCCACAAATGTTATCTTCAGCTTGCACCTTCCTGCTTGCCATATAAACTCCTGAATAACTAAGGCAGTGTACTCGCGATCAGTAAAAGCAACATCCAAAACACTGCATTGTACATTAACAGTAAAGTGGATGAGATTTGTAGAAATCCCATGCTCACTATGCTTCGCCCGACCGCAGCATGTTTTCGGCTGAGGTGCAAGTTTCCGCTCTTCTGCATCCCCGCAGATGTTAATTTCATGCTGCGGAGACGGAAGCGATTACCATCGGCGGTACGCAGGGAGAAGTCACCCTGCACTCACTGCAGATTGTGAGTACAGAGTGGCTGTGATCTCCCTGCATGCACTACCGGGTTTCTGCAGATCCAGAGGCATTGCATCCAAGATGCAGCACTTCCGGATCGTGAGCACATACCCTGAGGATACCGTTACACGATCCAATATTGCATGCAATTTCACTGGCAATTTGCTGGTTGCAGTGAAATCATGGACACAATGTTCCATTTTGTACACGGCAACAAAATAGAACAATGTGTCCATGATGTCACTGCATCCAGCAAATTGCCAGTGAAATTGCATGCAATATTGCGTCGTGTAACGGTACCCCTAAATGTACTGTCACACGCGGCAATATGGCTTCCATATCGCTGTAAATTTGCGTATTTCAGCAATGTGGAAACCACATTGCCTGTGCGTAATTGCGGCGAGAAATCACCGGTGGTACGTCGCCTGATAGCCCTGCTCTGCTGAGAAATCAGGCGCTTTCCACCAGGAGATTTCTGCGCATCATGGCGTCTGACTGGGTGATAGCGATGTAGAAAGCAAGCTCAGGTCATCTGGAAGCAATTCCAAAGGCGTGCCTGAGCGTTCTGTTTGGCGCGCCCCGTCTGCCGTGATTGGTGGTCGCTCCTGCATTCCCATTGGCTGGCCATGGCTAAGGCGCCATATTTGAATCGTGATATAGTAGAAAGGACACATGTGTCATGGAGTGGGCAGACTTCCTAACAAGGCTTACCAATGGCAACGCAGTTGTGTTGGCCAATCAGAGTGGTAGGGGCGCGGTGTACAACACTCTGGCTCCTCGCCACGCTTATCACTCTACGCCCACATCGCTAATGCGGTGCTGGCATGTGACGCGGCGATTTGGCGGCGACATGGGAATGTCAAATTGCTTCCGGCCTCACGCCAGGCAATTTCCGAAATGCAGGATCGCCGAACATCGCATGCGAGATCTCTATGTGTGACAGGGCGACGGCGATGTGCAAAAAAGTGTCCGGAACGTGCGGTCTCACGTCAAATTGCTAGCCATATGGCGGCGATATTGCTACATGTGACGGTACCTTAACAGTTCAGGTTGGTAGTATTGTTGCGCTAGTGACACAGATTATGCACCAATGGATGTTGGAAGAGAAGGCGCTTTTGCCCATACAGAAATGGATGAGTACAGGGGCTTTGAATCTGACCCAATTTTGAACGGGATTTGCAATTCCAAAACGCTAGGGAAAAGCCACTGAATAATCCATCTCAAAACCTTGATATACATATGATGCCACCAGGAATAGCAACAAAATAATATTAGGAGTACCACAAGTGCCATAATTTACCCTTTATACAGGTAAAGTCCAAAGTATATAAATGTAAAATGTGAAATAATGTGACAAATATAATATAAAACTATTTTTATTGTTAGTCATCAGCATTTTAAAAATGACAAAAAGCACAATAAGAACAACATATTGTTGATACTTCACAACTTTACCTTAAAATATCTAAAAAGTAAAAACACCTTGCATGTAGTGTGTTAATCCACCTGTTCACATTAGCATTCTTGCTTCGATTTTTAATAGAGCCATGACATCTAGCTACACCCATTTTCTAGCAGACACCAACATATTTTGGGGCATGTTCATTCGAACAATAAAATGAAAAGTATATAAAAAAAACTGACTTTTAAGTTCAGCTGATTCATATTTATTGTCTGTTCAAAATGATTTAGAAAGCGCTTGGAAGGTGAATTTGGCTGGAAGTGTTAGTTGTTTGGTTACTCTTTGAGTCGTTATTTTCACCCTTTTCGATTCTGAAGGCTCTTTCAAGGGCATCTTGAATGGATTGATTTTTCTTCTGCTTCCACGTTTTCCCGATAATGAAATAAATATATGGGTCAAGTGTAGAATTAAGCACCGTACAATAGGAACTAGCAAAGTGAAAAGCTAGCATATAAATATCTGATGGGAGCAGCCTGAAATAAATGAAAAACCATGCAAAATTGAATGGGATGACAGATGAGATAAATATAAGAACTGTAACGATAATGATTATGTAGAACTTCATTGGATATTGCTGAGTAAACATCCTCCTTACATTAATGAGCAAGATAGTACTTGAAATAACCATAATTGGCAAGCAGATAACAACGGATAAACAAAAAGTCATGATCTGAACCGCTGTACACTCCGTAGTACGTGTAGAAAAAGCTGTGTCTGTGCACACTAAGTTCTCTGTGAGAGCCTCGGCACATCCTAGGAGCCAAACGGACACACAGATGATGGAGGACAAGTTCTCAGGACGGTGACACTGGTACCAGATGGGAAACAGGACAGACAGACATCTTTCTAAACTGACGGCTGTGAGGATAAACATTCCAGAATATTGTGCAATGTCATAGAAGATTTCAAAGAATATGTAAAGTGATTTTTTCCCTTGAAAATTTGGTTTCGAATTCATTAGTGTATTAATGTACATCATTAGAACTATGGCACTAAATATCAAAAAGATGAAGTCAGCCACTGACAGATTGATGATGTAAATCGTATACTTGTTCCTCTTTATCTTGAAGCAAAGATACCAAAATACGGTAATATTTCCTATCAAACCAATGATACAGAGAAGAATGCAAACAACAGCTGCTATGGTGAAATGAACATTAGTATAGTCAATTCTTCTCTCCACTGTACTATTTTGGTTGATCGTAATTGAAGTTGTATTATTCATGTTTTGGGGAGTTGTCAGACATAAATCTTTTTTGAACCTGTTAAGAAAAATTATACACTTTAATAATTATTCTCAAATATAACCAGAATGCATTCATATTTTCACTTTTATATTTTAGATATTGTAATTTTAAGAGATTTTAAAAAAAATATGAGCAATTTATATTCTGAATCAATACTTTATCAGTCTAACATACATAATCTTTGGTAGAATTAGTGGTTTAATTATTTTATTGGTAAAAACAGCAGTAGCTAACTAGATTACATTGTGAATAAGCAGTTCACTTTTAGTATACTTGTTAATGACTATACGCGATTAAAATAATAACTCGTAGACTGTCTTTACACTGGCTACCCTTTAACTGGTCCAAGGAAACAGTGGTTTTTGCCCTTCACCTCTGTGCTATCTATTCTTCACTGTGTATGCAGCTGAATTATATCCATGAGCAGTTGCTGACCATTGGAACAAGTTGGTGGTAGCATAGTTAGGACTAGGGTCAGACTTAGAAGGCACAATCGGAAACCGCATCCATTACCTGATCAGGTATTGGAGCTGTGCCTTCATACTTCTTAAAATTTGTGAAAATGCAATCCTCATTCTGGATCTGGGATGCATTAAGCATTCGGTTTTGGAATGAGGATTTTTGCATTTTCAAAACCGTTCGATCGTACCGCAGGTCACCTTGCGGTACCGAATCCGGTCCCATAGGCGCCCATGTTAAAAAAAAACAGATTTGGTTTTGCAACCACTTTGAAAAATGCAGCCTGCATAATTTTTACGCGGCTGCAAACCAGATCTGTTTTTTCTATTGCAGCTATTTGGGCTGCGGATCGGATCCCGCTTTGAGCATTTTTAATGCTCAAAACCGGATCAGGATGTAAAAAAAAATGCAAATGTGACCCTGGCCTTAGTATGAAAACCTAGCTGGCAGAGACTAAAGGCCACGTTACACACAACAGATTTATTGGTCACAGATCTCTGGTTGCAGTGAAATCATAAGGGTATGTCTCACATACCGAGATCGCTAACGAGATCGTTACTTTTGTGACGCAATAGCGATCTCAGCAACGACATCGCTACGTGCGACAGGGTGTAACGATCTGGTCCCCTGCTGCGAGATCGGCAATCGTTACACAGCCTCCTGGTTCATTTTTTGGTCGTTGCGCTCCCGCTGGGAACACTGTATCGCTGTGTTTGACACCTTACCGACGATATCGTTGGCAACACATAATGAGATACGTAGGCGTGCACGCATGTGAGAAGGAAATACAACGACTGAACAATATCGTTGAAGAAATCGCTAGGGTGGACATATCGTTGTATAGATCGGCGTGTTTGAATACCAAGTAGCGATACCGATAATGACTCATCAGCGATCCCGGGAGCCATGTCGTTATCGGGATCGCTACTGCGGTCGTTACGTCTGACCGGGCCTATAGACACATTGTTCCATTTTGTGGCTGTGTACAAATGTAACAATGTGTCCATGATTTCACTGCAACCAGAGATCTGTGACCAATATCTGAACAGATATCTGTGTGTGTAACGTGGCCTTAAGTGAACAGAGAGATTGTCGTATTTGGACACCAAACTATGTCCTTTAATTGATTTTCCAACCAGCTCTTTCTGAAATCTGGCAAGCAAAGCCTAATTTACATATACCAATCTTTATTCAAATATCTGGGAGGCAATCATGATGCCCAGTGCTAGGATGTACAATACTTGATTGAGGCATCTGACAGTGAAGGTAAACAATGCAGGAATAGTGTTAGGTGAAAAGTATATATTCGAGACATTGGCTAGGGTCACATTTAAAACAAGAATTGCATTCACCGCATCCAGATCCGGATGCGGTGAACGCAATGCCGGGCACACACATTTTTTTACAAAAATGTGTGCTGAATACCGCACAGCAGTAACCGGATGGCTCAGGATGTGTAATCCTGAGCCATCCGGAAACTGCATAGTTTGCTGGTCCCGGCTATTGCCGGGATAAGCAAACTGTCCTATGACTATTAAAGAGATAAATTTACTAAGTAAAGGAATGTTTGAGGTCTGTAGGGGATGGCTTAGACCCCCCTAGAGACCGTCCGGCCACTCCGGTGGGCTTCTACTACAATTTCCCCCATGACACGGGCTCCTCCGAGCTCCGTGCAAGTCCCCAAAACTCCCGCCCCCCGTATCACTATACAGGGGTGCCTGCACCCCTCTTGTATAGTTATTCCTGTGTTTGGAAAAAAGGATGTTTTAAAGTATAGAATGTAGCTCATATTTACGTGATCTTGTAGGCAGTGTTGTGGGAAATCCATGGGAGGGGCTGTTTGCTGCAGCCTCCACCCCCTCATTCATTATGGCCGCCCCCTGTGGGCTTCATCCAGTGGTGTGAGGGCAGCTCCGTCATGAAAGGGGCGGGGCTAACGGTGTGCCGCGGTTAGCCCCGCCCCTTTCATGACGCGGCCGCCCTCACACCACTGGATGAAGCCCACAGGGGGCGGCCATAATGAATGAGGGGGCGGAGGCTGCAGCAAACAGCCCCGCCCATGCATTTCTCACAACACTGCCTACAAGATCACGTAAATATGCTCTTTCTATTGCTGCATTCTATTACCTCTCCACCCTCATCTCTGTCTATCACCCCACCCGTTCTCTTCGCTCTGGAAGTGAGTTTAGACTAACTTCTGCATTAATCTGAACCTCCCACTCCCGACTCCAAGACTTCTCCCGAATTACTCCACCAAACTCAAAAGCATTACAAAGCATTACAAAGAATGGCTGCTGACCACTCATGTAGCTCTTATCTATTCCCCATTTCCTCAAGATGGCCCGACCATCATTGTAAATAAACCTGTGTACTTTGTGTCACACCCGCCTCATTGTAGATTGTCAGCTTTTATGAGCAGTCATTATTTTGCTTTAATTATTGTATTTTTTTTATAGTTGTTACCTATAAATGTATATCAACGTCTGAATTATAAAGTGGAATATGTTGGCACTATATAAATAAAGATTATGTTTAATAAATTTTACCACCCGGGGCAGTATATATATTCAGTGTCACACAGTGGCATGTTGAAGCAGTAAACTAGCTGGTTGCAGACTTATTCCTAAGCATCTTGTCAACTTTGAGCATTATTAAATAAAAACAATTGGATTAAAATTTTAGAGGCATGGAAGTACTACTTACTAAATAATGCCTTGTGCCTTATATTATTAACTCCTATATGAAGCAAAAGTGATGGATAAGGGTCAGTATGGACACACTAACTTTTTTTATGCCACTCAGATTCATAACTATTAAGTGGTGTAATACTGTACATTCAATACCTTTCTATCATACAGTATATCAAAAAAGTGAATACACCCCTCAAGTTTGGTTGACCATAGCGACACTGAATGGAACCTGCCTTGATAAACCACTATATGGTCTTGACAAATATGCAGCAGCTCCATTTCAGGGTGTTGGCAATATTTATGGCCTAGTTGATCTTTATGTAGAGCAAGAATTCTTCCAACAATTCCATGTTGATCTTCAAATGACCTGTATCAGAGAGTTTGTGATAGATAACACCAAATTTAACACACCTGCTCCCCATTCCTGGGACCTTGTAACACTAATGAGTCACATGACACTGGGGAGGGGAAATTGGTAATTAGCCATAACTTGGCCATTTTCACTTAGAGGTGTACACACTTTTATCGACAGCAGTTTAGTGGCGGTGTGTTGCATTATTTGGAGAGCACACCAAATGTACACTTATACAAGTTGTTCACTGACTACTTTACAATGTATCAAAGTGTCATATCTTCAGTCTTGTCCCATGAAAAGATATAAAATATTTACAAAACTTGGAGGGGTGTACTTACTTTTGTAAGGGGTGTACTCACTGTAGCTAAAATCAACCATTTCATGCACTTTGTGTCGCAGTAGTGCTTCCATGGGATTGGGCAAGACAGGCTAACCTTCACTCCATATATACATCAATCTGTCTTGGGCACTCATCATCCTGTTGCTGATTAATTGATTTTCCTTCCTTACACCACTGTTGGTAAGTACTAAACACAGAAAACAAGGAATACCCCTGACTAGAAATCTTTGTTGCCTTCACCTGCTTGTGTCATTTACGTCCACATATAAGGCAAATCTTTAGGGAAAATCTTGACATAGAACTCAGTGTACTCACAAAACAAATTGACATATTGTGGATTTGAAACATGCACCGCAGGGCAGTTTACACTGAGTTATAAAGAAGCACAGTGGGCATAAGATTTCTACAAATCCCATCCACTGTCATAAATACAAACAGAAATACTGTTTTTCGGTCACCTCTCCCAAAGAGTAAAAGAAAAAGCTCTAAATGGTACAAGTACATTAAAGCTCCCTGTACAGTTACAGTCCCCCATACGCCTCTAACAATGGAAAAGTTAAAAAAAAAAGTTCTGGGTCTCCAAATAAATTCCCACTAAATATATTTTCATTTTATTTTTTTTAAAGTAACAAGACATAAATAAAATAATTTATAGTTTGTACCACCATAATCATACTTACCTGCCATTAACATGACATTTTTTACTGTAAAAACTAAACCTAATCAACAATGTTGGGATAGTTGTATTTTTCTATTCACTCCCACGATTAGGATTTTTTTTACCTGTCTTTTATTATATATATCTTATATAATATAGTTATATAGCATATTGTTTAGTCAATTAAATACTAGCATTCAAACTGTAAGTAATCTCATAAAAAGCAAACTTCTGATATAGCTACATAGATATAAAATATAGCTGTACGATTGCAATCAGGAGTGTTTTATCTTAAAGTGACCCTAAACCCGGAAGCCAACCCCACATCCCCTTCATACCTATACATGCAGCTTGTGAACCTGCTGCCATCGATCCCTGTATCTTGCAAAACCGCTGGGGCATTCTTCATAATTCATACTTTTAATATCTCAGTTCTGGGCGTTTCACTGATATTTTAAAGCCGCAGCAGGCGGGCTTGTGTGCCGCTCTCCCCCTCCCTGTCCGTAATTCTGCACGCAGCGATGGGCGTGCTAAACAACAGAGAGGCGGCTCGCCTCATAGTATGGGCGGTGAAGCCGGTATGACGTAATACGCGTCATACCGGCTTCACCGCCCATAGTATGAGGCGAGCTGCCTCTCTGTTGTTTAGCACGCCCATCGCTGCGTGCAGAATTACGGACAGGGAGGGGGAGAGCGGCACACAAGCCCGCCTGCTGCGGCTTTAAAATTTCAGTGAAACGCCCAGAACTGAGATATTAAAAGTATGAATTATGAAGAATACCCCAGCGGTTTTGCAAGATACAGGGATCGATGGCAGCAGGTTCACAAGCTGCATGTATAGGTATGAAGGGGATGTGGGGTTGGCTTCCGGGTTTAGGGTCACTTTAAAATGTCTGAGCCAAAACATAGAGGACTATAAAAAAACTTGAGTAGTTGGTGTACACCTTTGGCCGCCATGTTATTGCACTGCTCCAGTTGATTGACAGGCATCGCTCCAGCTGATTGACATATGTACACATAGAGAACACTCTCAATCAGCTGGAGCCATGCCGGGTGAAGCCTCTTCATACTATGTCTTTCTCTTAAATGTTGGGGTGTTCCATAGCAATACATATCGGGTTGCAATCGTGCAGCCAAACTCTGATTCCTGGGGTCCAGCATGAATCGAGTGACAGTTTCCCTTTCTATAGTAGATATGCCTAATACTGATATAGACAATTTTGCATTGTAGTTGAGGTAATATGATTGAATGAGTTGCATTTCGAGTTACACAACCTGGCATGAAGAAGTTGCTTGTTCTTATACGGAGACAAAGGAATAGCTATACAAACAAATATAACTGTACACCAACGTATGAGCCAGAGATCAATAATGCACAACATGTATTACCTCTGGACGTGGTGCGTTAGAATGAGCAGATAGTGAACTTTTCCAACAGATGCCAGAAAACTAAAACGTCCTTGTAAATATGAAGGTATCTTCAAAATTAAAGTCAAGATGCATTGTTGTATACAACACAAAGGACAGCAGAATACGAAGAATTATTGTTATATTATTGAAACAAATCCTTGCACAAAATTAAGTGAGGCACAGTAAAGGAGGACGCCCTAATTATCGATAAATAATACTGTATCTAGCAAACAGTCAAAGACTAGGACAAGTATCTGGAAGTGAGAGAGAAGGACCAACCTGTAATGTCTCTTTCGTCTTCAGAGTGGTGGCTTTTGCAATGAGGCCATTTTATAATTCTGAGAGGAGACTAGCTGTCCCTGTCTCTCTGAGCTCTAATTATTAACCAATGCTTAATAGGTGGAGCCACTTCACATAATAAAGCTACAGAACACAAGCTGTTCCAGCACAGCAAAAGATGTTACAATTACATATACTGTATAATGTAAGTGAAAATTATTAATACATATATACCTACTGTGACAACACGCCTGTGGTTCGCCTTTGCTGGGATCAAAGGGCACGTTGATCTTGTGTCATTTAGTCCAAACACAGCAATTTGGATGCAACTGGCACTGGGCCAGGTTTATTGTGGTGAAAGCCAACAAAAGAAAACAAAACAGCAAAATAAAATCCTCGCCTGTCCGGCTCTAACTAAACAGAATTCACCCTCACTACAGGCTGAAGGGCTTCTCCCTTCCAGCCTAAACATACAACCAAACAGCAATGGCTTCACTCACGTGCTTCTCCTCACACAGACAGGCTGTCTGTGCTCCCAGGCTGAGAGAGAGCT
The DNA here is from genome assembly GCA_033576535.1 of Allobates femoralis. NCBI lineage: Eukaryota > Metazoa > Chordata > Amphibia > Anura > Aromobatidae > Allobates > Allobates femoralis. Next base: position 241,801,236 of record JARQOC010000005.1, on the reverse strand, counting down.
CCGCCCGTCTCCCAGACTCCTTTTACAGACCCAAACCGCCTCCCATTACTTCATTAGCAGCCAGGTGATACAACCCATGTCAGGTTGCATAGGACAGATACCTGGGTGAGATATACCTGCCCTCCTCCACTAACCCCACATGAGTCTCACATATCCCCCCCCTCTGCTCAGACCACTCCGGCTGAGCAGCGGTACCCACAAAACAGTGCACCCTAGACAGGGCATCAGCATTTCCCATCCGCGCCCCCGGGCGATGTTCCACCGTAAAATTGTAGGCCTGCAAGGCCAGGAACCACCGAGTCACCCGGCTGTTCCGCTCCCTATTCAAGTGCATCCACTTGAGAGGGGCATGGTCCGTAATCAGCCGGAACTTCCGTCCCCCCAAGTAATATTTGAGGGACTCGAGAGCCCACCTAATGGCCAGGCATTCTTTCTCCACGATGGCATACCGTTGCTCATGTTTGTTTAGCTTACGACTGAGATAAAGGACCGGATGTTCCTCCCCGTCCCTTAGTTGCGACAATACCGCCCCGATACCAGTGTCGGAAGCATCCGTTTGGACCACGAACTCGCTTTGGAAGTCAGGAGTCACAAGCACTGGTTGAGAACAGAGGGCCCATTTCAGGTTGCGGAAGGCCTCCTCCGCTGCCGGGGTCCATTGGACCATAACAGAGTCTTTCCCTTTTGTAAGATCCGTCAGGGGAACAGCGATGGCTGCAAAATTGGGAATGAACCGTCGATAATAGCCAGCAATCCCCAAAAAAGCTCTCACCTGCTTCTTATTGATTGGTTGCGGCCAGTTCTGGATGGCCTGTATTTTGTCAGTCTGGGGCTTAACGATCCCTCTCCCAATCACGTAACCCAAATACCGGGCTTCTTCCAGCCCGATATGACACTTTTTTGGGTTGGCCGTTAGCCCTGCTTCCCGCAGGTCCTCGATCACGGCCTGTACTTTCCTGAGGTGGGTTTCCCACTCCGGGCTGTATATGACAATGTCGTCCAAATAGGCCGAAGCATACTGCCTATGTGGCCGCAGGATTCGGTCCATTAGTCTCTGAAATGTCGCAGGTGCCCCATGAAGCCCAAACGGCATATGCACATATTGGTATAAACCGTCCGGTGTAGAAAACGCAGTTTTCTCTTTGGCTGCCTCCGTCAGGGGTATCTGCCAATACCCCTTCGTCAAGTCTAAGGTTGTGATATACCGGGCCTTTCCCAGCCGGTCTATCAATTCGTCAACCCGTGGCATAGGGTAGGCATCGAACTTAGAGACTGCATTCAGCTTCCTAAAATCGTTGCAGAATCGAATGGTGCCGTCGGGTTTAGGGATTAACACAATCGGGCTCGACCAGGCACTATGCGATTCCTCAATCACCCCTAACTCCAACATCGACTTCACTTCTCGGGAGACGGCGTCACGCCGAGCTTCTGGGATTCTGTAGGGTTTCACCTGTACGGTGACGCCGGGCTCGGTTACAATATCGTGGTTGATGAGCGTGGTCTGCCCAGGTTTCTCGGAAAAAAACTTTTGGTTGTTTACGAGAAACCGCTTGACGTCTGTCTTCTGCCGCTCTGACAGAGTCTCCGCAATCCGGACTTCCGGTATGGTCCGCGTGCGGATCGGAAGGCCAGACCCGCTGATAGAGCCGGACGGTCCTTCCAGGGTTTTATCAGATTCACATGATAAATCTGCTCCGGTTTCCTTTTACCCGCCTGATGCACTTTATAGTTTACCTCACCTACCCGTTCCATGATTTCAAAGGGGCCTTGCCACCTTGCCAGGAACTTGCTTTCCACGGTGGGGACCAGGATTAACACCCTATCCCCCGGGGCAAAAGTGCGAACCTTGGCTCCCCTGTCATAGGTCCGTTTCTGGGCCTCTTGAGCCTGCATCATGTGCTCTTTCACAATGGGCATAACGGCCGCAATACGGTCCTGCATTTGGGTTACATGGTCTATCACACTTTTGAAGGGGGTAACCTGTCCCTCCCAGGTTTCTTTCGCGACGTCCAACAGACCCCGGGGACGTCGGGCATACAGAAGCTCGAAAGGAGAGAACCCGGTGGAAGACTGGGGTACCTCCCGGATGGCAAAAAGCAAATACGGGAGTAAGTAGTCCCAGTTCGTCCCATCTTTCTCTATCGCCCTTCGGAGCATCTGCTTCAAGGTTTTGTTGAACCTCTCAACGAGCCCGTCTGTTTGGGGGTGATACACAGAGGTGCGTAACTGTGTTATCCGTAACAGCCGGCAGAGCTCTTTCATTACCCTTGACATAAAAGGGGTCCCCTGGTCTGTGAGTATTTGTTTCGGGATACCAACCCGGCTAAACACATGGACCAGCTCCTTGGCAATGGTCTTGGTGGCCGTGTTACGCAAAGGGATGGCCTCGGGGTAACGAGTGGTATAGTCCAAGATGACAAGGATGTGCTGGTGTCCACGTACAGACCTGGGGAGGGGCCCAACCAAATCCATCCCGATCCTCTCAAACGGGATCTCAATGATAGGTAGGGGTACCAAGGGGCTACATAGATGAGGCCTGGGCGCCGAGATCTGGCATTCAGGACATGACTCGCAATACCTGCGAATATCGTGATGCATGCCGGGCCAAACAAAACAATGTAATATCCTTTCAGTGGTTTTTTGGACCCCCAGGTGACCCCCCATCACGTGGGTGTGTGCCAGGTCCAGCACTTTCCGCCTGTAGGATTGCGGCACGACCAATCGTTGTACCGTGTCGTCCCCCTTTTTCTCTATCTGATAGAGAAAGTCATTCTCCAGGGCCATGTGAGGGTAAGCCAGCCTAGTATCAGCCTCCACCTGTACCCCGTTTATCGTCTTTACATTTTTCCTAGCCTGCAACAGGGTTGGATCCCTTAGTTGCTCGCTTTGGAAGTCATCTTTCAGGACTTCCAAATCCAGCAAACCGGAAGGCGGTCGACTGTCCACCCCCGCTCCGGCCCTGGGTTCCTCAGAATCGCCAGCCATGACTGAAAACGGGAACTGCAGGACATCTTCCCGGGATTCCCCCCCAGCCTCCTCCTGGGGATCATCCTCCAGCGGCTCCGGCCCCCCTGGAGGCATCGGAACCGGGTCACCGGGGCCTCCAGCCCGGGTACCAACTGGTTTTCCCACAACTGCCAGAAGTGGGGAAAATCTCTTCCTAGAATAACATCATGCAGTAAGGCTGGGACTAGTCCCACCTTATGGTGCACAGTCCCGTAAAGCGTAGTAATGCAGGAGACAGTCGTGAGGTACGAGCATGTGTCTCCATGCACGCACGTCACCGAAAATCTGTCTGACGGACCAGTCGGGACTGACACCAGACTGGCCTTGACTAGAGTTACCACACTCCCTGAGTCCAACAGCGCCACAACATTCTTGCCATCAACAGTCAGGTCACACAGGTGTTTTTCGATATCGCCTGAACCAGCAGCAGCACACACTACCCTAGCAACCATAGTCACACGTTTTTCAAAGTCCGTGACCTCGCACTGCATGGGTTCAGTGGTTAACGGACAGTTCGCAGCAATGTGACCCGCTTCCTGGCAGCGAAAACACCTTACGGGCCCCTTGCTTAGTCCATAGTTCGGCCCCTTCGGCCTCACGACACCAAAAGTTCCGTTCTCCTCCGCCACTGTCTTAGAATACCTTCCCCCTCCCCTAGTCCCGGATACAGTCTTACCCGACCCCCGGGGAGAGGGGGAAGAGGGAGGATGTGCCGCATCATCCAGGAGACCTTCCGCCACAGAATAACGTTCCACGAGATCCACCAGTTGATCGGCGGTCGTAGGATTTCCATGACTTACCCACTTCCTCAGGGCTGGCGGTAGAGCTCTTAGGTATTTGTCCAGGACAACCCTTTGGATTATCTCTGGCGCCGACAGCACCTCGGGTTGTAGCCATTTTTTTGTCAGGTGAACCAGGTCGAACATCTGGGACCGTGGAGGTTTATCGGGATGATAAGTCCATTGATGCACTCTCTGTGCTCGTACCGCCGTCGTCACTCCCAGCCGGGCCAGGATCTCCGCTTTTAGTTTGTCGAAATCCTGCGCGGCCTCGGGCTCCAGGTCGAAGTAAGCCTTTTGGGCCTCCCCTGCCAGAAACGGAGCAAGCAAGCCGGCCCACCGTGCCTTCGGCCACTTCTCCCGCTCGGCTGTCCGCTCGAACGTAGTCAGGTAGGCTTCCACGTCATCGTCCGCAGTCAGTTTCTGCCAGTACCGACTCACATGAATCACCCTCTGCTCAGCTTCCGGATTCAGCTCCGGTGCGGTTGCCAGGCGCTGCGCCACCTCCTGCAGCAATCGGCGGTCTCTGGTTGTCGTTTCCACCAGTTCCCTCAGCTGTGCTGACATTAAGCGGTTAGCTTCTTGCTGCACCGCTGTGGATTGCACCAGCGCTTTCACCACGTCATCCATTTTGACACTGTAACGTGATCCTCACATGGGGCACCAAATGTGACAACACGCCTGTGGTTCGCCTTTGCTGGGATCAAAGGGCACGTTGATCTTGTGTCATTTAGTCCAAACACAGCAATTTGGATGCAACTGGCACTGGGCCAGGTTTATTGTGGTGAAAGCCAACAAAAGAAAACAAAACAGCAAAATAAAATCCTCGCCTGTCCGGCTCTAACTAAACAGAATTCACCCTCACTACAGGCTGAAGGGCTTCTCCCTTCCAGCCTAAACATACAACCAAACAGCAATGGCTTCACTCACGTGCTTCTCCTCACACAGACAGGCTGTCTGTGCTCCCAGGCTGAGAGAGAGCTCCGCCCGTCTCCCAGACTCCTTTTACAGACCCAAACCGCCTCCCATTACTTCATTAGCAGCCAGGTGATACAACCCATGTCAGGTTGCATAGGACAGATACCTGGGTGAGATATACCTGCCCTCCTCCACTAACCCCACATGAGTCTCACACTACATATTAATTACATAATACAAACTTGAAGGTAAAATGTAAAAAACATGTCTACTAATGACACATTTTCAAAGTGAGATTGTAGCAAACATGAAATGTACTAATTATGCAAATGATATCTCACATACTGCATTATACTTAATTAAATGATTAATTAAAGCCTTTAAAATAAATGATGTATGTGCAGGAAATCTGTCAGAAGGTGTTTGCTAATAAAATCTTTTATCACACTGTGTGCTGTTGTTTATCTGCAATATATGTTTCAGCAGATTATCATTGCTGGAATATGGCTAGGCTCACATTTGCTCAAAACCGGATCTGGATCCGCAGTCCACAGGCTGCAATAGAAAAACAGGATTGCCCAAAAGGCAATCCAGTTACCGGATACATTATTGCAGCCTGCGGTAAAAATCATGCAGGCTGCGTCTATCGGAGCAGTTGCAAAACCGGATCCGTTTTTTTAACATAGGCACTTATGGGACCGGATCCAGTACCGCAAGGTACATAAATGTATCTTGCGGTACCCGATCCAGTTTTGAAAATTGCAGAAATCTTCATTCCAAAACTGGATGCATTAATGCATCCAGATCCGGAATGAGGATTGCATTTTCACAAATTTTAAGAAATATGAAGGCACAGTCCAAAACCACATCCAGTAATGGATTGTGCCTTCTAAGGCTGGGGTCACATTTGGAAAAGTAATTGTGGTTACCGCATCCAGATCCGGATGCGGTAACCGCAATAGCCTTCAGACACATTTTTGGGTCCAAATCTGTTCTTAAAACCGCAATGCGGTAACCGGATCACTCCGGATGTGTAATCCGGGGCAATCCGGTTACCGTATGCTGCTGCAGGGATGAAGAAAGGGTTAATCTTAATAATAGCTGTGGGCAACATGTCTCTAGGGGGTGCCCACCCCCCCCCTAGAGACATGCTGTCCACTCAGGTGGGCATGAGAGGGGTTAATGTTGTGAGTATAGTATTGCCAGCTATTGTCGGCTTTGTGAATTTTATGAATGAATGTGGTGGCTCCTCACAGTAGAGGAGATACTGTACGTAATTTACGTACTGTATGAGCCCCTGTCCTTGGTCCTGAAAGTTGTAACATTAGGTCTATGGGCAGCGCACCGCCATAGACCTAATGTTACAATTTTCAGGACCAAGGACAGGGGCTCATACAGTTCGTAAATTACGTACAGTATCTCCTCTACTGTGAGAAGCCGCTGCATTCATTCATAAAATTCACAAAGCCGACAATAGCCGGCAATACTATACTCACAACATTAAAGGGAACCTGTCACCTAATCTATGGCCCCTAAACTATCACTACCTGCCCCTACAGACCCTAACTAGCTCCCTAACCATCCCTGCCTGTCCTAATAGGGCTTTATATAAGGTGAAATAAACACTTTATAAACTTACATGATCAGTGGCAGTGGGGCGTTCCTGACAGTAGGGCGGGGTCCTCAGAGCCGCGCTCCCCCCGCCTCGCTCCCTTCCTAACGCCCTAATGGGCGGCATTGTGGATTTGAAGAGCGGGGGAGCCCAGTGGAATCATCCCGCCCCGCTCTTCATGACGCGGACCGGAAACCGCGTCATTTCCGGTCCGCGCATGCCCAGTGCGGTGGATGAAGCCGACGCGAGTCCCGGCGTCGCTAAGCAACGATCGGGAGCGTCTTCTGAAGGTGAGTATCAGCGGACCCCCCCCTCCCAAAACTGCACATATATATGTGTGTGTAATCCACATGTAATATGGATTACACACACATATATATATATTCACTTTGACTAGGCACATTTCATATGTGCATCTATATATTATATATAGATGCACATATATATATAGTTAGATTATATATATATGTGTGCATGTGTATATATATATATATATATATGTGTGTGTACATTATATATATATATATATATATTTATATATAATATATGCACACACACACAAAAAAAATAATATATAGATATAGTGTTAGAGTATATATATATATATTTGCATGTATATGTGCACATACATATATATATATATATATAATGTATATATAATCTATGTATGTGCACATATACATGCAAATATATATATATATACACTAACACTATATCTATATATATTTTTTTGTGTGTGTGTGCATATATTATATATATATATATATATATGTATGTAACTATATATACACATATATATATATGTGTGTATATATGGATAGATAGATTATATATATATATATATATATATATATATATATATATATATACAGAAATATATAGTAAATTACACATATTATGCATATGTGTGTAAATGTATATACATATACATATATGTGGATACTAAGACATATAAATATATATGTATATGTGTGCATATGAATATATACACACGTGTATACATATGATTAGCCACATATATACATAATGTGTGTATATAGTAATATATATCTGTATCTATAGATATGTATATATACACATGTATATATATCTATATGCACAGAAATACATACATACATATATATATATATATATATACACACACACACAGATACACACACATTCTTATACACACATACATATACGTGTGTATGTATATATATATATGTATAAATACATAGCTGTATATACAGACATACATATCAGTAGATTCAAGATTCAAGATTCAAAGAAGCTTTATTGGCAGGACCAAATACATCTCAGTTTTGCCAAAGCAATTGTATAAAGGGAATAGAGATAGGGACTGTGGGGATGTTGGGTAGGAGCTGTAGGGAAGGTGGATGGGATGGATCCAGGATGGGGGGGCTATAGTCCATGGCATAGGGAAGGTGGATGGGGCAAGTCCAGGGTGGGGGCTATAGTCCATGACATAGGAAAGGTGGATGGGGGCAGATCCAATGTGGAGGCTATAGAGTCCATGGCATCATAGCTCTTTTTCTCGCAGTCTATGGCATTCGCTCACATACCGCACTGCTATCTCCACTGCTCTCTCTTCTTCTCCCAGCAGGATAGATGTTTTTTCTTCCTCCTTCATGGTGATGAAATCCGGGAAGAGATGTGAGAGTCTCCTGAAGTGAGTGTCCCTCACTGCTGTGTATTTGGAGCAGTGTAGCAGGAAGTGGGTTTCGTCCTCCAGGGCCTCCTGATCACAGTGTTGGCACAGTCTTTCCTCCCTGGGCTTGTATCTCTGCCTGTGTCGGCCGGACTCGATGGCCAGACTGTGGGCACTGAGTCTATATCTGCTCAGGATCTTGCGGTCTCTGGGATCCGGGAGTTTCTCCAGATATGGGGCCAGTCTGTAGTCTCTCTGTAGGCTCCGGTACATGGTCAGTTTCTGTGAGCTGAAGATATCGTTCTTCCAGTCACTGACATACCTCTCCTGGCCCTCCTCTACCATCTTCCTGATTCCGGCTTTTGTCAGGCTGTGATTGGTGTTCTGGTTGTGTTGGGCTTGGCTGGGCTGTTCCGAGGGTCCTGGTTTTCCTGTTTCGCCTATATGTATCAGGGCTTTATGGTGATGGGAGCTTGGATTGCTCCTATGTAGGTGAGCCCGGAATGACAGCGCCCTCTTTAGAACCGTTAGGTGTAGAGGGAATCTGCCCAGCTCTGCCCGACAGGCACTGTTGGAGGTGCTCCGGTGGACCTGGAGAAGGTGCTTACAGAATTCCAGGTGGAATATTTCTGTTGGGCTGGAGTCCCACCTTGACCAGTCTGGGTAGGTGTGAGGACCCCAGACTTCACTGCCATACAGGAGGATTGGGGCGATGATGGAGTCGAAGATTTTTAGCCAGACCCTCACTGGTGGCTTCAGATGGTAGAGTTTCCTTCGGATGGCATAGAAGGTTTTGCAAGCCTTGTCCTTCAGGGTCTCTATGGCTTGTTTGAAGCTCCCTGACCGGTGAATCTCTAGGCCCAGGTAGGTATATTATCTATGATATTGTGTGCATGTATATATATATATACTTGTGTGTGTGTATATGTGTATATACAAACATACATGTACCCAGCTCTTCCAGCTGCCCTGTGGCGGTGGCAGACTGGGTAATAAGGGGTTAATGCCACCTTTATTTTAGCAGCTGGCACTAAGCCCGAGATTTATAATGTCGCGCCAATGTTAGACACGGCCATTATGAATCTCTATTTAGTAGTAAAGAAGACACAACACCGAGAAAATTTTTTTTATTACAACAAAAAACACAAACACGTATTTTGACTCCATCTTTATTACTCCCACATACCCATCCAGGATCCTGGTAGAGGTCCGTCCGTTAGTGAAGAGTCCCTAAAAATTATATTTGAAGGCTCGTGCAGTGAAGCATTCATGGTCTGTGTCACCTGAGGTCGGATAAAGCAATGTGTTTCTCTGACCTCATGTGAAACTTCCCACTTCACAGCGTGACCCCCATTGAGTGAGTTTTCTGTTACCGATATGAACAGGGTGACATCAGTGTAGATCACCTGAGGTCAGATAGAGTGACGAGGATTAACTCTGACCTCAGGTGAAGTTTACTGCGTCACCCAAGTCACAGCGTTACACAAAACTCACAGACCCTCTCACCCTCAGTCTCTGTGTGTATATATATATATATATATATATATGTATGTATGTATTTCTGTGCATATAGATATATATACATGTGTATATATACATATCTATAGATACAGATATATATTACTATATACACACATTATGTATATATGTGGCTAATCATATGTATACACGTGTGTATATATTCATATGCACACATATACATATATATTTATATGTCTTAGTATCCACATATATGTATATGTATATACATTTACACACATATGCATAATATGTGTAATTTACTATATATTTCTGTATATATATATATATATATATATATATATATACATATATATATATATATATATATATATATACATATATATATATAATCTATCTAACCATATATACACACATATATATATGTGTATATATAGTTACATACATATATATATATATATAATATATGCACACACACACAAAAAAATAATATATAGATATAGTGTTAGAGTATATATATATATATTTGCATGTATATGTGCACATACATAGATTATATATACATATATATATATATATATTTTCTCTTTTTTATATATATATATATATGTATGTGCACATATACATGCAAATATATATATATACTCTAACACTATATCTATATATTATTTTTTTTGTGTGTGTATATATTATATATAAATATATATATATATATATATATATATATATATATAATGTACACACACATATATATATATATATATATATATATATATATACACATGCACACATATATATAATCTAACTATATATATATGTGCATCTATATATAATATATAGATGCACATATGAAATGTGCCTAGTCAAAGTGAATATATATATATGTGTGTGTAATCCATATATACATGTGGATTACACACACATATATATGTGCAGTTTTGGGAGGGGGGGGTCCGCTGATACTCACCTTCAGAAGACGCTCCCGATCGTTGCTTAGCGACGCCGGGACTCGTGTCGGCTTCATCCACCACACTGGGCATGCGCGGACCGGAAATGACGCGGTTTCCGGTCCGCGTCATGAAGAGCGGGGCGGGATGATTCCACTGGGCTCCCCCGCTCTTCAAATCCACAATGCCGCCCATTAGGGCGTTAGGAAGGGAGCGAGGCGGGGGGAGCGCGGCTCTGAGGACCCCGCCCTACTGTCAGGAACGCCCCACTGCCACTGATCATGTAAGTTTATAAAGTGTTTATTTCACCTTATATAAAGCCCTATTAGGACAGGCAGGGATGGTTAGGGAGCTAGTTAGGGTCTGTAGGGGCAGGTAGTGATAGTTTAGGGGCCATAGATTAGGTGACAGGTTCCCTTTAACCCCTCCCATGCCCACTTGAGTGGACAGAATGTCTGTAGGGGGGTGGGCATCCCTTAGAGACATGTTGCCCACAGCTATTATTAACATTTAACCCTTTGTTCATCCCTGCGGCAGCCACCTTTGTCCATCCCTGCGGCAGCAGGGATGAACAAAGCATACGGCTGCCGCAGGCATCTACATGTGCCTTGCGGCAGCCGCATAGGCTCTCACAGCAGCCCATTATAACAATCCCCACTGCGGTTTCATAACCGCTGTGAAAACTGCAGCCTGCATGATTTTTACCGCAGGTGGCAGATCCGCAAGCGGTAACCGGATTGCATGTCGTGCAATCCGGTTACTATAATGGGCTCCTATGGGGAGCTGTTCCTGATCCGGTTTTGAGCTTTTTGACAGCTCAAAACCGGATCAGGATTGCAAAATTGTGCCGCAAATGTGACCCCAGCCTAAGTGTGACCCTAGCCTATGTCAACTGGAGTTCAACTAAGGCTAGGGTCACACTTGCGTCGTGGATGCATTTCTCCATGCGTTTTTGACACTTGTATTTTGTGAAAAATGCATGCAAAAATGCATCCATAGGCCCCAATACAAAAAACGCATGCCCCAGTGCCAAATACACATGGCGAAAGTGCCATGCGTTTTTTGGATGCATGTTTGGCTCAGGACGAAAAAATGCATCATGATGCATTTTTTGGTGCTTTTTCAAAAACACATGCGTTTTTGTAATGTGGGGCCCTATGGGAAACGCATGCAAAAACGCATGGCACTACATGGTACCATGCATTTTTTGCTTGCATTTTTTAAGGCTGCTCCAGACCTAACAGCAAAAACTCAGCCCAAAAACGCAGGCTGTCAAAAACAACCTTAAAAAACGCAGCCAAGTGTGACCCTAGTCTAAGCCAGCATGCTCCATGCTGTGACTAGCACCTCACTGTCTATAGGCATAAAATATAGATGTCATGCGCTATTATACTTTGACTATCTGCGGTCTATTTTGAATGCTGCTGTGAATAAATGTGTGTGAATTTCCTCTGAAACTGCATAAATTAATGTTAGTTCTGCTGTGTTCTTTGATCCTTTGCTAGTTGTCTAGGTGCAGGATGATGTGAAGCTTAAGTGTGAGTCATCTGGAATCCCCTTCCCTAGCCTTTAAATCAGGGGTCCCCAACTCCAGGCCTCAAGGGCCGCCAACAGTGCATGTTTTCAGGATCTCCTTAGTATTGCACAGAGGTTGGAATTATTACCTGTGCATTTGATCACATTAACACCTGTGCAATACTAAGGAAATCCTGAAATCCTGCACTGTTGGCGGCCTTCAAGGCCTGGAGTTGGGAACCTCTGCTTTAAATCCTTCACCACCCAGCCTATTTTGACTTTACTGACCTTGCCATTTGTGGCAATTCTGACCAGTGTCCCTTTATGAGGTAATAACTCTGGAACGCTTCAACGGATCCTAGTGATTTTCAGATTGTTTTTTCATGACATATTAGGCTTCATTTTAGTGGTAAATTTAGGACAATAATTTTTGCGTTTATTTGTGAAAAAATCTGAAATTTGGCAATAATTTTGAAACTTTCGCAAGTTTAAAATTTTGAATATTTATTCTGTTAAACCAGAGAGTTATGTGACATAACATAGTTAATAAATAACATTTCCCACATGTCTACTTTACATCAGCACAAATTTGGAAGAATTTTTTTTGTTAGGAAGTTATAAGGGTTCAAAGTTCATCAGCAATTTCTTATTTTTCCAGCAAAATTTAGAAAACCATTTTTTTAGTGACCACATCACATTTGAAGTCCCTTTGAGGGGCCTACATGATAGAGAACACCCATGAGTGACACCATTCTAAAAACTGCACCCCTCAAGCTACTCAAAACTACATTCAGGAAGATTATTAACACATCAGGTGCTTCACAGGAATTAAAGCAACATGAAAAAAAAAATTGACATTTTAAAGAGGACCTGTCATCCCCCTGGTGCATGGCAAACTAAAAGCAGCACTGAAGGCAGCAAGTCTGCTGCATTCAGGGAAGGGGTCCCCCATGGCTCTAGCCCCCTATAAGCTTTTAAAAAGACTTTAGAAACCTTACAGTTAAGAGGTTGGTTGCCTGGGTGGGATCTTATTTAAGAGGTCCTGGCTCCTGGCACAGTCCTCCCTGCCTCCTCCTTGTGTGTTCCGCCTCCTTTATGCCTGCCGCCGCCTCCTCTTCTCATGGGTCTGCCCTCCTCTTCTGCTCTTGCTCTGTGTGATGTCAGGAGCAGAAGAGGAGGGCAGACCCAGCAGAAGAGGAGGTGGCAGCAGACATATAGAAATGCAGAATATACAAGGAGGAGGCAAGGAGGATTGTGCCAGCAACCAGGACCTCTTAATAGGATCCCACCCAGGCGACCTCTCAACTGTAAGGTTTTTAAAGTCTTTTTTAAAGCTTACAAAGGGGATAGAGACATGGGGACCCCTTCCAGAATGTCAGCAGGCATGCTGCCTTCAGTGCTGCTTTTAGTTTGCCATGCACCAGGGGGATTATAGGTCCTCTTAATTTTTCCAACAAATATGTTCTTTTAGCCTTAATTTTTTCATTTTGACATGTGCAACAGGATAAAATGATCCTAATATTTGTTGGGCAATTTCTCCTGAGTACACCGATACCTCATATGTGGTATTAAACCACTATTTGGGTGCACGGCATGGCTCGGAAGGGAAGGAGCGCCATTTGACTTTTTGAATGGAAAATTAGATCCAATCGTTAGAGGACACCATGTTGCGATGGAATGCCCCTGTGTGCCTAAACATTGGTGGTCCCCCACAAGTGATCCCATTTTGGAAACTATACCCTCCAAGGAACTTATCTAGATGCATAGTGAGCACTTTCAACCCCCAGGTGCTTCACAAATTGATCTGTAAAAATGAAAAAGTACTTTTTTTTTACAACAATTTTCTTTTAGCCTCAATTTTTTCATTTTCACATGGGCAACAGGATAAAATGGATCCCAAAATTGGTTGCGCAATTTCTCTTGAGTATACTGATAACTCATATGTGGTCATAAACCACTGTTTGGGCGGATGGCAGGGCTCGGAAGCATCACAATTTGACTTTTTGAATGGAAAATTAGCTCCAATTGTTAGTGGACACCATGTCGCGTATGGAGAACCCCTGTGTGCCTAAACATTTGCCAATGGCACCAGGGTAACTGGAAGAGTCTGGGTACAGCAGCACAAAATGGCGTCTGTAACGAATGCGCCATTTTCTGGAGTGGCCATGGGCTGTAAATGGCAGTGCTTGAGGATTCCAGCCCCCAGATGCCAAGTTGTACCTGGCTGGCAACCAAAATATGGCGAACCTCCATATCATTGTTTTGTTATAGAAAAAATTAAAAAGAAAATGTGGGGCTTCGCCGTATTTTTGGCTGCCAGCCAGGTACAACTTGGCAGCTACCAACTGCCACCAACCCCCAGCTGCCTAGTTGTACCCAGTTGTCAACCAAAATACAGCGAAGCCCGACAGTTTTTTAGTTATAGAAATTATTGGAAAAAAAAAAATGACATGGTGCTTTGCCGTATTTTTGGTCCAGCCAGGTACAACTAGGCAGCTGGGGGTTGAAATCCTCAGCATGGAGAGTCCCAAACATTCTGGGCCCCCATGCTGCAAATTGCAGCCTGCAGCTACTACGGAAAATGGCAAATTCATTGACTCTTCCAGTTGCACTGGTGCCGGTGGCAAACTTGGTAATAAAGGGGTTAATGCCAGCTTTTTTATTGGCAGCTGGCACTAAGCCCAAGATTTATGTCGGCCAATTTTAGACCCAGCCATTAGGAATCTCTAGTAAGTAGTAAATAAAATACACCACACAGAGAAAAATATTATTATAGATAAAAAAACACAAACACAAATTTAGACACCATCTTTATTACTCCATATCCTCCAACGTAGTCCACTATGATGGTCCCACAACGCTCGATCGCCTTACTACATCCAGAGACTGCAGCAAGGGATCAAGTGTCCTCTTCCTGAAGTCTCTGGGGTTACACTGATGGTGCACTGTATGGCAATGATCTGTCATACAGTGCACCATGACTGTCACCAGAGATTACAACAAGAAGACACTTGATCCCTTGTTGTAGTCTCTGGGCTCAGAGTCATGGTGCACTGTAAGGCAATGATCTGCCATACCATGAACCATGACTCTGACCCCAGAGACTACACAAGTGTCCACTTGTTGTAGACTCTGAGGTCAGAGTCATGGTGCACGGTACGGCAGATCATTGCCATACAGTGCACCATGACGGTGACCCCAGAGACTACAACAAGGGATCAAGTGTCAACTTGTTGTAGTCTCTGGGGTCAGAGTCATGGTGCACAGTAAGGCAGATCATTGCCTTACAGTGCGCCATGACTGTGACCCCAGAGACTTCAAGTGGACACCTAATCCCTTGTTACACAGATCCATAGAAGCATCCATCCACCCTCCATGCAGGCAGGCTCTCCATCCACCCATCGACCCATGTAGGTTCTCTCTTCATCACCCACACAGGCTCTCTCTCTATCCGACCATCTATCTATCCATCCATCCACACATGCATGCTCTCTCTCCATCCACCACCCATCCATCCACCCATGCAGGCTCTTCATCCATCCACCCATCCATCCATCCATCCATGCAGGCTCTCCACCATCCACCCATTCATCCATCCACCCATGCAGGTTCTCCATCCATCCGTCCATCCATGCAGGCTCTCCACCCATCCATCCATCCACCCATGCAGGCTATCATCCACCATCCTATCCATCCATCCTATCCATCCATCTCATCCATCCCATCCATCCATCCCATCCATCCTTCATCCATCCATCCATCCCATCACATTCCATCATCCATCCATCGCCCATCCATCCCATCATCCATCCATCCCATCCATCCATCCATCCATCCCATCCTATCATCCCATCCATCCATCTCATCCATCCATCCATCCATCCCATCCATCCATTCCATCCATCCATCCATCCATCCATCCATCCATCCCATCCATCCATTCCATCCACATCACCTCCAATCCAAGATCAGGGGTTTCAACGCGATCGGAGGATCCGGGATGGAGGATGCGCCAGAAGATCGGAGAGATGTGTGGTGGGACAGCAGCACAGGGGGAGGTAAAGGGGGACACAGGGATCAGAGGTGGGTAGGGGTGGAGGGAAAGGATGTAGGGAGATCAGTACCGGAGTGGATGGGATGAGGAGGGGAAGGCACCCACCAGTCGCTCCACCCCTCCACATCTGATTGGAGAGCTAGCATCACATGGACGCTAGCTCCAATCACATCTGGGGGGGTGACACAGATCACCAAGCTCCAGTCAATGGCCTGTGCTACTGCACCCATTGGCTGGATTGCAATATTTCACCAAATGTCATTGGTGAAATATTACAATCTCTGTGATTGGGTAGTTTGACGTTTAACCACCAAACACAGTGATCATAGGACAGGCGGCAAAGCCACCTCCCCCGGGTCAACTATAGGTCCACACGTACCTGCAGGTCGGGTGACATTTCACCAACCCGGTCACCTGACCTGCAGGAACCGATCCTGCCATGACGCCTATGTGGCGTTAAAGCTCGGGGAAAGGGGTTAAATGGCTTTTCCTCCACCCAGTGGTGTCGCTGTTAGAGTTTTCACTCTGCCTTTGACCAAGCTTTTTGTGTAGACGTCAGTGCTTTGGCTGTAGTCTGTGGAAGTTTTCCTTTTGCTGGAGTGCTGATGATCCTGATCCATGGTGGGAGGTGAGAGGGAGTAGTATAGAGCTGTTGAGTAGTTGAGGGAAAGGGTGGTAGCTGCACCTCCTTGCCATCTGGGGTACCTCAGGTACAGAGCTAGTCAGGGACCCCAAGTCCAGGGCCAGAGTAGCTTTCTCAGGTTATAACATCTTGCTCCCTTTCCTTCATCTGTTACATGCGTGACAATAGAGAGCCTGGTGGGGGGGGGGGGGGAACTTTCTCAGCTCTGCTACATTGTTAAATCTTAAAACTCTGATTGAGTTAGAACTGTAGCAACTAGTAAACTAAGTGATACATCAACAGTAAAAAGAGAAGGGTTTGTGAACTCACCACGTATACTGTGATCTCTCCACTTTGAGTGAATACATGCCACTCCACTGCTAGCTGTTACGTGCTTCATTGAAGCATATCATTGCACCTAAGTATGTGCGGTTACATTTTTAAACCTATGTAAGTGTATGTTTTTAAACATTCTGATAATGCCACCAATTTAACACAGATTACAGTCAGCACATTCAATGCAATATACTATATAGTCAGTGTCACAATTCGCAAAAGTGTGAATAGGTGGTAGTCTCACTGATAAGTTTGGAATACATTCCAGTGTGAAGACTGTTTTAAAGGATATTGATTTCTCATTGAAAGTATAAGAAACACATTTTCGTTTTAGAATAAGATGAAAGTTTCAGTTTAAATAATTATTATTCAAATATCCAATGAAGTTTGGTATGGTTGCCACGTTGCCCCCCCCCCCCCCCTCAAAGTAAAAAAAAAATCCTCCCACAATGCCACATACAGGATAGCTGGAAAGATGGTGCAAAATGCAATCCTATTAGAATGCCGTCCAACTTCATAAAAAACTCTATTAAATGAAAAAAAATTGTGCGATAAAACTTATACTCTATAGTAGATATGATGAATTGTTTAGATCGTCCCCATATTTGTTGAAATTCTAATGCTTTTAGGGTTAAAGATGTGGAATACTCAAATAAAGATCCAGTACATCGCAAGTAAGGAAACTAATTAGCATACCATCTCATATCAGCCATATTATTTAACGCGGCTGTAATGTCTTTTAAAAATTCTGGTATTGAAAAACTTACTAACAGAGGAGTATGACAAATACATCCGTATAATGAAAGGCAACTTCTATAATTCTATGAACAAACCCAGTAAATTTTTTGCAAACATATTTAAAATCCATAGAAACAAAACTAAAATCTTTTCAAATAAAAGACGAGCTCAATAAGATTCCTAAAAATCCTAAAGATATATCCAATATTTTTGCCAAATTTTATAGTAACCTCTATAATTTGAAAGATCGACTTATCATTGAGCCAACCTTCCCAATCACAAATAGACATACCGTATATACTCGCGTATAAGCCGAGTTTTTCAGCCCAAAAATTGGGCTGAAAAGTTCCCCCCTTGGCTTATACGCGAGTCACTACACGGGCGCCCCCCCAGAGGTATACAGGCCCCCCCATCAGTATCCAGGGCCCCCCCATGACCCGCAAACCTGTAAAGTGAAGATGATTATACTTATCACTGTCCCGCTGCCGCTGTCCCGCCGCTGTCATCGCGCTCCTCCGGCTTCATCCAGTCTTCTTCCGGCTTCCTGTCGGTGCAGGCAATGAGTCATTGCCTGCGCCGACCACAGGAAGCCGGAAGACGCTGCATGAAGACGGAGGAGCGCGATGGCAGCGGCGGGGACGGCAGGACAGGACAGTGATAAGTATAATCATCTTACTTTTACAGGTTTGGGAGCATGGGGGGGGGCCCTGATACTGATGGGGGGGCCTGTATACCTGTGGGGCTGCTGTATATACCTCTGGGGCTGCTGTATACACCTCCGGGGCTGCTGTATACACCACTGGGGCTGCTGTATACTACCATCTGGGGCTGCTGTATATACCTCTGGGGCTGCTGTATATACCTCTGGGGCTGCTGTATACTACCTCAGGGGCTGCTGTATACTACCTCTGGGGCTGCTGTATACACCTCTGGGGCTGCTGTATACTACCTCTGGGGCTGCTGTATACACCTCCTGGGGCTGCTGTATACTACCACTGGGGCTGCTGTATATACCACTAGGGCTGCTGTATACTACCACTGGGGCTGCTGTATACTACCACTGGGGCTGCTGTATATACCTCTGGGGCTGCTGTATACTACCACTGGGGCTGCTGTATATACCTCTGGGGCTGCTGTATACTACCACTGGGGCTGCTGTATATACCTCTGGGGCTGCTGTATACTGCCTCTAGGTCTGCTGTATACTACCACTAGGGCTGCTGTATATACCTCTGGGGCTGCTGTATACTACCACTGGGGCTGCTGTATATACCTCTGGGGCTGCTGTATACTACCTCTAGGGCTGCTGTATACTACCACTGGGGCTGCTGCTGTATACTACCACTGGGGCTGCTGTATATACCTCTGGGGCTGCTGTATACTACCACTGGGGCTGCTGTATATATCTCTGGGGCTGCTGTATACTACCACTGGGGCTGCTGCTATATATACCACTGGGGCTGCTGCTGTAACACTGCTGGGGCCTGTATATACCACTGGGGAGGCTGCTGTATACCACACTGCTGGGGGCTATATACCTGTGCTGGGGTCCACCCTAGGCTTATACACGAGTGAATAGGTTTTCCCAGATTTTGGGGGCAAAAGTAGGGGGGTCGGCTTATACACGGGTCGGCTTATACACGAGTATATACGGTATTTTCAGACTCTGTTAAGCTTCTATCTCTGTCGGAATCTGATCTGGCCTTTTTGAATTCCCCGTTTACTGAAGCGGAAATATTAGGGACAATTAACTCGTTAAAGAAAAATAAATCCCCAGGTCCAGACTGCCTACAAAATGAATATTACATCCATTTTAAAAATTCCCTTGCTCCCTTTCTCACAAAACTTATTAACACTACTTTCACCGATAAAAGTGCTATTCCGGCTGAGATGCAAGAAGCTACCCTTACAGTTCTATTTAAAAATAAAGGCGATGTGGACAATGTAATTAACTATCGCCCTATTTCAATATTAAACTCGGACATAAAAATTCTTGCTAAAACTATTAACTCACGCCTCCAAAGTATATCACCGGGACTTCTGCAGAGGGATCAGGTGGGATTTATTCCAGGCAGAGGCACCTCTGATGCCACCAGACATGCTATTAACCTACTACATCACATTGAAAAATCTAAAATACCTGCTTTATTGATAGCTGTCGATGCTGAGAAAGCGTTTGACAGAGTTCATTGGGGATATCTATTTAAAACACTAAAAAAATTTGGCTTTGAGGGCAATATCTTAAAAGCGATTTCTTCTCTCTACTCATGTCCCTCAGCTAAAGTAATGACTAATAATTAGGGATGGGCGAATCTACTCGCTAGGACTCGTTACTCGGCGAGTAGTAAGGGACTCGCAGGACTCGGTACTCTGCGAGTTTCCCAGTGATTACTCGCGAGTCCAATGCAAATCAATATCAATCCTAGTTTTGTCAGAAACGCTGACAAAACTAGGATTGCCATTGTTTGCATTAGACTCGTGCGAGTAATCACTGGCTACTGTGCCAGTGATAGCAGGGAAACTCGCAGATAACTGCTGTTTCTTTGCGAGCCGAGTCCAGCTGTCTTCTCTGTGCAGCTCCAGGGTCCTAGAGCCCGCCTGCTGCCTGATGTAGCAGTGCTGAGATTGTTCTCAGTCTGCTCATTCCCTGTGTACAGACATGAATGTCTGTGCACAGAGATGATGTAGCAGTGCTGAGATTGTTCTCAGTCTGCTCATTCCCTGTGTACAGACATGAATGTCTGTGCACAGAGATGATGTAGCAGTGCTGAGATTGTTCTCAGTCTGCTCATTCCCTGTGTACAGACATGAATGTCTGTGCACAGAGATGATGTAGCAGTGCTGAGATTGTTCTCAGTCTGCTCATTCCTGTGTACAGACATGAATGTCTGTGCACAGAGATGATGTAGCAGAGCTGAGATTGTTCTCAGTCTGCTTATTCCCTGTGCATAGACATCTATATTTATGCACAGGGGATGTAGCAGAGAGGACATCGCGTTTTGGACTGCGTCGGACGGAAGAGGATTTTTTTAATTAAAGATGGAGTCCCTAATGGCTTTTTTTTTTATTTCTAATAAAAATTTTTCCTTGTGTTGTGTTTTTTTTAAAACAATTTAATAGAAATTCATGGAGGTCATGTCTAATATTGGCGTGACCGCCATAAATTTCAGGCTTAGGGCCAGCTGATAATACAAAGCTGGCCCTAACCTCTTTATTACCCAGCATGCCACCGCTACCAGGGCCGCTGGAAGAGCGGGGTTCAGCGCCAGAGGATGGCGCTTCAATGAACGCGCCATCTTCTGGGGCGGCTGCGGGCTGCAATTTGCAGCGGGGGGTGCCCAGAAAGCTTGGGCATCCCTGCGCTGCGGATTCCAGCCCCCAGCTGCTTAGCTGTACCTGGCTAGACATAGAAATTGCGCGGAGCCCCACGCATTTTTTTTTAATTATTTCATGAATTTCAGAGTCAGAGTCTCAGAGTCAGAGTCTCAGAGTCAGAGTCTCAGAGTCAGAGTCAGAGTCTCAGAGTCAGAATCTCAGAATTTCATGAAATAATTAAAAAAAAATGCGTGGGGCTCCGCGCAATTTCTATGTCTAGCCAGGTACAGCTAAGCAGCTGGGGGCTGGAATCCGCAGCGCAGGGATGCCCAAGCTTTCTGGGCACCCCCCGCTGCAAATTGCAGCCCGCAGCCGCCCCAGAAGATGGCGCGTTCATTGAAGCGCCATCCTCTGGCGCTGAACCCCGCTCTTCCAGCGGCCCTGGTAGCGGTGGCACGCTGGGTAATAAAGAGGTTAGGGCCAGCTTTGTATTATCAGCTGGCCCTAAGCCCGAAATTTATGGCGGTCACGCCAATATTAGACATGACCGCCATGAATTTCTATTAAATTGTTTTAAAAAAAACACAACACAAGGAAAATGTTTTATTAGAAATAAAAAAAAAAGCCATTAGGGACTCCATCTTTAATTAAAAAAATCCTCTTCCGTCCGACGCAGTCCAAAACGCGATGTCCTCTCTGCTACATCCACTGTGCATAAATATAGATGTCTATGCACAGGGAATAAGCAGACTGAGAACAATATCAGCTCTGCTACATCATCTCTGTGCACAGACATTCATGTCTGTACACAGGGAATGAGCAGACTGAGAACAATCTCAGCACTGCTACATCATCTCTGTGCACAGACATTCATGTCTGTACACAGGGAATGAGCAGACTGAGAACAATCTCAGCTCTGCTACATCAGGCAGCAGGCAGGCTCTAGGACCCTGGAGCTGGGGCAGCCAGAACACAGAGAAGACAGGATCTTATCTGTGCGAGTCAGTGATTACTTACAAAGTAAACTAGCAATGCAAATAAATGACAAAACTAGGATTGCTTCAGGCTGAAGCTTCCAAGACACATCTGCGATTTGTAAATCTCACACTACTCGCTATTACTCGCTTCCCCATTCATTAACATTGGACTCGCTAGACTCGCAACGAGTAGCGAGTCCTGGGCTCGGACTCGCTAGAGTCAAGCGATTCCGAGTAATTTAGGATTCGCCCATCACTACTAATAATGTTTTATCAGACAAAATTACCCTCAATAATGGCACTAGGCAGGGCTATCCTCTCTCCCCTACCCTCTTTGATCTCTATATAGAACCCCTAGCTGTAAAAATACGATCCAACCACCAAAAGGCATTGCCATAAATCACCAAAATTTCAAAATCTCACTATTTGCTGATGACATCCTCCTTACTGTTTCTGACCCTATTAACTCGATTGACAACTTACTAACCACTATTAACCAATTCTCTGAAGTCTCCTATTATAAAATAAATTTAACTAAAACCCAAACACTTCATATAAGTATAGAACCCAAATTTATGGAGAGTCTTAAAGAGAAATTCCCGATGTCATGGGATACTAAACATATAAGCTACCTTGGTATTAAACTAACCACTCCCCTCTCAACAATTGTTGAAGTTAACTTAACTGACATCTATGAAACCTTACAGTCGGATATCCTACATTTGGCCAAACTGGAGATCTCTTGGTTGGGAAGGATAGCGGCCTATAAAATGTGTCTCTTACCAAAACTGCTTTATGTTTTTCGATCACTCCCATTGATAATTCCTAAAAAATGGCTCCAAAAACTGCAATCTCAATTAGCTACCTTCACATGGTCTAAAAAGAAACCGAGAGTGTCTAAATTAATTTTAGAAAAAAGCAAACAGAGAGGTGGACTAGCACTCCCAAACTTGACTTCGTATTACTTTGCCACCTTAGTGAATCTTAGCCAATCATGGTGGACGGGGAAAGAAGGACCAGTTTGGCTTTCAATTGAGGAACCATTACACCCTCAAAAAAGTCTAGATTTGACTACCCTTATCTATTTATGCGATAAAACGAAACCACTCCCAGAACTACCTACAGTTAGATCTGCTATTCTCGCCTGGAAATTACTTAAAAAAATTTCAACCAAAACATACTCTGCGGTCTCCCCTTCTTGGATAAATATAGAAATCCTAGAACGCATGTCCTCAAGAATTAGATTGTCCTCATGGGTAGAGCTGGGTATCAAATTTGTCTCAGACATCCTAAATGATAACAAGCAACGTGAACCCTTTCAGGTACTAAGGAATAAATACAAACTTGAACAAACGGAAGCAGCTACTTGGAAAAGAATTGACAATTTTATCAGAACCCACAAACTAAATTTCTATTTGCCACAAAACTTAGTACAAATGTTCAAATTCCCACAAGCTCCAATATTTTGGAAAGCTCGCCATATCTACCAGAATTTCTCTCAAGACTCTATTTTTCACTGCACACCCAATGTGACTGCTTGGGAAAAGGAGCTAGGGATAAATATCTCATTAAATAATCTGCAACAAAACATTGAAACTATTTATCGCTACATCCCTTGTGCCTCTCTATTGGAGACGCATTATAAGACCTATACGCGATGGTATTTCACTCCAGTTAAACTTGCTAAAATCCAAGTCACCAATTCATCCTTGTGCTGGAGGAATTCTAATCAACCAATTATTAGGCTTACACTTGAAACTCAATCCAGAATTAGTACTGCTCTTACTAGGCCTTGAAAAACTTCCAAGCAATTACAGACCTATTATTGCACATATCCTTCTTGCGGCAAAAAATGTCATAGCAGCTCGATGGAGAGATCCTCTTCCCCCCACAATTGATCATTTGGTTGAAATGATTGCGTGTCACAACACGTATGAATACGCGTTCGCCCTCAGAAATAACTTATACCTAGGGCTGGGCGATTAATCGAATTAATTTGATTAATTCGCCCCCTGCTGTGGCCACGATTGTAGTTTTGTGAACAATCGTGTAATTCGATTTAAAATGGCCGCCGGAGCGCTGTTTAAACGATCCGGGCGGCTAGTAGTGGCTTCCTAGCGGTATACCCGCGGCCACTGCCGAGGGGAGGGGGTGCTGTCAGAGCCCAGCCCCTGCTACAGCGGCGGGAGATGTCCTGGGGGGAGGGGGGAGAAGTGCTGTCAGTGCCCTCCCCCCGCCCCTGCTGCAGCCGCTGGTGAGGTGAGTTGTCAGCCGCACAGTGCGGAGCCCCGGCCGGGAGCAAGCGACGGTACACCAGGGCTCATTACCGGGCTGTGGGGGCGGAGCACAGCCGGGGAGAACCATGGTCTGAGGGGCGGCTATGGCGAGTCCTGCCGGGCACATCCTGGGGGGACTACTGCTCCCAGCATGGAGCCGGCTGCACGCCCGACATAGCCATCTCTAGGGTGCAGCAGGGTGAGCAGCAGGCTGTGGAGGGTGTAGCAGGGTGAGCAGCAGGCTGTGGAGGGTGCAGCAGGGTGAGCAGCAGGCTGTGGAGGGTGCAGCAGGGTGAGCAGCAGGCTGTGGAGGGTGCAGCAGAGTGAGCAGCAGGCTGTGGAGGGTGCAGCAGGGTGAGCAGCAGGCTGTGGAGGGTGCAGCAGGGTGAGCAGCAGGCTGTGGAGGGTGCAGAAGGGTGAGCAGCAGGCTGTGGAGGGTGCAGCAGGGTGAGCAGCAGGCTGTGGAGGGTGCAGCAGGCTGTGGAGGGTGCAGCAGGGTGAGCAGCAGGCTGTGGAGGGTGCAGCAGGGTGAGCAGCAGGCTGTGGAGGGTGCAGCAGGCTGTGGAGGGTGCAGCAGGGTGAGCAGCAGGCTGTGGAGGGTGCAGCAGGCTGTGGAGGGTGCAGCAGGGTGAGCAGCAGGCTGTGGAGGGTGCAGCAGGCTGTGGAGGGTGCAGCAGGCTGTGGAGGGTGCAGCAGAGTGAGCAGCAGGCTGTGGAAGGTGCAGCAGGCTGTGGAGTGTGCGGAGGGCGTGAGGAGCAGGCTGTGGAGTGTGCGGAGGGCGTGAGGAGCAGGCTGTGGAGTGTGCGGAGGGCGTGAGGAGCAGGCTGCGTAGTGTGCGGAGGGCGTGAGGAGCAGGCTGTGGAGTGTGCGGGGGGGTGGTGAGGAGCAGGCTGTGGAGTGTGCGGGGGGTGAGGAGCAGGCTGCGAGGTGTGCGGGGGGGGGCATAGCTGTCAGAGCCCAGTGCAGGTCTTACCTGCCCCTTGCCGCCGGCGCCCTGACAGGGATATGGCGCCGTCTTGCTGACTTCGTACCCGGGTCTCTATTTGGCCTCTGTCCGTGTCATCTTCTGCTGACATGTCGGAGCAGAGCAGCAGTAGATACCAGCAGGTGAGCATGAGGAGGGGCGGGAGGTGTCTATCTGAGGCCAGGGACGAGCCGCCATGTACTAGGCCCCAGCACTATTCTACTGCAGCCTGATACCCGGAAGCCAGAGGCCGTGCAGTGTGTGCAGACCGGCTGCTACATATAATGTTATGTTATAATATGTAGTGTTATGTTCTATATATAGTGTACACTGTGTGCAGGCACTGCCACCTATATTGAGTGTTCTATATATACTGTACATTGTGCAGGCACTGCCATCTATATTGAGTGTTCTATATATACTGTACACTGTGCAGGCACTGCCACCTATATTGAGTGTTCTATATATACTGTACACTAGGGCTAGTGTTAGGGCTAGTGTTAGGGCTAGTGTTAGGGCTAGTGTTAGGGCTTATGTTCGGGTTAGGGCTAGGGTTAGAGCCTGGGCTGCAGACAAGAGGAGGGGTGGGAACACCCAAGGGAAGCAGGACGCTTCCCTCAGTTACCCTCCTCTCCTCTGTCACAGGATCATCAAAAAAAATAGAAAAAAATCGAGATTTAAATCGAAAATCGTCCATAGGTTTAAATAAAATCGAGATTTTGATTTTTTCCAAAATCGCCCAGCCCTACTTATACCCTAAGTATCGTAAGAAATGGGCAGAATGGAACCTTCTCATGACTCCTAACTCCCCGACATAGGTCCTGACGTTATATATGCTGATATTATAACAACAATATTCTCTTATATCTATCCAATTCATCTATGGGCTTTCCATACCCTGGTTATAACCCTCCCCAACCCCTGTTTTGGCTCCTCCCTTCTGTTATCTTTTTGTGATTTTAAAATTACTACAATCGACGGCATCTATTTGTCTAAATATTACTGGTAATTTGACCCAAATGCTAACTGTTATTATATAAATGGATTTATTGATGATTATATTTGCAAGTTCTAAACCCTATACATATTGCTATGTTACGTTCGTCAACATCCTATAGCTAGATGTCTACACTATGATATACATTTACCAAAATTTATTTTGCTGAAAAATGCTGATAAAAAATTGTATGACCTGTACATTTAATCTGTTTTCAATAAAAACATTTGAATATAAAAATTCTGGTATTCTGTATAGATTCACAGTTTACAAATATATGTAGAATATACCAATTTAGGCAGTTCACAGAAAACAAACATAACTTCTAAAACATTATTATTTTATTTTAAAATTTGTTAAAAAAGTAAGCAATTAGTTACATACTTACAGTACAAAAAAGTACAAGGGGCGTACAAAGACTATTAACAGAATGTTCTAAAAGGAAAAAAATACTGGTATAACCCTTAGTTTCTCCTAAGAACTACTTCTGCCTGGTCGCGGGAGTTGGCACCCTGTAATCGACAGTGGTGACCCTACTCCTCAATGGCTCACCCTTCTGACCATAAATAACTTTATTTAGGGGTTGTAGGGTTTTTGAAATCAGGCGATGCCCTGTAATTAATTTGTAAAGGATAGATATGTCAGGCAGTATTGTATCATCCAGGGTACTCAATCCACAGGTCAAGTATGTAGTGAGATTTTTAATGGGTATAGATCATAAAGTCCGTGAACTATGCACTTAGTCATATAAAACTATATGTAATGTCTTGTCACTAAGTCCAAAGTATGTTGCTTGATAGCAGAGTCTTACCCCAATAAAGTAATAAAGTATTTTGTGGCTAGGTTGCCATGTCACTAGTAGGAAGAGAAGATAGATTTGAAGAAACAACTCGTACTCCATCGGACGCTCGGATGGGCTTCACTCCAGTACCAAGTATAATGGAAGTCAATGGAGAACTCGAGCATTGTTTCAAAATATCATATTCTCTCTCTGTACCTCTCTCTCCTAATTTAAATTAAATATATTGTTTGTCCACAGAAACGTTATTATAAATAGTTTATTTTGCATAATACAATTGTATGTTAATTTTCAGCTCTCACATGATTAGCCCATAAAGGTTTTTAAACAAGTTAGGAGGCAATGGTAGACATATCTACAATTAAAGGTTGTTGTTAATGTTCTTTTGAGTATCAGCTCTAATGGATTCAGGATCTCTTTCCTACATCATGCTGCTCTCAGAAAAGGTAGCAAAAACCTGCTGAGAAATTCCCTCTACTATTTCTCAAAACACTATACTAAAGGTGCTGGGTTTAAAGCATATGTCTCGCCCCTGGCAGGGACCTTAGGGTACACGAAAAAGGGCCCACCCGTTGGCTGCAGGCTGCGGGGTTTCACAATGACATGACCCGGTCCGTGATCCCCTTGTCGGGCGAGCAGTAAAAAGGGGAGTCATAAAAAGGGATTAAAGAAAAATAAAAATAAAAAATAAGAACGATGTCGTGACGCCACCCATAGTCTGTGGACAATAAGGGCCACAGCTGCTGTCCAGGCCTCTGGGGATGATGGTGATATGAGGAAGCGAGGATGGTAAGCCCTCCACGGGCAGGGCTATTCCCAGAGCGGTGGTATTGATAGTGTTAATACAAGGCTCCCAGCCCCCTCAGGCAGTTTCCATTGCTGGTTTGCAAAAGTCAGTGTGCAGCTCTGCAGGCACAGGATGATGTGACTGTGGCGCCCCTGCGACCAGGGTGGCCACATGATAAACTGCAGCCAGGCAGTTAGGATAGGCGGGCAAGGGGTGGTGGGGTTTAGAGGAAAGTGGGTGGGAAGGTAGGTCAGGTGGTAGACCAGTACAAAAGGGGGGAACAAGGAAGAGCTAGCCAGTAGGCTGAGAGGAAAAGACCAAGAGTAGGCCAGAGTGAGCCAACCAGCACAGTCCAGAAGTAGACTGAGAAGTAAAGACCAGCAGAAAGTGACACTTCCCAGAGGGATAGGACTCCTTGGAGACCCAGAATCCACAGAGAAAGCTCGTCCATTGGCGGCAGTCCAAAGGAAAGTGAGGACAGAGACCGGACCGGTGCCACCGGGTCCGAGGAGTACGGCAGCGACGACCGACTACAGACAGGAAATAACTGGTAGTCACACGGGTCGGAAAGAGCCCGGTAAGCACTTGAAAGGCAGGGTTACCCAAGGCTAGGCTGGGACCAGAGTGTCGGCTCTGAGGTGGACTGCTGCTACACGCCAGCTCCCCAGACAAACCTACGGGGAACACTGATTCCAAGTCAGGGTTCCCACTACACGGGTTGGAGGCTAAGCAACGCTATAGAGGACCCAGATTTGCTGTCCACACACATAGGGGGAAGTCATACCAAGGGACCGAGTTGCCGTCATACAATTCCCAAGGAAGAGTAGAGAAGGAACAAGCCTGAAAGTTTAAAGAAAGAGTGAAGGGTCTCAGGAAGATAGCCTGGCTGCAGAGGGTTCAGAGTGTCCGGAGTTACCTGTGTGAAGTGACTGTGTGAACTGTACTGTTTAAACTGAAGAACGTGCGAGTAAAACCCGGTGAACCCTGCTTGAGTCTCCCGTGTATGATTCCCAGTATACAGAACTGTATTGCAACTTTATACCCTGTCAGGAGCAGCCCCGACCCGTGGCAGGCTCATCCACCTTGCTGCAGCATCCATCCATCCTCCTGACAGAAGTACACAGCAGCGGTGGTCTCTCTGCTGACCACAATCTGTAGGTGGTGTCACAACAACAATCTCCCCTGTAAATACCCCCCATTTATTGCGGAACATCGGGACACGGTCCGGACCAAGACTGCCGTGATATCCCCAGCAGTACCCCGGTCCGGCACCAAGTACCCCGGCTGAGTGGGCTCCACATGAGTAGTGGACGTTGGGGGTGCAGGATTCAGCGTGTAGAAGAACAGACAGACACAGAGGAACCAGTTCTCTTTTACCTTTTACTGTGATTATTCCGGTACTGTTCGCAGTTATTATAAGGGATCTGGGCTTGGAAGCAAGTTGGGGCGACCCACTCCAGGCAAGTTCTGAGGTCTACTACCTACTGCTCTAGTGTCTGTGGGCCCTGGCTGCGTGTA
The DNA here is from genome assembly GCA_033576535.1 of Allobates femoralis. Taxonomy (NCBI): domain Eukaryota; kingdom Metazoa; phylum Chordata; class Amphibia; order Anura; family Aromobatidae; genus Allobates; species Allobates femoralis. Next base: position 241,771,946 of record JARQOC010000005.1, on the reverse strand, counting down.
GCTATTCTGAGGCCTCCTCTGGTCTGCCCTGGCTGTGTGACAGGCGGTGCGAGCTCTCTGGTGGTACCCTTTTCTTCTCGGAGTCTCCTGAGCTCTGTAGTGCGGCTATGTCTTCTAGCCTCAGGTTGGACAGGAAACCTAGAATCACCCACCCTCTTGGTTTGGTTGCTGGGTATAGAATCCCTGGCGACCTTGGTCTCTGGTGACTGTACTGCACTAAGTACTGGGGCGAACCGGCACTGGCTCCATTCCTCGGACCTATTCCTCCACTTCCCCAGACCCTCACCGTGGGTCTCCCACACGGCCGGGTCAGTCACCTAGGATGTGCCTAGCGTGGCTCCTGTCTCTAGACCCCCAGACAAGAATTTTTAGGGGACCTGCCTTGGACCCGGCTTTAGAGCTCCCCCTTCTGGCCTAGAGTCAGGAAGATGTTGTGTGTGTGTGTTACCTGGCGGATGCCTTGCCTTGCTTCTAAGCTTGTATTGTCGCAACTGGACCCTGGGGCGACACATATACTTGTCCTTTCACACAAAACCTGTAGAAAAACACAATTTGTAAACTATCATACGTCAAACATCATATATCATACATCAAACATATACATACATCATATATCATACATCAAACATATGAATGTAAGCCTACATTTTGTGCACAACCCAGGCTTAGGCTGGTTTTACACTACCGGCTTTTAGAATCTGGGGGAATGCAGGTAAAACCTGAATCCCCTCGGATTCCCCCGCTGTTGTAAAACATGATACACCCACACCGGTATTATCACTAATCCATCACACGGATCAGTGATAATATCGGTGCGTGAGAATCCCGTTGTATCAGGTTGTGTTTGTTTTTGAGCTGGATATGGCGGAAAAGGCATGCCCACTAATGGGTGTGTCATTTAAAAATAGGATTCCGGGCATGCTAAGTTAAAAAACCTGGATCTATAGATCCTAAAGAGCATTCTTCATTCACTAGGTTTGTCTTCAGTAGCAATATATACAGTAATATGGCCATTCAAAGAGTGCCAATTTGACCCACAGTCTAACATGTACTGTATATAGTAATAAAATAATGTTTAAGCCCTTTGTTTGGATTATTCTATTGATTTACTGGCTATTTATGAGGCACACTTTACACTGCATCCAATATTTATGATGGCAATGAATGGAAAAAACTGGTTAGTATTTGGAGTTCTATAACATCCTTTAGAAAGTGTACTATGCTAAATAGGTACTAAATTTATAGTCATTAAAATCAACTTCATACTTTACTGCAATAAGATCACAATATTAAAACAATAAAACACACAAAATTACACATTAAAATTATGTGCATGGTTATTTCTCAAGACAGAGCTTCCTCATAACTATGACTCCAGCCAGAAATCAGTATTCATAAAGTGCTTTGAAATATTTAGCCTACCTATATGATTTATCAATAGAAATGTTCTTAATAAAAAGTCTCTTCCCTACTTAAAAGTCCAAGAATTTTCTTCAGAATTATGCATACTTATTTAAGTTATTTCTCCAGATATAATTTGCTATAAAAATATTGCATTTGTCCTTAAGAGGATTCGTTCGCTCTCCTGTCAGTAATAGATAGCGGGCATTTTCAGCCAAGGCAGCACTGTAGTGAATCCACCTCCGGGATCCGAGGTTGGGGTGATACTCCCAATTCCGGGCTCCCGATTAGGTTGATCGACTGGATGCCTTGCGCTGGTGCAACGGTATCTTTGATGCACTTACCAGGCTATTTCTAGTATCCAGGTAACTTACTGGCTGCAGTGAAATCATGGAGAATTATTCCTTTTTACACAGCACAGATAGAACCATGTCTCCTGATTTCCTGCAGCCAGTAAGTTACCTGGGAAAGCTAGAATGTAGCCGCATGTAAGTGGCCATAACAGACTGCTCTGTCTTGCCGGAGTGTGACTTGGGTAAATGAGCATCAGTGATCTTTCCCTCTGGATCAGCTGTGTTCTGCTCATCAGGATCACTTGCATAGACCTGTCGTTCTAATTCTTGTTGTATGTTTCAGAGCGTGTCGGCCTTTTCTCTCAAGGGTACCCAGCCAGTGCTTGCATTCTTTTATATTCAATATGTTTTTTTCCCTTCTCCTTTATTAGGTATTTGTAATCAAATGCAAAGTGATCTGTCTCATTGTTAAAGGGACATGTCACTCATAAAGCCCCTGGCTATCATACTGTCCTGCATTTCTATTATACTCTATAACTATCCCTTTCTGTGCTAAATGTGCCCTGTGACTGTGTAATAAAGCTTTTTATCACTTATGATACCTTTACATGCCGCTACAGAAGGTTGAAACAACTGGGTTTCGGAGACAAATGTATCTTGCACCGTCAAATCAACCGAGGTAGCGGCGTGTAACTAGGTCGTTGCCACCCGTCACTTTCGGCACCTGTTTCAGAGCAGTGCTCTAAAATGGTTGATTTCAACCGATGGTAGCCGGCGTCTAAATAAGGTACGGTAAGGTTTTTTCGCCACCTAGTTAACTCCCTGGGGCGTGACACAGCCTCCGGGATACCGCCCCCTTCAGCCATCATTGGTGGAAGCTCTTGCGTTACGATTGCAGAGTACCAGAAAGGACGCGTTCAGTGTCTACCCGGCACTCTGCAGAGCGAAGCGAACCAGGCTGGGGGGCTCGTATTTGGAAGTCAATATCATGCCTATCGGGGCGTGATAAACTACACAGGAGGCGCCACGGGACACTGAGAGGATGCCCAGGGCGGCTAGCAATTGTAGCTCCGGGATCATTAACATAGTAATGAGTAAGTGATAAAAAGCTTTATTACACAATCACAGGGCACATTTAGCACAAAAAGGGATAGTTAGAGTAGTAAAAGGAAGGTACAGGGACAGGTTCCCTTTAAGGCCATGGGGTCTGAGAGAGTTAGTTTGAAAATCCATTTACTCTCTTTACAGGACATTTTTTCTATAAAATTTCCACCTCTCCAGTCCTTATTAACTCTTTGTAACCCCCACACTTGTGATCCCCCTGAACAGTCCTCCATGTTTAATTGCATAATGTTTGATAGAGGTGTTTTTATTTTTGTTCTTTATATTTCATGGATTCGTTTGGTGAGGGGCTTGATTGTTCTTTCAATGTATTTTTTGTTGCACGGACTGAAAATATAATATATACCGGTAACTCCTTCTGTCCTACAGGAGATATAGCCTGTTCTTTCCATTTTTTCATTTCCGGTCTGAAATTCAGTTTTACTTTTGAGATAGCTGTTCCTACATAGTTTACATTTCTTACATGGGATAAATCCCTTTGGTTTCAAGAAATTGGTATTAATTTTCTTGGTTTTATTTGTACCATTCTCTGTATAGTGAGGCTACATATTTCAGATTTTCTTGTTTTATTGTACCATTCTCTTGTATAGTGAGGCTACCATATTTTCCAGATTTTCTTGGTTTTATTTCTACCATTCTCTTGTATAGTGAGGGCTACCATATTTTCCAGATTTTCTTGGTTTTATTTCTACCATTCTCTTGTATAGTGAGGGCTACCATATTTTCCAGATTTTCTTGGTTTTATTTCTACCATTCTCTTGTATAGTGAGGGCTACCATATTTCCAGATTTTCTGGTTTTATTTCTACCATTCTCTGTATAGTGAGGGCTACCATATTTTCCAGATGATTTGATTTTCTGAAAATAAATTTAGGCTTATTTGGTAGTAGATCACCTATGGTTTTGTCATCTTTTAAGATGTCGAGTGTTTATTGATAATTAGGGATGGGCGAGCATGTTTGCCGGTACTCGGTGCTCGCCCAAGCATCTGAGTACTCGAGATGCTCAGCCCTCACTGAGTACCGGCGAGATGCTCGGACACATGCTCGGCTCCCCCTCCCTGCATATTGGCACTCTTTACAGAGCCAGCCCACATGCAGGGATCGGCTGCCATACACTGTAATGCCACATCCATGTTGGTTATGGCTTACAGTGATTGGCTGCCTGACAGCGTCATAAGGTCTATATAAGACCTGACGGCGCTCTGCTCATCATTCTGATCCACAGTCAGCTAGTGTAGGGAGAGGTGCTGCTGAGCTAGGGACAGATTTAGTGTGTGTCTTAGGTAGTATAGGTACTAGGTAGAGTACATAATCCATTTAAACAAACAGTCCTTTTCAGGACTAATCCAGCTGTATACAGGCAGAGTATATAGGCAGAGTATATAGCAGAGTGCGGTGCATGTAGCACAGGAGGCTCCATTCCAGTCACGTCTGGGGCTGGTGTAGCCGGTTACACATATTATCCATCTTTAAAAAAAAACAGTCCGATTCAAGATTAATCCAGCTGTATACAGGCAGTGTATATAGGCAGAGTATATAGCAGAATGCGGTGTGTATAGCACAGGAGGATCCATTCCAGTCGCATCTGGGGCTACGGTAGCCTGTTACAGATATTCCATCTCTAAAAAAAACAGTCCTTTACAGGATTAATCCAGCTGTATACAAGCAGTGTATATAGGCAGAGTATATAGCAGAATGCGGTGTATATAGCACATGAGGCTCCATTCCAATCATGTCTGGGGCTGGTGCAGCCTGTTACACATATTACATCTCTAAAAAAAACTGTCACGCACTTAGTTGGCGCTGACATTGCTGGATGCTGCTGTGTATGTGTTTGTCTTTAAGAGCTGCATGGTTGACGGTTGTGAGGGTCTTTGCCTCCTGTGTTGTACTCCAGAACTGCATTCACTAATAGGTTCAACTGCTGGTTGAGGGGTTAAGTGTGAATCAACTGAACTGCCCTCCCCCTAGACTTTAAGTAGCCTCTCCTTCCACCGGGTGGTACTGCTGGTAGAGTCTCACTCTATGTCTGGAAGCCGTGCTGTGCTGACCTGTGTGTTTATGTGGCTGAAGTCCTTTCCTTTGGAGTTGCTGTATCCCAGTTCTGTGGAGGGAGGTGAGGGGGAAATAGCGCAGGGCTGGTAGAGGAGTTTTAGGGAGAGGCTGGAGCCCAAACCTTCTTACCATCAGAGATACCTTCAGGATCAGGGCCACTCAGGGTTCCTAGACTAGGGTCAGATTAATTTTCCCTGGTCACCCTGCCCGTAACTGCCATTCCCTTATCATTATTCCCTACACCATGACAAAAACAGTCCTTTTCAGGATTAATCCAGCTGTATACAGGCAGTGTATATAGGCAGGCTATATAGCAGAGTGCGGTGCGTATGGCACAGGAGGCTCAATTCTAGTAACGTCTGGGGCTGGTGTAGCCTGTTACACATATATTATCCATCTATACCACTGTCGCACGGATTGCATATAACTTTGCACTAAATTCAGCCATTTCTACTGAGCGTAGAAGATATTGCCCTCCGTTTAAAATGTGCAAGACACGTACCAAGGGAAACTGGACGTGATAGTAATTGTGCATGCAGAGGCCGAGGCAGTGGGCAAGTTACTATTGTAAAACAAACACCCACATCTTCTCGCCCGACCTTCTTGTCCCAATTCCTAGGGGACCACATCATGCCACTATTAAACCCAGAGCAGTGTCAAAAGGTTGTTGGTTGGATAGTGGATAATGCTTCCAGTCAGTTTGCCACCACCACAACCATCCTGTCCTCCACACAGTCCAGTCTCAGTAGCCGTGAGTCTGGACTGCATATTCCTCACCCTGATCCACCTTCCACCCACCATGCCGAGTGCCCGGACAAAACTGATTCCACACTTGGACACTCTGAAGAGCTGTTCACTTTTCCATTTATAGATTCGGGCCTCTCGCCCGCTCCACTTGAAGGGGTGCAAGTGGAGATCGCATGTAGCAATGCCCAAATTTTTGAGCAGCCACAATCACATGAAGGCGACAGTGGGAAAGTGTCACAAGAGGTGGACGATAATGTGACACAATTACCAGAAAGTCAGGAGGATGAGCAGGGTGCGAAAGTGGTAGAGGAAGTGGTGCATGATATAGTAACTGACCCAACATGGCAGCAGGACATGGACAGCGAGGACAGCAGTGCACAGGGGGAGGGAGGTGTAGCACCCCAACAGGCAGGAAAAAGCAGTGTGGCGGCCGCAGACAGAAGATGGGCAACCATTCCCCCCAACACCAACACAATGGAAGTTGCCAGTACATCTGTTAGGTCTTTTCGAGTCTGGCTGTTTTTTAAAGACTCTGACGATAATCCCAAAAAGGCAATTTACACCACCTGCCATGCCAGCATCAGCAGAGGTGGCAAAACTACCAGCCTGACTACTACTAGCATGATCAGGCACATGGCAGCAAAACACCCAACTTTGCTGGCCGAAAACCAAGGTCCAGGAGCAATGTCTGTGGGTGACACCACTGCTTCTTCCACTGTTGTGCGTGCAAGCCAATAGTGCATGCAAAGATGCCTCCTGTCCGGCACCTGTCATTGCTCAATCTGAACTACCACCATCAAGAACCACATCCACGTCCTTGTCCCAGCGCAGTGTTCAGTTGTCAACACCCCAGTCCTTGTAACACAAGCACAAACACGCAGCCAACGCCCCACAGGCCTCACTATTGAATTTGCACATTTCGCAACTGTTTGCGCTTGAAATGTTGCCTTTTAGGCTAGTGGAGACGGAAGCATTCCGCAACCTGATGGCGGTGGCCGTCCCTCGTTACTCGGCCCCCAGCTGCCACTATTTCTCCTGGTGTGCCATACCGCTTTACACAAGCACGTGTCCCAGAACATTATCCGTGCCCTTAACAATGCAATTACCGCGAAAGTCCACCTAACCATGGACACGTGGACAAGTTCTTGTGGGTAGTGTGGTACAGGTCATTGATGGCACACTGGATTAACATAGTGGAAGCCGGGACCCAGTCGGACCTTGGGACGGAACTAGTGATGGGCGAATCCTAAATTACTCGGACTCGCTTGACTCTACCGAGTCCGAGCCCGGGACTCGCTACTCGTTGCGAGTCTAGCGAGTCCAATGTTAATGAATGGGGAAGCGAATAATAGCGAGTAATGTGTGATTTAAAAAGCGCAGATGTGTGTCGGAAAGCGCTCGCATTGCCGTGTCGGAAGCCCCACTGGCAACTGTATTTTGCTGCTGTCTCCGAGGCCAACGTCGCATGTGTTGGAGGCGAGGCAAGCGACTTTCTGCAGCAAACCACATGCTTTGTGCAAACAGGAAATAAGCCGACTCGAGCTTCCTGGCTGGACGCGCAGAAAGTCACAGCGAGGAAGCATGGCTCCTGTCGACACCCTGCAATTAATTGCTCTGGTGGAGGCTCGGCCCCTGCTTTGGCTGCCCACTGACCCTGCATATGGGGATAATGTCCAGCGGACTACGGCCTGGAGGGAGATCGCACAGAGCGTTTTCCCAACGTTTCATCGTTGTGGCCATGATGTGCAGAGCAATATGGGTGAGTTAAATGTGTTCACACGTTATATTGCATTTACCGTATATAGTCGTGTATAAGCCGACCCGTGTATAAGCCGACCCCCCTACTTTAGCCCCAAAAAAGTGGGAAACCATATTGACCGCCATTCTTGTATACAGCGGCTATCACTGTTAGACATCCCCCCAGCAGAGTATACAGCTCCACCTGCAGAGTATACAGGCCCCCCCAGTGTGTATATATGCCACCGATATTAGCGTATACAGCCCCCCCGTGGGTACACAGGTCCCCCAGCACTGGGTATACATGGCCCCCAGTGATTATACAGGGCCCTCATAGTAGGGTCTACAGCCCCCCCGTGGGTATACAAGACCCCAGCAGTGGGTATACAGGGCCCCCGTGGGCATACAGGGCCCCCATAGTAGGGTATACAGGGCCCTCAATGTGTTATAATGCGCCGTTGCATGGTTGCCTATATTTGGATGGGTTCACAATAGTACACTTAGTTTAAGGGCTGTTCCTCCTGGCTCTGAAGGCCAGGGGGTTGGGTGTATATAAATACCACTAATGAGCGGAGTCTGGTGCCCGCACTATTACATTCTCTATGCGTTGACATGTGCCCTGCCCCATTTGTGATTGTGGCCACGTGAGCTCAATGTCCGTAATGCTGTTGATGATGTTCCACACTGTCGTTTCCATGTGCCTTGTATACACATTTCACACACAACATGATTAAAATGTTATTGTTGATTTGTACACATACTTTTAGTGTTTCAAATGTTAAAGAGGTCTAAACCCGGTTTGAAATCATTTCACAGTTGACCACATTATGAAGCGCTGGAGGAGCTGCCGCGACCAATTTAAGCGGCAACACCGGAGGATCCTGGAGGGGGGCCCGGAAGCTGGTCACGGGATAATATATTGCCACTATGAACGGCTGTCATTTCTGGAACCGGTGGCCCGTATGCCAAGGTATGTGTCTGCCGCACTGTTGTTTACTATTATTGTTATTATTATTTTTTAATATAGCGCCATTAGGTTCCATGGCACTTTACATGAGGATAAGGGTTAACGACAAAAAACAGTCCATGAAGACAATCAGGTCATACAGGTACAAGAGGAGAGGACCCTGTCCACGAGGGCACACAATGTACGTATGAAGCTCTATAATGAGTGTGCTGGTTTACATACCCACACAGGGGTTTGTTTCTGCCATGGTGCAACACAATTCTATTACCTTTGGCAATGATCCAGGACATACACATTTATAGTCACATTGTGACGTTTGGACAAATAAGCAATGTTCTGCAGGGTGGTCAGACACAATGTTCCGTGACCTCACAATTAGCTATTATTGTTGGCATGTTTGTGGAACAAAGCCATGTTCTTCCTCCAATGGCCTCTAAGGTCTGTGGCCCTGTCTGGTTTGCCTGTCATAAGCCTCAGTTGTATCAGTTCCTAATGGCCTCGACTTGCATAAGGGCCACATACATCCCTACACATTTAGTTGTGGGTGTTTTTTTCGGCAAAATAACGTTGCAAGGATATACCCCTTTTGCACTAAACTGTTTGTACACCATCCCAGATTGCTGACACATTCACACACATTTCAGAACATACCCTGTATCACTACAAATATGTGTGGTTCAGTTTTCCCATGGGTTTATTTGGGGCTGCAAGGTGATGGTGTAGATATTAGGGCCCACATGTGAATTGTACTTTTTTTGTCGTTAACTCATGGCCACATTACGAATCCTCCGGAAAACATAGCGTATTAATGCTGTATTGAATCAAACTAAAGAGGGCCATATTTTAAGTGCAACAGCCTTTTATGTCCAAGGTCCTTTAGGAAACCCGAGGTTTGTCCTTGCTGTTCCCGTTTTTTTGTTCGGCCCCGTTGGAATAACTAAAACTGTCCATCTGTGCATACCACCTTGTTTGGCACCAACGATGTGTGACCTGCTGCTCAAAGACAACCCCATACTCTATGTCCATTACAGTCGTTTCAAATCCCAAGCCATCTGTTTGTTGTGTTTTATTTACCAAGACATTCCTGATTAGCATACATGGCAGCAACAAGGAGTGTAGGCCACTAACGCCAAATGCTCATGTGTCACCTATGCTGCAGGACTCCATTTCCTGTCTTGCTCACCTGCCCTATAGATCTGGGTTATGTGCATTGAGACCAAGGCCGTCCACACTGTGTGTTTTTGTGTCCATCTGATGGCAAAGAACCCTGAATAATGTGTTTGCCTGACAGTGTCAGGCTATAGCTTTGTCCACATAAAGTTTCCACAAAAAGTCAAAACATTAGTTGTGGCCACTAATATGTCTTCAAGTGACTACATAGCTGTCCTGCCTAAGTCAGGGCACAGTGTAATAGTGCAGACTAATTTTAAAATTTGTAATGTAATGGCAAAAAATCGTGGAGCAACAGTACCCACACATACAATATAGTTTGAGGCATGAGCCAAAAATGTCATTAATTTATTTGCTGCAATTCCATCTTAAGGGCAACAATGAAAAGACACAGAATACACAGATACACTGAGTCAAAAAAGCGTGCACATGTTATGTTTGGCCTATGGTTTTGTTTCCAAAGGCAACCCATTCACCAAATGTTTTTTATATTTACCCACAGAGCTGCTCACTTTCGGAGGCGGCGTTGGAACCCGCCACCACAGCTGCCTGAGGAGGGGAGGGAGGCCCCTCAACCCCCACGAGATGAGGAGGAGGGAGTAGCACCACCACCACCACCCCCGCCACCACCACCACCACCGCCACGCCACCACCACCACCACCACCACCACCACCACCACCACCTTTGGGGCCGCAGATACAAGAAGAGGAGGATGAAGGGCCACACCAGCGCCCTCCAGTGCCGACTGCCAGCAGCAGTGTGGGGAGTCACTGGAACCCCAGCAGCCCTGCTCTGATCCCGGGGGCACCACAAGACCGCAGAGGACAGTGTAGTGCTGACTTTGCCCGCAGTCTCATACCGTTCTTGGATGACATTCCATTCGAGAGAAGACTGCGGGCATGGTCAGCAATACACATTGTCCTCGATGCGTGTAGGCCCCCAAACCATCCTGGGCAGGTGTTTGATTTTTTGGAGGAGTGGCGGCTCAGCAGATCTAACATCCTGGACAGGGCCACACCCCGGGACAGGTATGTTGCGACCCAGAGGTGGTGTCCAAGAATCAGGGGCCTACCAAGCCAAGGCCAACCGGCCCAGATGCCCCAGCCTACAGGCTTCCAACCACTGGGTGAGGTACTGCATGGGGCCCTGGACCTACTCAACGACCAGGGTGATGGTGCCACGTTACAGCCAAGGCCGGAGGATGCGTCAACCTACCACCAGCTGTAGACCCCTTTTTTTTTTTTGTTTATTTTTTGTTCCTGTGCATTGCACAATTTCTTTGTTATGTTATTATTTGTTTTTACAAAGTTTAAACCCCAAAAAAAAAAAAAAAAAAAAAAAAAAAAATATTCTGACATCTTTGCCATTATGGCGAAATAATACCCAGTTGACAAAAACTGCTTTGTGTCTGTCTTTTTTGAGGGAATGGATGTGTAGGTTTTTTTTGTGGGTGGGCTTAAAGTCATCATCATTAGCAAGTACTTTACGGCCCGCATGGCGCATGAAGGCACCTTGGTTATTATGTGGAAAATCATGACTGCACATACAAATGTTGCTGACAAATAAATAGTGCCTGTGTTTGTGGGGGGGTTACTTAATGACTCGGTATGGCAACAACACTGGGAACACAGATGCGATAGGCTGGGACCTCTACTTGCAACAGAGCGCGTCTACGCGTTATCTCCGTAGCGTACAGTGGGACCCTTCGCCATGCTCCAGCAGGATCTTAGTACAAGCCACGTTTTCGATGCAGGCATAGGCCTGTTGCCACAAAAAATTAGCCCAAGGGGCGAGATCAACTCTATTTGGAAGTTGAGGAGGGCGCGTGGCCCATACTATTTGCTTGTCCTGAGAGCATAGTACAAGCAACGTATGCGATGCAGGTATAGGCTTGTAGCCTCAAAAAATTAGCCCAAGGGGCGAGATCAACTCTATTTGGAAGTTGAGGAGGGCGCGTGGCCCATACTATTTGCTTGTCCTGAGAGCATAGTACAAGCAACGTATTCGATGCAGGTATAGGCTTGTAGCCTCAAAAAATTAGCCCAAGGGGCGAGATCAACTCTATTTGGAAGTTGAGGAGGGCGCGTGGCCCATACTATTTGCTTGTCCTGAGAGCATAGTACAAGCAACGTATTGGATGCAGGTATAGGCTTGTAGCCTCAAAAAATTAGCCCAAGGGGCGAGATCAACTCTATTTGGAAGTTGAGGAGGGCGCGTGGCCCATACTATTTGCTTGTCCTGAGAGCATAGTACAAGCAACGTATTCGATGCAGGTATAGGCTTGTAGCCTCAAAAAATTAGCCCAAGGGGCGAGATCAACTCTATTTGGAAGTTGAGGAGGGCGCGTGGCCCATACTATTTGCTTGTCCTGAGAGCATAGTACAAGCAACGTATGCGATGCAGGTATAGGCTTGTAGCCTCAAAAAATTAGCCCAAGGGGCGAGATCAACTCTATTTGGAAGTTGAGGAGGGCGCGTGGCCCATACTATTTGCTTGTCCTGAGAGCATAGTACAAGCAACGTATTCGATGCAGGTATAGGCTTGTAGCCTCAAAAAATTAGCCCAAGGGGCAGATCAACTCTATTTGGAAGTTGAGGAGGGCGCGTGGCCCATACTATTTGCTTGTCCTGAGAGCATAGTACAAGCAACGTATTCGATGCAGGTATAGGCTTGTAGCCTCAAAAAATTAGCCCAAGGGGCGAGATCAACTCTATTTGGAAGTTGAGGAGGGCGCGTGGCCCATACTATTTGCTTGTCCTGAGAGCATAGTACAAGCAACGTATTCGATGCAGGTATAGGCTTGTAGCCTCAAAAAATTAGCCCAAGGGGCGAGATCAACTCTATTTGGAAGTTGAGGAGGGCGCGTGGCCCATACTATTTGCTTGTCCTGAGAGCATAGTACAAGCAACGTATTCGATGCAGGTATAGGCTTGTAGCCTCAAAAAATTAGCCCAAGGGGCGAGATCAACTCTATTTGGAAGTTGAGGAGGGCGCGTGGCCCATACTATTTGCTTGTCCTGAGAGCATAGTACAAGCAACGTATTCGATGCAGGTATAGGCTTGTAGCCTCAAAAAATTAGCCCAAGGGGCGAGATCAACTCTATTTGGAAGTTGAGGAGGGCGCGTGGCCCATACTATTTGCTTGTCCTGAGAGCATAGTACAAGCAACGTATTCGATGCAGGTATAGGCTTGTAGCCTCAAAAAATTAGCCCAAGGGGCGAGATCAACTCTATTTGGAAGTTGAGGGGCGCGTGGCCCATACTATTTGCTTGTCCTGAGAGCATAGTACAAGCAACGTATTCGATGCAGGTATAGGCTTGTAGCCTCAAAAAATTAGCCCAAGGGGCGAGATCAACTCTATTTGGAAGTTGAGGAGGGCGCGTGGCCCATACTATTTGCTTGTCCTGAGAGCATAGTACAAGCAACGTATTCGATGCAGGTATAGGCTTGTAGCCTCAAAAAATTAGCCCAAGGGGCGAGATCAACTCTATTTGGAAGTTGAGGAGGGCGCGTGGCCCATACTATTTGCTTGTCCTGAGAGCATAGTACAAGCAACGTATTCGATGCAGGTATAGGCTTGTAGCCTCAAAAAATTAGCCCAAGGGGCGAGATCAACTCTATTTGGAAGTTGAGGAGGGCGCGTGGCCCATACTATTTGCTTGTCCTGAGAGCATAGTACAAGCAACGTATTCGATGCAGGTATAGGCTTGTAGCCTCAAAAAATTAGCCCAAGGGGCGAGATCAACTCTATTTGGAAGTTGAGGAGGGCGCGTGGCCCATACTATTTGCTTGTCCTGAGAGCATAGTACAAGCAACGTATTCGATGCAGGTATAGGCTTGTAGCCTCAAAAAATTAGCCCAAGGGGCGAGATCAACTCTATTTGGAAGTTGAGGAGGGCGCGTGGCCCATACTATTTGCTTGTCCTGAGAGCATAGTACAAGCAACATATTCGATGCAGGTATATGCTTGTAGCCTCAAAAAATTAGCCCAAGGGCGAGATCAACTCTATTTGGAAGTTGAGGAGGGCGCGTGGCCCATACTATTTGCTTGTCCTGAGAGCATAGTACAAGCAACGTATTCGATGCAGGTATAGGCTTGTAGCCTCAAAAAATTAGCCCAAGGGGCGAGATCAACTCTATTTGGAAGTTGAGGAGGGCGCGTGGCCCATACTATTTGCTTGTCCTGAGAGCATAGTACAAGCAACGTATTGGATGCAGGTATAGGCTTGTAGCCTCAAAAAATTAGCCCAAGGGGCGAGATCAACTCTATTTGGAAGTTGAGGAGGGCGCGTGGCCCATACTATTTGCTTGTCCTGAGAGCATAGTACAAGCAACGTATTCGATGCAGGTATAGGCTTGTAGCCTCAAAAAATTAGCCCAAGGGGCGAGATCAACTCTATTTGGAAGTTGAGGAGGGCGCGTGGCCCATACTATTTGCTTGTCCTGAGAGCATAGTACAAGCAACGTATGCGATGCAGGTATAGGCTTGTAGCCTCAAAAAATTAGCCCAAGGGGCGAGATCAACTCTATTTGGAAGTTGAGGAGGGCGCGTGGCCCATACTATTTGCTTGTCCTGAGAGCATAGTACAAGCAACGTATTCGATGCAGGTATAGGCTTGTAGCCTCAAAAAATTAGCCCAAGGGGCGAGATCAACTCTATTTGGAAGTTGAGGAGGGCGCGTGGCCCATACTATTTGCTTGTCCTGAGAGCATAGTACAAGCAACGTATTCGATGCAGGTATAGGCTTGTAGCCTCAAAAAATTAGCCCAAGGGGCGAGATCAACTCTATTTGGAAGTTGAGGAGGGCGCGTGGCCCATACTATTTGCTTGTCCTGAGAGCATAGTACAAGCAACGTATTCGATGCAGGTATAGGCTTGTAGCCTCAAAAAATTAGCCCAAGGGGCGAGATCAACTCTATTTGGAAGTTGAGGAGGGCGCGTGGCCCATACTATTTGCTTGTCCTGAGAGCATAGTACAAGCAACGTATTCGATGCAGGTATAGGCTTGTAGCCTCAAAAAATTAGCCCAAGGGGCGAGATCAACTCTATTTGGAAGTTGAGGAGGGCGCGTGGCCCATACTATTTGCTTGTCCTGAGAGCATAGTACAAGCAACGTATTCGATGCAGGTATAGGCTTGTAGCCTCAAAAAATTAGCCCAAGGGGCGAGATCAACTCTATTTGGAAGTTGAGGAGGGCGCGTGGCCCATACTATTTGCTTGTCCTGAGAGCATAGTACAAGCAACGTATTCGATGCAGGTATAGGCTTGTAGCCTCAAAAAATTAGCCCAAGGGGCGAGATCAACTCTATTTGGAAGTTGAGGAGGGCGCGTGGCCCATACTATTTGCTTGTCCTGAGAGCATAGTACAAGCAACGTATTCGATGCAGGTATAGGCTTGTAGCCTCAAAAAATTAGCCCAAGGGGCGAGATCAACTCTATTTGGAAGTTGAGGAGGGCGCGTGGCCCATACTATTTGCTTGTCCTGAGAGCATAGTACAAGCAACATATTCGATGCAGGTATATGCTTGTAGCCTCAAAAAATTAGCCCAAGGGGCGAGATCAACTCTATTTGGAAGTTGAGGAGGGCGCGTGGCCCATACTATTTGCTTGTCCTGAGAGCATAGTACAAGCAACGTATTCGATGCAGGTATAGGCTTGTAGCCTCAAAAAATTAGCCCAAGGGGCGAGATCAACTCTATTTGGAAGTTGAGGAGGGCGCGTGGCCCATACTATTTGCTTGTCCTGAGAGCATAGTACAAGCAACGTATTCGATGCAGGTATAGGCTTGTAGCCTCAAAAAATTAGCCCAAGGGGCGAGATCAACTCTATTTGGAAGTTGAGGAGGGCGCGTGGCCCATACTATTTGCTTGTCCTGAGAGCATAGTACAAGCAACGTATTCGATGCAGGTATAGGCTTGTAGCCTCAAAAAATTAGCCCAAGGGGCGGGATCAACATTTTTAAAATTTATGCAAGGCACTTGAGCCAAACTATATGTTTTATTTCAGTTTGAGAAATGCCCACAATGCAGGCATAGGCTTGTTGCCTTAAAAAATTCAGCCAAGAGACTGTTTTGGATTGTCTGACATAATTCAACGGTCAAAAAAACATCACAAGTGCATGCATTATTCAAGTAACATTACTGACACTGATTGTGTAGTTTTGTTGTCATGCAGCAAGTGTAGCAGGAACATTATTTATCCAATTTTCTTAGCAGAGGGACATTGTTTATCCTTTGTGTCAGAAGAGGACATAATGTTTAAACCGCACTGAGCCAAACGTAACAAATTTGAAAATGTCCCTCTAGGTTTGGGTACTCTCGTCTGAAGGGGTTAAGAACTTTGATGATATCCAGTCCTTGTTAAACTTAATGAGAGTGAGTCTGTCGGCATTTTCTGTAGTCAGCCGTGACCTTCTATCAGTGACAATTCCCCCAGCGGCACTAAAAACACGCTCTGATGTCACACTAGCAGCTGGGCAGGCCAGCAACTCCAAGGCATACAAAGACAGCTCAGTCCAAGCGTGAAGCTTGGAAACCCAGTAATTAAAGGGTACAGAGGGGTCGGTTAAGAAGCTGGTAGTGTCACACACATACTCGTTCAACATGTTTGACAATGTTTGTCTCCTAGACAAGGGGACCGTAGGCACAATCCGTTGCAGATTGGAAGGTCTGTTGAACATCGCCCAGTTGGTGGACATCTTACCACCACCTCTTCTTGACAATGTGGCAGTTTGTGTTCGAACCAAAGGCTGCTGTGGCAAAGAGCTGCTTGTTCGTGGTATAGCGGAGTCAGATGGTGAAATTGACATTAAATTGTCAACCACCACACTTTTGAAATAATCCATCGTTAAGCCCCTTGGTGACTGCAACAGCAGCGATGGAAACTTGTCTTTGTAGCGTGGGTCAAGGAATGTTGACAACCAGTAGAGGTCGCTGTCATAGATGTTAATGACGCGTGGATCCTGGGACAGACATTGAGACATGAAGTCAGACATGTGTGCTAGGCTACAAAGACTCATGTCTTCTGTGTCACCAGACTGATGAACAATAGGCATCATGGTCTCAAAATCGGTCTCCGCCTCCTGCTCTTCAGCCCACCCATGCTGTACCGACATAAAACTGGGGTTGGGAGTTCCATCAGGGTGCACCTCAGTACCATGGAGAAATAAATCGTCTTCATCTTCCTCATCACTGTTTTGTTCTGCAGCCAATGTTGCCGGCTGAAATTGGCTTTGCTGGCTCTGATCCTGGATGTTAAAATGTGGATCCATAGCCCTCTGCTGTGCCCTCAATGATTCTGTTTTAAGATTCAGGAGAGAATCTTTAAGCAAACACAGCATGGGGATGGTGAGACTAATAATGGACTCATCACCGCTGACCAGTTTTGTGCAGTAATCGAAGTTCTCTAGAACCTCGCAAAGGTCAGCGATCCAGACCCACTCCATCGTACCAATGTGTCTTGTATTACTTCCTGGGTGACGGGCATGTTGCAGCTGATATTCCGCTATAGCCCTCTGCTGCTCATTGAACCTAGCCAACATATGGAATGTAGAATTCCATCGTGTGGGCATGTCGCAAATTAATCTGTGTTTGGGCAAATTAAATTGCTGTTGAAGGGCAGATAGATTTGCAAGTGCCGTTGATGAATGTCGGAAATGTCCGCAATTTCTACGCACCTTCTCTAGTAGATCAGATAACTCTGGGTAATTTTTCAAGAATTTCTGAACTACAAGATTCAGTACGTGAGCCATGCAAGGCACGTGTTGAAGTTTACCGAGCTTTATTGCTGCAACAAGGTTTCGTCCGTTATCACTGACAACAAGACCTGCTTGTAGTTGCAGTGGGGCCAGCCACTCATCTGTCTGTTGTTTAACACCTTTCCACAGCTCGTTTGCAGTGTGAGGTGTGTCACCTAGACAGATGAGCTTAAGAAGAGCCTGTTGTCGCCTGGCTGATGCAGTACTGCAAAGCTCCCAACTTTGACGTGATGTGGCGGACAAATCAGCAGTGGTCAAGGAAGTTGAAGACGCACATTGTGTTGTAGAAGTATATGAGGACGCGGACACCCGGAATGATGCTGTGCCCGCTATTCGTGGAGTTGGTAGGATCGCAGATATTCCACTATTACACTTTGGGACACTCTCGACAAGGTTGATCCAGTGAGCTGTCAGGGATATGTATCTGCCCTGTCCACAAGTACTTGTCCAGGTATCAGTTGTCAGGTGAACTTTTCCGCTCACAGCATTTGTCAGTGCACGCTTCAAGTTGTTAACCACGTGCAGATGTAGCGCGGGTATGGCAGTACGTGAAAAAAAATTGCGACTGGGGACAGTGTATCGTGGTGCTGCCACAGCCAACAACTCCCTAAAAGCCTCAGTATCAACAAGCCTAAATGGCAGCATTTCTACAGCTAACAGCTTAGAAATTTGCGCTGTCATTTGTCGAGAAAAAGGGTGTGTGGATGGGTGCTTCCGCTGCCTCTCATACAGCTGTGGAACAGACAACTGGACATTTGGCGCAGACTCACAAGTCACTTGACTACTGTCATATCTCTGGTCTAACGCAGCTTGTGGTGAGATCGTATGAGTAGGAGCTGCTGCATGAACAGTAGATGGTGAAGGACGATTCTGAAGTGGCATAACGGTGTTGAGGTCAGAAGGCCCTGATGTCGAACCCTGATGGGCCAACCACTGACTTGGGTGCTTAAGAGTCATGTGTTTTCGCATACTGCTGGTGCTCAAGTTTACTTTGCCCTGGCCTCTGCTCAGCCTGGCATAGCAGATGTTACATATAACCACATTTGGTACTGATGGGCTATCTTTGAAAAATTTCCAGACAATGGATGTTCGTCCTTTAGGTTGTGGTGTAGGAACTGAAGGATGAGTCTGGCCAACACAAACTGTAGACACATTTTGGCCAACTGTTCTTAAAGTTGGGGCAACAGTTGGTACAGTTTGTGCAACAGTTGACACAATTTGGGCTACTGTTGTCACAGCTTGGATTCGGGATAAAGGAGTAAGCCTGGGTGCTTTAGGCGGTGGTACATAACCACTTTCCTCCTCCTGGCTGCTCTGTTGGCTCTGCATGTCAAGTGTCCAGGTTGGATCAGTGGTCTCATCATCCACCCCCTCCTCCTCAAAGTCATCTGGATAACGTGACTGGTCAGGCTGGCCAGATGAGATGTGTGTCTCATCATCATCATCATCCTCCACCTCCTGAGACGGTCTATGGCTTTGTTGAAAGGGACGTTCTTCAGGACGAGGTGAATCCAAACTTTGTCCATAGATGGAATGTACGTCTGGTTCAAGTATCTGTTCAGGCAGTGACAAAGAAAGGTCCGGTTGTCTGAATGGCTGATAAGAACCAAATAAATCTTCCGAATGCCCAAGTTCACGGTCTAAATTTTCCTCCGTCTGGCGATGGCTTGAGGAAATAGGAAGATTTTGTGGATTAGATGACCCCGCGTTGTCAGTAGCGGCACTTGAATATGGTGTCAAGGATGATTGTGTGCTGCCAGAACCCGTGGTTGAGGTCTTGTCAGCCATCCAAGATGTTATTTGGTCTTGATCTTCCGCCCTCAAGACACGTTTCGGTTGAGTACTGGGAAATTTAGACAGCAGGAAGGTGGATCGATCAATCCTTGTCTGTCTACTTCTACCAGTGCCTTGTTGTTCACGACTGCTAGGGCCCCGACCTCGTCCCTGTCCCTTTGCAGACTGGTTTTTGGGAATTTGGTGTTTTTGGGACATTGTTGACAAATGCACAGCCACCGAGATGGAGTTAGGTGTTGCTGCAGGCGTCACTTACTGGCGGGTTAAGTGTGTGCTAACACTTGACAGTGAAGCACTACACTATTCCCTGAAAAAATTAGAAAGTGCGCACAGCCACCGAGATGGAGTTTGGTGTTGCTGCAGGCGTCACTTACTGGCGGGTTAAGTGTGTGCTAGCACTTGGCAGTGAAGCACTACACTATTCCCTGAAAAAATTAGAAAGTGCACACAGCCACCGAGATGGAGTTTGGTGTTGCTGCAGGCGTCACTTACTGGCGGGTTAAGTGTGTGCTACCACTTGGCAGTGAAGCACTACACTATTCCCTGAAAAAATTAGAAAGTGCGCACAGCCACCGAGATGGAGTTTGGTGTTGCTGCAGGCGTCACTTACTGGCGGGTTAAGTGTGTGCTAACACTTGACAGTGAAGCACTACACTATTCCCTGAAAAAATTAGAAAGTGCGCACAGCCACCGAGATGGAGTTTGGTGTTGCTGCAGGCGTCACTTACTGGCGGGTTAAGTGTGTGCTAGCACTTGGCAGTGAAGCACTACACTATTCCCTGAAAAAATTAGAAAGTGCGCACAGCCACCGAGATGGAGTTTGGTGTTGCTGCAGGCGTCACTTACTGGCGGGTTAAGTGTGTGCTAACACTTGACAGTGAAGCACTACACTATTCCCTGAAAAAATTAGAAAGTGCGCACAGCCACCGAGATGGAGTTTGGTGTTGCTGCAGGCGTCACTTACTGGCGGGTTAAGTGTGTGCTAGCACTTGGCAGTGAAGCACTACACTATTCCCTGAAAAAATTAGAAAGTGCGCACAGCCACCGAGATGGAGTTTGGTGTTGCTGCAGGCGTCACTTACTGGCGGGTTAAGTGTGTGCTAGCACTTGGCAGTGAAGCACTACACTATTCCCTGAAAAAATTAGAAAGTGCACACAGCCACCGAGATGGAGTTTGGTGTTGCTGCAGGCGTCACTTACTGGCGGGTTAAGTGTGTGCTAACACTTGACAGTGAAGCACTACACTATTCCCTGAAAAAATTAGAAAGTGCGCACAGCCACCGAGATGGAGTTTGGTGTTGCTGCAGGCGTCACTTACTGGCGGGTTAAGTGTGTGCTAGCACTTGGCAGTGAAGCACTACACTATTCCCTGAAAAAATTAGAAAGTGCACACAGCCACCGAGATGGAGTTTGGTGTTGCTGCAGGCGTCACTTACTGGCGGGTTAAGTGTGTGCTACCACTTGGCAGTGAAGCACTACACTATTCCCTGAAAAAATTAGAAAGTGCGCACAGCCACCGAGATGGAGTTTGGTGTTGCTGCAGGCGTCACTTACTGGCGGGTTAAGTGTGTGCTAACACTTGACAGTGAAGCACTACACTATTCCCTGAAAAAATTAGAAAGTGCGCACAGCCACCGAGATGGAGTTTGGTGTTGCTGCAGGCGTCACTTACTGGCGGGTTAAGTGTGTGCTAGCACTTGGCAGTGAAGCACTACACTATTCCCTGAAAAAATTAGAAAGTGCGCACAGCCACCGAGATGGAGTTTGGTGTTGCTGCAGGCGTCACTTACTGGCGGGTTAAGTGTGTGCTACCACTTGGCAGTGAAGCACTACACTATTCCCTGAAAAAATTAGAAAGTGCGCACAGCCACCGAGATGGAGTTTGGTGTTGCTGCAGGCGTCACTTACTGGCGGGTTAAGTGTGTGCTAACACTTGACAGTGAAGCACTACACTATTCCCTGAAAAAATTAGAAAGTGCGCACAGCCACCGAGATGGAGTTTGGTGTTGCTGCAGGCGTCACTTACTGGCGGGTTAAGTGTGTGCTAACACTTGACAGTGAAGCACTACACTATTCCCTGAAAAAATTAGAAAGTGCGCACAGCCACCGAGATGGAGTTTGGTGTTGCTGCAGGCGTCACTTACTGGCGGGTTAAGTGTGTGCTAACACTTGACAGTGAAGCACTACACTATTCCCTGAAAAAATTAGAAAGTGCGCACAGCCACCGAGATGGAGTTTGGTGTTGCTGCAGGCGTCACTTACTGGCGGGTTAAGTGTGTGCTAACACTTGACGGTGAAGCACTACACTATTCCCTGAAAAAATTAGAAAGTGCGCACAGCCACCGAGATGGAGTTTGGTGTTGCTGCAGGCGTCACTTACTGGCGGGTTAAGTGTGTGCTACCACTTGGCAGTGAAGCACTACACTATTCCCTGAAAAAATTAGAAAGTGCGCACAGCCACCGAGATGGAGTTTGGTGTTGCTGCAGGAGTCACTTACTGGCGGGTTAAGTGTGTGCTAACACTTGACAGTGAAGCACTACACTATTCCCTGAAAAAATTAGAAAGTGCGCACAGCCACCGAGATGGAGTTTGGTGTTGCTGCAGGCGTCACTTACTGGCGGGTTAAGTGTGTGCTAGCACTTGGCAGTAAAGCACTACACTATTCCCTGAAAAAATTAGAAAGTGCGCACAGCCACCGAGATGGAGTTTGGTGTTGCTGCAGGCGTCACTTACTGGCGGGTTAAGTGTGTGCTAACACTTGACAGTGAAGCACTACACTATTCCCTGAAAAAATTAGAAAGTGCGCACAGCCACCGAGATGGAGTTTGGTGTTGCTGCAGGCGTCACTTACTGGCGGGTTAAGTGTGTGCTACCACTTGGCAGTGAAGCACTACACTATTCCCTGAAAAAATTAGAAAGTGCGCACAGCCACCGAGATGGAGTTTGGTGTTGCTGCAGGCGTCACTTACTGGCGGGTTAAGTGTGTGCTAACACTTGACAGTGAAGCACTACACTATTCCCTGAAAAAATTAGAAAGTGCGCACAGCCACCGAGATGGAGTTTGGTGTTGCTGCAGGCGTCACTTACTGGCGGGTTAAGTGTGTGCTAACACTTGGCAGTGAAGCAGCACACTATTCCCTGAAAAAAATTATTAAGTGCGCACAATTAGTCGCAGAAGTAGGTGGCGTACGTGCTATTTGCAGCTAGGAGAGCAGCAACGCACTGTTCTGTCACAGACAAAATAACGCTGAAGGGGTTTTTAGGACCCAAAATCTATCAGCTGGCAAAAAATTGTAAATAGTACCTCAGCTAAGCTTCTCACTTCAGCTATTAGAACAGCTGAGTGAGTAAGCGAAGCTATGAGGTCGCTCCTGTGAACACTGTAAAGGCTGCAGCTCCCTGCTTCCCTGCCTGCCTACAGTGTCACAGTACACAGTACTCCTCTGTCCTCCTGCTAGCTCTCACAAGAGCTGTTTGGGGTTAATATAAGGAATCTTGAAGTTCCCTACACTCACTGACAATCCCTATGATCTGCTCCAGAATCTACCTCACCCTGTTCTAGCTCAGATCTTCAGAGAAATGTGCTCAAAATGGCGGTGGCAAGGCTTATATACAGCCTTGCCTGTCATCGATGACATAGCCATCACGATGGACAGAAGCCAATCATAGTAATGCCACAAGAAGAGGGCTGTGGCATTACTGAATAAGATTGGCTAACATCCTTGTCCATCTTCACAAGTTTGTCTGACCTAACACGCTAGGCTGTCTCGGAAGATTTGTCGGAACATAACAGATTCTGTATTCGCGAGTCCCGAATACAGAATACAGGACTCGGATTCGTAGACTCGCTAGGATTCGCTAGGAGTTGCTACGACTCGCTCGGAATCGCTACTTACAGCGGGTATCCGTGAAGCGGTGCCATTCTCTAAACGATTTGGGGGAGATTCAAGCTACATAGCGATGTGATATAGCGAGTCTCGCTAGTAAAACTAGGATTCCCATTTACTTGCATTGGACTCGCTACTTTGCGAGTCCTCGCTGGGAAACTCGCCGAGTAGCGAGTCCTGCGAGTCCCTTACTACTCGCCGAGTAACGAGTCCTAGCGAGTAGATTCGCCCATCACTAGACGGAACATGTCCTCCCGATGCCAAGGTTTGTGGCCTTAACTCAATAGGGGTTGCCCCCACAGTCTACAGTTCCTGCACGTCTTCCTCCTCAACCTCCTCATCAGCTTCTACATTGGTCAGAAGCTGGAAACACTGCAGCACTACCTCGGCCAAGCGGCAACAGGCTGTGCTGAAGCTATTAACAAACCGGTGACAAATCGGGTGACAAATCGCACAATGCTGAAGAGTTGTGGACAGCTTTGAAAGATCAGGCAGATCTGTGGCTCACACCGCTGAACCTACAGCCAGGCATGGTCATGTGTGACAATGGCCGGAACCTGGTGGCGGCTCCGAGGCGAGACGAGCTCACACATGTACCATGCCTGGCCCGTGTGCTCAACCTCGTGGTTCAACGGCTTCTTAAATCCTACCCAGAGCTGTCGGATCTGCTTGTCAAAGTACGCCGCCTGTGTGCCCATTTTAGAAAGTCACCTACTTCTTTGGCCTTTCTAACATCAGAAGTGGACATGGATGTCCGACATATGTACGATCCTCCAAAACTTTAAGGACTCCACCAAGATGGTGAGCGGCGATGACACCATAAATAGTGTCACCATCCCACTTCTCTGTCTTCTGAAACACTCTGCTCGTGCAGCACGATGAGATGGAGCAAGGAACCATACAGGGTGATTACACACAGCCCAGCCTCATCTCATCCCAACGTGGATTGAGGGATAATGAGGAGGAGGAGGAGGAGGAAGAAGAACAGGGGCTAGTTTCATGCACTATCGATGGTACTACCTGCACAACTGTCATACCATCTGTTTAGTGTGGATGGCCAGTGGACAGGGAGGAGGAGGAGGAGAGCATGGTCAGTTGTCCTCTTGGTGAGATGCTATCTAGAAAAAACATGTAAATTATAAAATATATCTGCTGCAACACCACACACTATAAGATATATTAAATAGCCATGCTATTCATTGTTAGCCAGTATGCTGTCTGCACAGCTAATACTGATGTAAAGAAAGGGACATCGCAGAAATTGCTTGAAAATATAAAGAAACTTGAGAAGACTTAGCTTTAGCTCTAGCTAGCATCTCATTGAAAGGTGATGCCGGTCATTTATTTAATTATTAGTATTACTATTTTTTGACTGTGCAGTGCACCCTTCCCCTGCCCTGTAGGGATGCTGAGCCCTCCATCTTGTTGTAGCCAGGCCCAGGACATACCCTCAAGGTTGGTTTTAGTTGCATACAGAGGCATAAAAACTCACACATGCAGCATTATACCGCTAGAGAGGCACACGGTTAGGACCCTATAAAATGAGAAGCACCTTGGCGCGGTTATCGGGCACTTTCGCAGTGGCCACTGCTAAACCTAAGTCTTCTCAAGTTTCTTATATTCTCAAGCAGTTTCTGCAATGTCCCTTTCTTTTCATCAGTATTAGCTGTGCAGACCGCTTTGCTATGCATTGTTAGCCAGTATTCTATTTCATATATCTTATAATGTGTAGTGTTGCAGCAGATATATTTTATAATTTAGTCCTCTTGGTGAAGACACGAAGTCTTGCCTGCTACCAGTCTGGCGCGCATTGCTGAGTTTATGTTATGCTGCCTTTCCCATGACCCTCGCATTCTCAAAATGTTGGGTGACACTCATTACTGGTTGGCTACACTTTTACACCTATGCCACAAGGAGAACTTTATATATCTCTCATTCCCGAGGCAGAGAGGTCTACAAAAATAGGGCAGTACCAGAAGGCATTTATGGCAGAATTATTTAAAAATTCCAATCTTAAAACGCTGGCGGCAGAGGTCACAGTTCAGTGGACAACCAAGAGTACAGGCGAGAGAGACACAACTCCAATCCAGCAGAGGCAGGAGAACGCTGTCAAAGTTCTGGGAGAGTTTTCTCAGCCCCTCCCATGGCACAGGCCCCGAGGCGCAGAGTACTATCCCAAGGAGTGCAAAGTTTGGAAAGATGCTGAAGGAGTACCTTGCCGACCGTTTCAAAGTCCTCTGTGATTCCTCTGTGCCTAATAATTATTGGGTATTCAAGCTGGACACGTGGCATGAACTGGCTCTCTATGTCTTGGAAGTCCTGTCCTGTTCTGACGCTAGCGTTTTGTCAGCCCTGGTTTTTAGTGCTACAGGGGGAATTATTACTGTTAAGTGCACTCACCTGTCAACTGAAAATGCTGACAGGCTGACTCTTATTAAAATGAACAAGGGCTGGATTGGGCCAGACTTTTCAACACCACCAAATGATAGTGTGGCACCCCTGTGGGGGATTGCCACAGGACCCACCAGTGCAGGGAGGGATATACACCTTGGCACCCAACACCTTCCACCCCAGACCTGGAGGGGGAGCACCACTGGATGTCCTTAAGCCAGATCCCCTATAAATATCCAGGCCTAAGGGGAGGAGCCAGTTAGTCAGTCAGTCAGTCAGTGAGCAGTCTGTCAAAGGTACTGGAAGGAGCTGGTTGCTGGGACCAAGCCAGGCCCAGAACTAGGAAACCTGACACAGCTGTGCAACTCCTTAGGGAGAGGGACGGAGGCCAGTGGAAGAAGTAGGAAGAAAGAAGAAGGGAACATATCTGGTATCCCTTTAGCCCACTCGGACACCGGAGTCCAAGCCTGCTATACTGTAAAGGTAGCAGAGAAAGCCTGGACAGAACAGGAGGATCTAGTCCCCCTGAAGTAAAGCAAGTGAGACACCAAACCTGACCAAGCATAGGACCAGGGACCCAAGTAGAGAATAGGGATCTCCACTAAAAGGTTCTCATTGTCGGTTGTGGAGTAACATCCTGAGAAGGAGAAAGAGCAGCAGGTTTAGCTCCAGGCAGAACTTACCCCAATCACTGCACACACTAGTAGAGGAGGCCTCACAACTCTCCAAGGTGAACGTCCCAAACTGCACTGAAACCTGGTTACCCTCCTGGACCGTGCCTGTTACCGGACATCAATAAAAAGGTACCGAAAAAGAGACTATAGTTTGTGTGTGTGCCTGCTTCACCACTGCCGCCTGCAGCGTTCACAACAGAACCGCTACTACTACTCCCCTCATCCACCCCACTGCCTGAGGTAAAGCCCCACCTGTGGGTAGCTGTACTACCAAAGCTGCATCTACATCACCTCAGCGGATGGCTTCAGCGCTGGTAACCCTATTACCCGGTACCACAGGTGGCATCACGTTACCATTCCCCCCATCATCATCACCCTCACCCCTGCCACTGAGTCCAGGGCACAGAACCGGGAACCGACCAGCCGTGATCCCCACTGAAGTAACCCCCTGTCCCGATATCCGAGTACTCCCTACCCTGTCGACCGACTTAGTTCTGGCGTCACGAACAGGATCCCATGCCCGGTAAAACAGGTACTGTGTGCTTAAAATAGACCTTATTGACTGTTTTGTGAACTGTAAAATTGGGCCACCATTGCTGCGCCACAGAGCGGGAAGAGCGTCGCAGCTGGAAAAAGCATGAAGATAAGCCCTGCCCCTCCGCTCTGCCGAAGATCAACGAAGTGAGGTGTCTAGATCTGGAAATACCCAAGGTGCTTCACTCCCCTGTAGAGCCGCCAACTACCAAAAAAGTTTGCCTCACCGGCTGGCAGCGGTTAACTAGGGGGGCACCACCATGAGTGAAATGGACGATGTACAGGTCCCTGACAGAGGGAATGTCGGGAACGCAGCACCAGCTGGTCCCGCAGCCGGTGTGGGAGCCGTAGCACCCAGAGCAGTGGCCCTGATAATGCCGGTAGCCTTGCCGTACATACGGGCGCAAAATGGTTGTCGACCTACGAAGGTAAGCCCGGTACCTTAGCAGCCTTTAAACAAAAGATGTGTGCAGTGCTGGACATGTATGCTATGACAGAAAAGCAGTGAGCCGCCGTTGAGCTGGGACAATTAACAGGCCCCTAGAGGTCGAGTCTTGGAGCTATGCTGACAGAGACTCTGTAGCAAAAGTATTTGACAAGCTCAAAGCTGTTTTTGAAAACGCACACAGTCTGAACTAAGGATGATATTCTACCAATGCAAACAGAGACCACAAGATACCATCAGAGACTTTGCCTTACGCTTACAAGGGGCACTCCGGTCCTTAAAACAGGTAGACCCGGCAAGTATGCTAGAGGAAGATAAAATTCTTGCAGGACAGTTTATGAATGGATTGAGGTTCCACCGCCAGGGTACACATGTGGGTCTTAAGGTACCGCCACACGCGGCAATTTTGCTAGCAATTTCACTGGCAATTTGCTGCTTGCAGTGAAATCATGGACACATTGTTCCATTTGTACATGGCAACAAAAAAAAATTGACGAATCTACAAATTGCCGCATGTGACGGTACCTTTAGATCATCCTGATGTGAACTTTAATACTTTAAAAGACTGAGCTATAACCATGCTACGAGACCCACTGCCTGCAGAACCTGCAACCCAATTCTGGCAGGTTAACACCTCTTCCATAGACTTTGAACCTACTCCCAAAGACCCTGCAAAGGCAGTAGGGCAAGCTGTAGCAACCAACCCTAAAGATGACCTACTATCCAGGTGCTGCAGCTAACAAAAAATATAGACTATGTGTTAAAGCTCTTGCAAGCCAGGCCGGGGGCACAACCACCAAGCAGAATACAGCTAACTGATTGACTTGAGGGTGTACCGTGGATGAGGAGGAAGCCCATGTTGCCCGTTCAGGGGACCAACAAGTCACCCGTTCAGGGTACCAACGCACTATTCCGACGCAGAGCCATCGACCACACGGATCTTCAGGATAACCCATCTGCCTTCACTGCAACAAACCAGGCCACTTCAAAGAGGATGTCCTTTAAAATCGAGATTCCTGGGTCCGAGAGCCAATCCCCAGGAGTAAGACGACAGGGCCCATATGACTGGCATAGTCGGTACGTGGGAGGCCGTCCGTACCTCAACATTATGCTAGATGGAAACCCTACATCAGCCCTACTGGACACCGGGTCACAAGTTACCACCATCCCACATATCCTTTACAAAAATTTTGGTCTGATACTGATCTTAGACCCCCAGACCCTAACTTTGTCATTCTTGCAACTAATGGACAACCACTGACTCAGGTGGGGATTAGAGAAGTGACAATAAAGCTGGGAATAAAAATATCGCCAAGCTGATGGAAGCTCTACAGGTGCAACAGAGTCAACAGCAGTGCCAAGATCCCAGCCCTGACCTCAACCGCTGATTCGACTTGCTGACAGTCCGGAGGATGTACCCTGGATGAGAGCGAAGCAAGCCACAGCATACAGAGGGAGAACCACCGACCATACAGCTCCACTGGGGAGCCCCTCTGTCTTCGCTGTAACCGAACCGGCCACATTGCCAGGAGCTGTCCTTTAAATGGGCAGTCTTGGGGGTGGGGCCAAACCTCAGGAATAGATCAACAGGGCCCAGCCACCTGGTACAAGACCTTCATCAGGACAGAGGCCGTTCCTGTCCATTGTACTAGATGGCATCCCGACACTGCTCTGCTGGACACCGGGTCACAGGTGACCACCATCCCCTATATCCTTTATAAAGAAGTACTGGGCTGATGCAGAACTGAAACAGCCTGACCTAGACTTTACCCTCAATGCATCTAACGGTGAACCAAATACCGTAATGGGGGTTAAGGAAGTATCAATAAAGGTGGGGAGGGTGGAATTGCAGAACCAAGGGGTCATAGTCGTAGCAGAAACTAGTAATGCAAATGACCCATATATAATACTAGGCACAAATGTTGTTAGAAATGGCATGGGAGAAGTTTTGTCTTTGCTTCAACAGATTGCAGATACTGCCAAACCTGGTCAGAGGAAGGTCCTTCAGCATGA
The DNA here is from genome assembly GCA_033576535.1 of Allobates femoralis. Classification (NCBI taxonomy): domain Eukaryota; kingdom Metazoa; phylum Chordata; class Amphibia; order Anura; family Aromobatidae; genus Allobates; species Allobates femoralis. The sequence goes on along the minus strand of JARQOC010000005.1, from coordinate 241,742,955 downwards.
AATGAGCCCTCCTGCACCATCAATAGTTAACAATTACAGGTGGCGAAATTGGTACTGCATGGGTGACAGACCCGTTTCCTATTTGATTCCCCCAATGAGTGAGATGATGATTTGGTTTCGAGCAGCTATAGGTCTGAGAGGGCAGGACTATCAGCCATTAGTGGAGCCCATCAGCACAGAGCACATACCTACACTCTTGACAGCCAGGAGGGTGGTTGACGTACACAATGGGAGAGTACCTGTTCGCATCTTAAATTGTGGCAGTGAAGATGTTAAATTACCCAGGTATGCGACCGTTGCTAAATTGTACACAGTCAGCAACAATGAGATCCAAACAGTGGGACCCATACCCCATACCAAAGGGGCAAAACCTGATCAAACAACAGGGCCACTGGAGGACTGGTGTCAGCAGCTCCATGTCGGAACTGACACCACTCCTGTGTACGAAAAGCAAGGTGTTTACCCGGTAGTCAGAGAATTTGAACAAGTCTTTAGTAAGCATTCACTTGACTTTGTAGGATAAAAGGGATCAACATCATATCCCCACAGGTACACATCCACCAATCAAGGAGCGGTACAGGCCTATTCCACCTGCACATTATCAAAAAGCCAAAGAAATGTTACAGGACATGAAGGACGCAGGGGTTATACGAGATAGCTGTAGTCCCTGGGCAGCCCCATTAGTCTAGTCAGGAAAAAGGATGGCAGTACGAGAATGTGTGTAGACTATAGGCAAATAAACCGCATAACACACAAGGATGCTTACCCGTTACCTCATATAGAGGAATCCTTAGCTGCGTTGAAGTCTGCCAATTACTTTTCTACCTTAGATCTCACGAGTGGGTATTGGCAGGTGTCCGTAGCCAAGGAAAACTGTGAGAAGACGGCATTCACGACACCTATGGGCCTATGTGAATTTAACAGTATGCCCTTCGGACTATGTAATGCACCCGGAATCTTCCAGAGGTTGATGGAGAGTTGCCTGGGACATAATAACTTTTAGACGGTACTGCTCTACCTGGATGACGTGATCGTGTACTCTAAGACCTATGAGGAACACGTAGCCCATGTAGCAGAGGTGTTTGAAGCTCTGGCCAATTACGGGATGAAGCTGAAACCATCCAAGTGCCACCTGCTAAAGCCAAGAGTACAGTACTTAGGACACATGGTCAGTGCCGAAGGCGTGGCCCCTGATCCAGACAAGATGACAGCTATCAAGGAGTGGCCAGAACCCAAGACCCTGAATGAAGTACGTCAATTCCTGGGATTGGTGGGCTACTATAGGAGGTTCATAAAGGAACCAAGAAGGCTGCTCCCCTGCAAGACCTCCTAGTAGACCAACCCACGAAGGGCAAGTCTAAGGATTCTCCGTTGAGGTGGGGCAAGGAACAAGAGGAATCGTTCCAGACGCGAACTACAACCTGCCATTCCTGCTGTACACGGATGCCAGCAATGTGGGACTCGGAGCTGTCCTTTCTCAGAGGCAAGAAGGCAAGGAGAGGGTGATTGCCTATGTCAGTAGGAAGCTGCGCCCCACGGAGAGGAACCCAGAGAACTACAGTTCCTTCAAGCTGGAATTTCTGGCCTTGGTGTGGGCTGTCACAGAGAGGTTTAAACACTACCTGGCCTCTAGCAAGTTTACAGCCTACACGGATAACAATCCGCTGACCCACCTGGAGACTGCAAAGTTGGGAGCCATGGAGCAGAGATGGATGGCCTGATTGTCCAACTACCAGTTCACCATCAAGTACCGGGCTGGGCACCAGAATGGAAACGCAGATGCCTTATCCAGAATGCCTCATCTGTCAGAAGAGGGCGTAGATGAAGACGAGCTAGAAGAAGTGGAGTTACCTGCCTTCCATCAATTGAGATTAACTTAGTGCCAACAAACCCCTAAAGACCCCTCTGCAAGAATGGTGAACCCGCTGCCCCACTTTGATTGGAAGGACGTGCAAGACAATGACCCGGCTGTCAGTTTGATACAACAGCTGATAACTCAGAAGTCAGCAAAGCAGCCAGAAAATCCCCAACCAGAAGTCAAACATCTGTGGAGCGAGCGGAGCAAGCTGTTCATTTACCAGGAGAAGCTCTGCCGGAGGCACATCAACCCAAGGACAAACGAGATGGTCTGGCAAATCATCATGCCAAAGTCAGAAGTCCAGATGGTCTTAAACGCCTACCACAACCAGACTGGCCACTTTGGGTGGAAGAAACTGGAGATGCTACGGAAAGATAGGATCTTTTGGGTTGGCATGCGTGCATCCATTGAAAGATGGTGTAAGAACTGTGGACCCTGCAGCCTTAGAAGAAAAGACATACAGAGCCAGAAAGCACCGCTCCAACCCATAGTGACGAAACAGCCTTTGGAAATAGTTGAATTGGACCACGTAAAACTGACTCCCAGTAGATCTGGCTACACCAACCCGTTGACCATGGTAGACCATTACTCGAGATTCCTGATAGTTGCCCCCGTAAAAGACTTGTAGATCTGGAGGACAAAGTGCAGTTGTGTCCGCGCTGCCGTCAAAAGGATCACCTGAGACCAGAGAGATTCTGGGCTGAATTGTGTCTTTATTCTTCCGACACGTTTCAGAACCTTCACCTGGCTCCTTCCTCAGGGACATTCAAGTTGCAACTGACAATACTTTCTATTTATACAGAACCTAAAACCATGTTTCTGCTGAATCACAGTGACATCACACTCAGGGTGGAGACTGAGTCATGTGATCATTCTTTTGTAAACAAACAATTACCACTGAATGCATTTAGTTACAATACATGAAAAATATTTGGATAATGAACATAAAACAAAAAAGAAAGATCAACAAGGCATAGTCCTCTTTTTTTCTTTAAAAACTTACAAAATAAGCAGCAACTAGTCAGATTGACTAAATGTATGATTGGGGAATCGAGCCATTATGTGTGTAGTGGAAAAAAGGAGGAAAAACAAAGAGCTGATAATTCTCAAGGAGCCACTTGTGGAATTGCAAAGACTAGGTGATATCAGTGAGGGTGGACAATCACTTCAAATGACCCTAAAATATCTGGATATTGTGCTTGTAATGTTATTTGTCCTAGTGTACAGTATAAAAACCTCAACGAAAAAGGATGAGAGAAATGGTGTAGGCCATTCAGCCATAATGAGGAGTGATGTTCTCATCTAGCAATCTATTGTTTGATGCAGATTTAAGTGTAGCTATTCTGTGGACAAACTAAGTCTGTGTATGGGGAAGGGTAAGGAGCTTTGTCTGAAGCTGTGATGAGTGCAGGAGAACTGAGATCGAGACCCCCGTCAACCAGAAAGACAACATACAAGGAAATAAATAGAGTGCAGAGGTGAAAGATTTAGTAAAGAGAGATAGGCAAAAAGGCTGAAAATAGATATATGTAATATATTCATAAAATTGTGATGTATATGTGTACATTATTCTTTTGGAAATGTTATTATTGATGAAATCCTTTTGATTAAACTATTCATATATTTGTTTCTAGGGAGGATTGATATATCTGGAAAAAAGTTATGAAGCCGTCAGCCTATGCTTTATGACTTTGATGGATTGGACCAATACAGAAGAATCTTAGTGTTGATTATATTATCAAAAAGTTAATCAATGTGAAACCATAATATTAATCTATCATAAAAAATAATAAATAAAAATGAATAAAAATGAACATGATGTATTCTTGATTAGTAAAGCCCTGATCGATTAATTGGATGTCTATATAAAGGTTGAACATGTATAGCCCATTCAAATCTGTTGAAATTTTTTTTTAAAAAATGTATTACTATAAATATATATATATATATTTATTACTATAAAAAATAAATTAAACTCATTAAAATGAAATATTTATTCCTATAAAGGTAAAATGGAATCTTTATAATAAAAAATGGAGTATGAATAATAAAAACTAAAATTTATCTATAATCATTTTTGTGTTTGAAAGTTAATTGTATCAATTTCTATATGTTTATTAGTTCATGTTTAAAATGGTGATTTGAAGTAAAAAAGCCCCAAAAAACTATATTATAAATAATGCACAGAAAACATGGGTGAGTCAAAAATAGGAAACACCCAATGGAGATAAAGACCACAAAAAAACCTCGATCCCTTTGGTAACGGGTGAGGGTCGAGCTGATGGAACTGTAGACTTATGGTGATGTTCAGAAGAAGAGTTAGATTGAGAGCAGAGGACCCCAGTGTGATATGCGTAAAAAAATTACATAATTAATAAGAAGAAGGTTGCTATTGTACTAGAGGTTCTTGGAAAATTTGTAATTCTGTAAAAATTATTTACCTATCTACTCTATAATTGCCGTAGGCATTTTTGTGTTGGACCCCGAAATCGCCGTGGCTTTGTCACTCTGTGACGTCACCACGAGCGAAGCATTGCCCGCGAGGCCATTGCGACTCGCTGGTTGAGTGCGAGCAATGGCCGCGAAGCGGCCATTGCGAGTAGCTGGCCGAAAATCGAACCAGAGGTTCGGCTACAAAGTTAGCAATTTATCGCTCATGTAGCGCGAGCAATGGCCGCGAGGCCATTGCGAGTCGCTGCCTGAGCCGCGATTACTTGCCGCACCTGCCGCAAGTCCCCCTATACTTTCTATGGAAATTACCGCAACCGCTCCGCAAGTGCCGCGATTGTCGCATAACCGTTACACTTGCGGCGCGGTTGCGGTAATCCCCATAGAAAGTATAGGGGGACTTGCGGCAGGTGCGGCAAGTGCGGTTTTGCACTTGCGGCAGGTTTGCCCTCGAAAAAACCCGCGGCTGACTGCGCTGTTGCTGGGTGGCGACACTTTTTGCCTACCAATCACTATACTCCCCCGCTGCCATTTTATAGTGTTTACTTTTACTTTTCCTCACAAATCATTCCTGCCTTGGTGATCCTGTGGGACGGACGTCGGAAAACCAGTGCTGGAACCTCATCCCTACAATATCAGCTAAGATATCTTTTTTGGCCAATATAATCGATTATTAATTATTATTAATTATTAATATTATTATTAGTGTTAATATTAATTATTATTATTAATCGATTATTAATATTATTATTATATTGATATATTCATAATTATATATATATATATAGATATATATATATATATATATATATAGATAGAGATATATAGATATAGATTAATATATATATATATATATATATAGATGTCATATTATATATATGTATATGATTAGTATATATATATATATTGTATATTAATATATATATATATATCTAATTATATATAATATATATATATATATATATATATATATATATATATATATATACACATTATAATAAATTGTAATATATAATATACATTATTTATTTAACCTTCCTAGCGGTATTCCCGAGCCTGACTCGGGGTTAACATTCACTGCCAGAAGTGGTAATCCTGAGTCAAGCACGGGCTTACCCGCGGTCGCGGCAGATGCGGTGAAAGAAACGCATCTGCCGCACTTGCGGCGCGGTTGCGGTAATTGCCATAGTAAGTATAGGGGGACTTGCGGCAGGTGCGGCAAGTGCGGTTTTGCACTTGCGGCAGGTTTGCCCGCGAAAAAACCCGCGGCTGACTGCGCTGTTGCTGGGTGGCGACACTTTTTGCCTACCAATCACTATACCTCCCCCGCTGCCATTTTATAGTGTTTACTTTTACTTTTCCTCACAAATCATTCCTGCCTTGGTGATCCTGTGGGACGGACGTCGGAAAACCAGTGCTGGAACCTCATCCCTACAATATCAGCTAAGATATCTTTTTTGGCCAATATAATCGATTATTAATTATTATTAATTATTAATATTATTATTAGTGTTAATATTAATTATTATTATTAATCGATTATTAATATTATTATTATATTGATATATTCATAATTATATATATATATATAGAGATATATATATAGATATATATATATATATAGAGATATATAGATAGAGATATATAGATATAGATTAATATATATATATATATATAGATGTCATATTATATATATGTACTAGCTGTGAGCCCGATGCAAATGCATCGGGATTCTAGAACGTGGCAATATTATTTGCATTAATAGCATTATTATTACCATTAATAGCATAATTATTAGCATTACCAGCATTATTATTAGCATTAATAGCATTATTAATAGCAATAATAGTACTAATAATAGTATTGTTATTAGTATGAATAGCATTATTACCATAAATAGCATTAATAATAGCGTTAATAGCATTATTATGAGGAGTAATAGCATTATTAGCATTAATAAAATTATTAATAGCATTAATAGAATTAAAAATAGCATTAATAGCATTATTAATAGGATTAATAGCATGATTATTAGCCTTAATAGCATTAATAGCATTAATATTAGCATGAATAGCATTAATAGCATTATTAATAACATTAATAGCATTATTAATAGCATTAATAGCATAAATAATAGAATTAATAGCATAAATAATCGCATTAATAGCATTACTATTAGCATAAAGAGCATTAATAGCAATATTATTAGCATGAATAGCATTTTGAATAGCATAAATAGCATGATTATTAGCCTTAATAGCATTATTAATCGCGTTAATATGATTATTATTAGCATTATTAGCATTAATATTAGCATTAATAGCATAATTATTAGCATTCATAGCATTATTATTAGCAGTAATAGCATTATTAATAGCATTAATAGAATTAATAATACAATTATTAGCATTAATATTAGCATTAATAGCATTAATAGTATTATTAATAGCATGAAAAGCATTATTAATAGCATTAATAGGATTAATAGCATTATTAATAGCATTATTAATAGCATTAATAGCATAAATAATAGAATTAATAGCAGAAATAATCGCATTAATAGCATTACTATTAGCATAAAAAGCATTAATAGCAATATTATTAGCATGAATAGCATTTTGAATAGCATAAATAGCATGATTATTAGCCTTAATAGCATTATTAATCGCGTTAATATGATTATTATTAGCATTATTAGCATTAATATTAGCATTAATAGCATAATTATTAGCATTAATAGCATTATTATTAGCAGTAATAGCATTATTATTAGCATTAATAGCATTATTAATAGCATTAATAGTATTAATAATACAATTAATAGCATTAATATTAGCATTAATAGCATTAATAGTATTATTAATAGCATGAATAGCATTATTAATAGCATTAATAGGATTAATAGCATTATTATTAGCATTAATAGCATAAATAATAGAATTAATAGCATAAAAAATCGCATTAATAGCATTACTATTAGCATAAAGAGCATTAATAGCAATATTATTAGCATGAATAGCATTTTGAATAGCATAAATAGCATGATTATTAGCCTTAATAGCATTATTAATTGCGTTAATATGATTATTATTAGCATTATTAGCATTAATATTAGCATTAATAGCATAATTATTAGCATTAATATCATTATTATTAGCATTAATAGCATAATTATTAGCATTAATAGCATTATTATTAGCATTAATAGCATTATTATTAGCAGTAATAGCATTATTATTAGCATTAATAGCATTATTAATAGCATTAATAGAATTAATAATACAATTAATAGCATTAATATTAGCATTAATAGCATTATTATTACCATTAATAGCATAATTATTAGCATTAATAGCATTATTATTAGCAGTAATAGCATTATTATTAGCATTAATAGCATTATTAATAGCATTAATAGAATTAATAATACAATTAATAGCATTAATATTAGCATTAATAGCATTAATAGTATTATTAATAGCATGAATAGCATTATTAATAGCATTAATAGGATTAATAGCATTATTAATAGCATTATTAATAGCATTAATAGCATAAATAATAGAATTAATAGCAGAAATAATCGCATTAATAGCATTACTATTAGCATAAAGAGCATTAATAGCAATATTATTAGCATGAATAGCATTTTGAATAGCATAAATAGCATGATTATTAGCCTTAATAGCATTATTAATCGTGTTAATATGATTATTATTAGCATTATTAGCATTAATATTAGCATTAATAGCATAATTAGCATTAATAGCATTATTATTAGCAGTAATAGCATTATTATTAGCATTAATAGCATTAATAGCATTAATAGAATTAATAATACAATTAATAGCATTAATATTAGCATTATTAGCATTAATAGTATTATTAATAGCATGAATAGCATTATTAATAGCATTAATAGGATTAATAGCATTATTAATAGCATTATTAATAGCATTAATAGCATAAATAATAGAATAAATAGCATAAAAAATCGCATTAATAACATTACTATTAGCATAAAGAGCATTAATAGCAATATTATTAGCATGAATAGCATTTTGAATAGCATAAATAGCATGATTATTAGCCTTAATAGCATTATTAATTGCGTTAATATGATTATTATTAGCATTATTAGCATTAATATTAGCATTAATAGCATAATTATTAGCATTAATATGATTATTATTAGCATTAATAGCATAATTATTAGCATTAATAGCATTATTATTAGCAGTAATATCATTATTATTAGCATTTTTTTTAATTATTATTATTTTTTATTTTATTACTTATTATTTTTTATTTATTTTTTTATTATTTTTTATTTATTTTTTTATTATTTTTTTTATTATTAAATTTATTTATTATTTGTTATTTTAAGTGAGCCTGAGCCTGAGACACAGTTCTCCTTCAGGTCCGCTCATAGGGCTCATATTATTAGCATTTTATTTTTTTTTTATTATTATTTTTTATTTTATTATTTATTATTTTTTATTTATTTATTTATTTATTTATTTTTTTTAATTATTAAATTTATTTATTATTTGTTATTTTAATTGACACATATACCTTGTATTGTGAATTACTTATTACAACATTTAGCAGTCTTCATAGTACATGTTATAACATTTCTATAACATATTTGTGCAAAAGTATGGATACAAATTAATAGTATTATAGGTGATATTTATCAGCACATATACAATTTAGATAAAGCTATACGGTATATACTTAAAAAAACATAGTGTGCCTTCTCTTGCTGTTATTGTACACAGTCACTTTTAAACCCTTTATAGCCCCCTGCTTTCAGGCCATATATCTGTTCCATCAGATTAGTTTTTTGTGTCCCTTATTTTATTATGAATTTTTAAACTACATGCAATAAAATATTTTATTTTGGTCTATTCTTGCATGAATCTCTTGTTTACCCATACTAATACACTATAACTTATGGGTATTGTTTGGTAATGATTAGTTCATGTGTTATCCCACCCCTCCTCTTTTGTTAATTGTACTGGGCTTTTTTTTTTTTACTAAGATTTGGTTAACAAGGTATCACATGACTCAAGAGGTGCCTCTGATCATTGTCCATTGGTCATATACATGAAGTTGGCAGTAAAACAGTTATATAGTTATTTTAGATTTAACTAATGCAGATTGAAGTTACTGGATAATTGAGATCAGATTCAGAAGTTTTTTCTCATAAACTACTTTTCAGTGTCTCCCCAGATACTCTGGGATACATGTACAGGCCTTTAGGGGTTTATTAATGAAGACTGCTGGAGGATATAAGAGAAAACTATGATTGGTTAAAGGAATTCTTCAGTGAAAGTTGACTCCTCAGAGATGTGGTTTATACAACACATACAGCAATGGTTGGAGGCTTCATAACTTTTGAGTAGTTTTAGTCATCAGAAGGCTGGGAAAATTAATTGGACACTGAACTGTCTAGATATGTAGAATCTAGTAGACTGAGAACAATTATATCTAGTGTTGTGAAATTACAGTATGGAAATCTCTCTCTCAAAACAATGCTGTGCTGCATGCGTCGGCGAATGCAGATGCATGCAATTTCATCCTGATCAGGATGGGACGCAAGTCTGAAGCCAGCCTAATTCATTAAGTATAGCTGGTTAAGATTGTGTGCGCACAGTACATTTTTTATGTGTTTTTTCATGCAGTTTTGTCAGAAATATGCATGCCTATCCTTACTATAGCAAAGTCTATTAGAAATCTGAGGGTACCTTTACACGTCTCAACATTGCATGCAATTTCACTGGCAATTTGCTGGTTGCAGTGAAATTGTGGACACATTGTTCTATTTTGTTGCTGTGTACAAAATGGAACAATGTGTCCATGATTTCACTGCAACCAGCAAATTGCCAGTGAAATTGCATGCAATGTTGCGACGTGTAACGATACCTTGAGTATTGTGCTCATGATGCTTATTTTTATCCTTGCAGATTTGGTACAGAAAGAAATCTGCAGCATATAAATTGTTGGGAGTTTTTTTTCGTGTTTTTCTGCCAGGAGATGCAGTTTTGTTGCAGAAAATTTCTGCACCAAATCTGCAGCATGTGCACATAGACTAACTAATACTTAGATTATCATTACATAGTTGAGATGAACAAATAAACTTGGTGCAAATCGAAATTGTTGCATTGTTTCAAATGTTTAGGATGTGGCTGAACTATAAATTCAAATAATTTGCAATTTCCTTCATTTGAAATACCAAAAATATCTAGTGTCATTTTACACATTGAAGAAAACTTCATCAGCCAGTGAAGGCTCACATGACCTTAGGCAAGGCCGTTGAGTTTCCGCATAATGCTTTGTAGCTGTTACCTAACATGGTGTAGTATCAGATGGGATACTTATAGCCTGTATAAAAGCATATATAACAACCAGTCCTCAATTTCAATATGTCACTCCAAAAAGACTATGACTAACTGAGAGAAACCAAGGTCTCAATCAAGGAATGAATTAATTCAATCAGATCAATATCATTGTCAAATTTGATTCTTTATTGTCACAAATATAAAATCAGTAAACAGAGCTACATTACAGGAAAACCATATAGCACAGCAGACAACCTTCAGATATACAGGCTCAATATATATATTGCACACAAGACCACCGTAAACAAGATTATACCTCAAAACGATACCTCCATGAGTATCTAGGCACCATATCCTTTGAATTAGATCTATGTCTAGTGCCTATCAATTCCCTACGATTATGCTTTGAGTCTCACAAAGAGGCAAAGCTGGTGGAGGACTCCAATCTACCCGAGGTGTACTAATCATAGACAAACAGAGGAACAAGTGCTGATTTACCTGTTTAAGAAGGGACGCTGGGCCTAGGCTTCCTACCCCTACGCCGTTTCGCTTATGGAGCTTCTTCCGGAAGAAGCTCCATAAGCGAAACGGCGTAGGGGTAGGAAGCCTAGGCCCAGCGTCCCTTCTTAAACAGGTAAATCAGCACTTGTTCCTCTGTTTGTCTATGATTAGTACACCTCGGGTAGATTGGAGTCCTCCACCAGCTTTGCCTCTTTGTGAGACTCAAAGCATAATCGTAGGGAATTGATAGGCACTAGACATAGATCTAATTCAAAGGATATGGTGCCTAGATACTCATGGAGGTATCGTTTTGAGGTATAATCTTGTTTACGGTGGTCTTGTGTGCAATATATATATTGAGCCTGTATATCTGAAGGTTGTCTGCTGTGCTATATGGTTTTCCTGTAATGTAGCTCTGTTTACTGATTTTATATTTTGTGACAATAAAGAATCAATTTTGACAATGATATTGATCTGATTGAATTAATTCATTCCTGTATAAAAGCAGTAGCAGGGAATACAGTAGCCATTTGGAGATGAATCAGCTCTGCATAGTGACAGGTCATCGCAGCTCACAGTTAAGTCAGAGAGAGATAAATCTATCAAATAGTAAACAAATTTTATTGATACTGTCTGTGTTTTAACACAGCTATAAAGAGAGTAGTGCTTAGTGTCTGAAGAAAAGAAAAGAAAGCTGAGATTCAATTTATAAAGAGAGAGACAGGAGCACTGCCAGGGTTTTACTATAGTGGTTATAGTGCTGCTGTATTTCAATGAGATATTTATTTTTTAATTTTTCTTGCAGAACCTGGCCGACATCAATATTGTTAAAAGACAAAAAATATTCTAACTCTGTAATTAAATCGCAAAGTGTGCAGGTCACAACTAACTGATTTTAATACTGACCTATTATATTAGTCTAATAAGCACCACATACGTACTGAGACCTATTCTTGTTTGGACATACTGTGTGGTTGGCAGGTCTTCTTCAGTCCATTCTTTGAGAATGATGAAATTGCGTTACAAAATAGAGATATGCAGTCGTGAGACTGTCTTAGGGCCACTTTACACACACCAACTTATCTGTCCAACTTCTGAACAACTTACTGGTTGCAGTGAAATCATGGACACATAGTTCCATTTGTACACAGCCACAAAATGGAACAATGTGTCCATGATTTCACTGCAACCAGTAAGTTGTTCAGAAGTTGGACAGATAAGTTGGTGTGTGTAAAGTGGCCCTAACTCACAAAATGTATGTGTCTCTTGTTTTTTTTTTAGCACACTCATTTAGTAGACACATTTGACATCTATACATGCCACATCAATCCTGTGCTCTGTTTCCCTTGTTGTTTTCGGGTATACAGTTTACTTTGAGTTTCTTATTCTGCCCTTTTTCTAAGGGAAAATTGTGGCTATAACAGTTACAAAAATGAATGCACGTGTAGTCAATGATGTATAGTCAAAGCAAAAGTGACAAAGACAATGCACAGGATAATGTAGGAAAAGCCCCACATAACATGACATCTGGAAATAAGAATGTGGAAGCCTCAAGCAGCAGCACCAACACTGGCCTCAAGTTGTTCAGACAGTAGTAATTCAAAACACAGACACGTCTATCCTCCCTTGCCTCTGGCAACTGCATTAGTGTGAAAGTAAGTGGAGGATGTTTGCATCCTCCCACAGAACAAGGAAGTTTAACCTGTTCAATTGAAAACTTGAATGTGTCTGTTCTTTGTGAAGAAGCAGTCTCTCAGTGGTCCTGTGTGGACTGACTACAGTGCGTGTGTGAGGTAAACGGACTATACGTTTTTGGTAAAGCCGAAGGAAGGCTCATGTTTAATTTGCACCATGCGGTTCATGCTGTTCTAAGTAAACCAGCTGGACCTATTTCATAGAAGAGACTGTTGCTGTGTTTATGGTTTTGGGCTGCTAAGCGAGTGTACCCCGGCCCGCTCCGTGATCGCTATATCACACTAAATAATTATGAGCTTCTGACTGTCACTTGAAAGAGAATGAATAGCTCAACTGGAAGACCCCAGTCTTGGGGAGGGAGATGTTCAACATCTCAGATTTCTGAGCATTCTTTTGAAGTTGCTAAGATATCTGAAACTATGTAGTTCTGATAAAATATTGGGGATGGAGATCGTCAGTGAGATGATTTATAACCGGAGATCATTGGCAAACATAGCTACCTTGTGGTTTCTTGATTTTAAACGTAACCCTCAGATCAAAGATCTCCCTCTAATGGCTATTGCCAAGATCTCCATCATTGGGATATACAGCAGAGGTAATGACTGACATCCCTGCCAGGTTCCATTTCCAATCTGCACCAGGTCTAACAGAAAGCCATTAATCTTGATCCAGACCAAGGGCTAAGAATATAGACTACCTATTCTGTGTAGTATAGTTGACCCCACTCAACACTCACCGTGCACCCCAAACATAAACCGCCAGTGCACCCTGACGAAGGGTTTTTATACATCTATCGACAGGATGCACATGGTATGCCACTCCTTCTTAGACTGTCAATTAAAGAGATCATCCTAATAGTGCTATCTCTAGCCTCCCTACCAGGAACAAAGCCCACCTGGTCTTCGTCAATAAGTGTAGATAGATGGGAGTGTAACCTATTAGCTAGTAACTTGGCATACATCTTTATGTACAGATTTATGAGAGAGATCGGGCAGTAACTGCAACACAGTGCTGAATCCTTCCCTTGCTTGAGGATGATGATAATATGGTGCCTATGGAGAGAAGGAACCATTGGAGAAAATATGGTTTCATAACGATGTAAAGATTAGGTTACAGTGAAGCTGTCCGGGCCTGGGCTTTTCCCTGATTTCAAACCCTTAACCACCTCCTCAACCGCCTCCAGAGTGAAGTCTTCCTCGAGGTCAGAGCTAATGTTGATTGACAATGTAGGAAGCTTGTGTGTGTGGAGGTCGGCTCTGATCTTGTTTTCTAATTGGGCGATGGTCTTTGAAATCGCCTCTAATGTTATATAGGGATTGATATGTTCCTTGGGTGTTGTTTACTTTCCCCCCAGTCTTGTCTGTTATGAATGGAATGAAAGTGTTCATAGAACGGGGATGTAGGGTACTGGAAAGCAGATTACCACTTATATCACCTAGATAATAAACTGACTCCTGATCCTTTCTTTGAAACATCTTGATTTTTTTATCTAGAATGTTTAGTAGGTTTAGGTCAGAGACTGGAGAGTTGAGAAAGGTTGGAGGGAAGGAGGGTTTACTTATGTGGTGCCTCCAGTATCAGAATATGGCTAGCCAGGGAAGACACCTCAACTGCCCTTTCATTTTGACGCACGATCCATCAAAAATAAGTATCCCATGCAGCACACCATTCATGGCTACCCACTTGAATTAAGGAGCCATTTGGTCTTAAGCATAATCTAAGGAAAAGTTTTCAATTAATTGTTTGAGCTCTTCTAGGCATAGGGTATTCTGAAGTATGTTTATGTTCAATCTTCAAGTTTCCACCTGGAGATCCAACAATTCGTGGGATTTGTAGAAATAACACAATGTAACACAATTTTTGTTCCTGGCTTCCAAGTGTAATATTTCAACTGCTTATGTTTAAAGACTATGGAAAAACGACTACATTCAGCACAAACTTTGATTTTATGACCACAGTAGCAAAAAATGTCATATTTATTGTGTCAAAAAAGGAAATTACACTATGTAACACATTTTTATTTTTTTTGTTCCTGGGTACAAAGTGTGTTTTCCTAACCCGTTATGCCTAAAACAAATAGAAAAAACTTTGCTTCTGTGATCAGGACAATGAAATTTTGAAATTTGGCAGTTTTCGGGAAAATTCTCAATTCGTATTCAATACTGAGACAATGTCATTGTCCTGATCACAGAAGCAAAGTTTTTGTGGAACAACAACTATTTTCTGTTTGTTTTAGGCATAACGGGTTAGGAAAACACACTTTGTACCAAGGAACAAACAACTAATAAAAATTTGTTACATAGTGTAATCCAATCTACTACATCTTGCATGTACCGAAGAAAAGTATGTGTAGTTCTTTATAGGGGGGTGAAGAGCCCTCCAGACATCAATTAACCTCAAGTCAGCAAGGTGTTTTTGAGATGTGGGGTATAGGTGAATGGATGCAGGATATAGGCGAGTGGATGGCAGGACCTACCTGTAGAAGTGTCTATACAGGGGTTCATAGGGAGATTGAATTCCCCTCTGAGTATCACAGGAGAGCATTCTGCAAATTACTTCAGGGGTCCCCAGCATCTTGACCCAAATCTGCTCTGACCTTTATTAGGAAAATACATTTTAGCAATTATGAAGTTACACTCATGTCATGATGCCTGTAGAAATATACCATATATTGTCCTAGCGGATCTGTTAAAAATTGAAGAACCTTTGAGGTAAAAGATTTATGAAAGGCAATTGAGACACCTCTGGATTTCGCATCCAGGTTTGTGCTGTGATACCATATTAAGTAATAACCTGATAGGGTTTTCAGAACTGAATCTGATCTAAAGTGTGTTTGATGTACTAGAAGTAAGGAGATGTGCTGCCTTTCACTGTTGTATGTAAATTCTCTCCTTTCTTTGAGCTGGTTCAACCCTTTCATTTTGAGAAACCTGTAAAAGATACAGAATTGCTAATAGGGTCTTATTCGCGTTAAAATATCATATGCAATTCAACTATTGCTGCTCACCTGGCCAGGTTGTGGGACCCACAACCAGTATATATCGCATGTAATGGCTGCTGCAGAATCCACTGATCTATGTGTACTATGTGGTCACAGGAAAAAACAAATGGGTATATGTGTGGATAATCTGTGCTTCCGTGTGATGAATAAGACCATAGGCATATATGGATCAACTGGTAGCTTTATTCAACGCGTTTCGGAGCGTCAACCTCGCTCCGTCCTCATAAAACCAACCAAATTATCTACACCAACATGAAACACTGGTTAAATAGATAGTAACACCGCCAAAGGAAACACATGATCATGATGTAAACTTGGGAGGTTACAATAGATCACAATTTTTTTTTAAACAAAACATATGGTAATACTATAACATTGTTAAATTAGAGATTTTCATTGTGCAAAATGTGAAAGAAAAGAAAAAGAAAGAAAAAGTGAGTAAAAAGTGAAGAAAAGGAAAAAAGAATGATGAGAATATAAAATTGTGGTTAAATGGACATGAAAAAAAGAGAGAACTAGTTGTGGAATAGAACACATGAAATCTATCATCTGTACTATCATTGTGCATTGACTTCTCCATTACAATATACAATATGTGAGTGACCCATCGTGTATTGATGATGAAGTAAATGAAGTGAGTTCCTATATGAATATGAATAAAAGAAAGAAAAATATGTGTGTATATATACAGTGGGGGAAACAAATATTTGATCCCTTGCTGATTTTGTAAGTCTGCCCACTGACAAATACATGAACAGTAATTTCAAGGATAGGTTAATTTTAATTTTAACAGTGATAGAATATCAAAAATAGAATCCAGAAAATCACATTGTCTAAATTAATTTGCATTTAGCCGAGAGAAATAAGTATTTGATCCCCTAGCAACCATTAGGGCCGCATTACACACACCAACTTCTGTGTTCAACTTCTGAACAGATCTCTGGTTGCAGTGAAATCATGGACATATTGTTCCATTTTGTGGCTGTGTACAATGGAGCAATGTGTCCATGATTTCACTGCAACCAGAGATCTGTTCAGAAGTTGGACACAGAAGTTGGTGTGTGTAAAGCGGCCCTTAGTTATGGCTCCTTCAAACCAGTCAGGCTGCTTTCACACTGCAGTTTTTTCACTGATCAGTGTCCATCAGATTTGTGTGCCAAAACCCATAGAGAAACCAGGAGAGGAACTTACAGAGAAAAACTATAATTGAAAGATTGACACCTGTTCTGAGTTTTGGAGACCCTCCTGGTTTTGGCACACAAATCTGATGGACACTGATCAGTGAAAAAACTGCAGTGTGGAAGCAGCCTTAGACGCTCCTAATCAACTCGTTACCTGCATTAAAGGCAGCTGTCTTAAATTGTCACCTGTATACAAGACTCCTGTCCACACACTCAAGTAATCAATGAGACTCTAAAGTTACCGTTCCATAGGCGGCCGTCACACGCTGAGATATCGCTAAAGATATCGTAGACGATGTTAAATTTGCATATCGTCCGAACGACGCGCAAAATCGCTCATCACGACGCTACACCCACAGACATCGCTCAGACGATTCCCCGATCCACCCATCCAGCGATCGTCTGAGAGATGCAGTTATCAGCAGTGGACATCGTTCAGCTAAAGTCACACAGAAATCTCCTAAACGATGTGGGAGCAAATGTGGGCGTAATTGGAGCCGATAGGCGTGGTACATGGGCTCCAAGCTGCGCCCCTCACTACACCATTGGTGCTCAGTACTGCGTCCTCATTGGGTCAGATGTCCTTTGAAACATGGCGGCCTCATCCCCACAATGTCCTGTGATATTGATCGTAATGTATATGTGTGCTGTAGCACATAACTAAATTGCAATGGGCAAAACGTACAGCCGCGTTATGTGTGCCGCGCCCGCCAACATTGTGTGGGTATATGACAAGGTGGACACTATATAGCAGGGTCGGGGACCACGCAGAATCGATTATCAAGTTGACGCAATTGGGTGCACAGTTCGGAGATATTGTGCAGCCGACGCCTATGTGTGGTGCTGAAGACAGCGCTTTCAAAATGGCGCCCTGTGAGGGCAGCCAATGGCAACGCATCATCTTCCACCAATGCGAGCTAGTGGTGAAGCAGCCAATCCGAAACCATTTCGTTGCACGAATCACCACTGAGGAGGTCAGGCAATAGGAAACTCCTGACACGCCTACGTGATGGATTTTGCCATCGCTTAAATCACACGTTTCGTGTGATGTCGGGAATTTACACGTGTCGATTGTGCGTATTTAATTGGCCGATATCGTCAGATCTGAGAACCGAACCTCAGATCACGATTTAGAGATTTGATCAGATATCGCTCGTCGTATCTGGCCGTCACACGCACAGACATCGCTTACGCGATGTTTAATCTGCCGCTTTCAAGCGATATCTTGCACGATATCTCAGCGTGTGACGGCCGCCATAGGGAGATGGGGCAGCAATGTCTGAAGTGATGCTGCGGGTACGCGCTTGCTTCCAACATCGCTGCGGTACCTGTCACACAGGCAGAAGTTGCCTGTGACGCCGTGGCGATGCTGCCGCTGCGATCGCTCACTGGGTTGGGAACAACCCAGTGAGCGGTACACTGCAATGTTGCGAATAGACAGCATAGCTGGCAACTTCGCTATTGCGGTGTCACACAGCAAGATGCAGCCAAATCGCTGGTGTGACATCGCCAGGTTTTCCAACATGTTGGAAAACCTGGCAACTCGTAAACAGCGATTTATCGCAGTTGCATTGTGCTGTCACACAGCACAATGCACTTGTGATGTCGCCGCAACATCGCTGAACACTGGGTTTTTCAGCGATGTAGTGGGTGATATCGTGCCGTGTGACGGTACCTTAAGGCTGAGTGCTCATCTGAGCTGTGCTTTGCGTTTTGGAGCAATGTGTTTTTCACTGCGTTTTTGCCGTAAAACGCATTGAAACAGATTTGTCTTTGCATCCATAGACTTGTATAGGAAAAACGCATGCAAATGCAGTAAAAATGAATTCCAAAACACGGTTGTGTTTGACCGCATGCGTTCAAATGCAACCGCATTCTTCAATGCGTTTTTACCACGTTAGCATTTGTTTTCCTATACAATTCCATGGATGCAAAAACAAATGCATTTTTACTGTGTTTTATGCGTAATTCACCTGAAAAATGCAATGCATTAAAAAAGCAGCAAAAACGTGATGTGAAAAGACCCTAATCTCTACAACATGGGCATGACCAAACAGCTTTCTAAGGATGTCATGGAAAAGAACCTGGATCTGCACAAGGCTGGAATGGGCTACAAAACCATAAGTAAGATTCTGGGTGGGGAGACAACTGTTGGTGCAATTGTGAAAAAACCTCGTGGGGTATCCATGCTCAGGAGGAAGGTGAGAGATCAGCCTAAAACTACACAGGGATAACTTGTTAATGATCTCAAGACAGCTGGGACCACTGTCAACAAGAAAGTCATTGGTAACACATCTTACCTTAATTGAATAAAATCCTGCGGTGCCCGCAAAGTCCCACTGCTTAAGAAGGCACATGTGCAGGCCCATCTGTAGTTTGCCAATTAACACCCTGATGATTCTAAAGGTACCGTTACACGGCACGACGTTGGAACGATGTCGGCAACGATCTCGTGGGCGCGCGCGTCGTTTCCGACATCATTTTGATATCGTTGGTGAGATGTCACACGTCTAGATATCGTGGCCGACGCACCAACGATGTAGTGAGCAGGTATTGTTTGCACAACCCAGTGAACGATACCTGCTCATTGCTGTGAATGGCCAAAGTCGTAAACGACATCATTATCACGGTGTCACACACAACTATATAGCAAGTTGACTGATCGTTGAACATGTTCTCAAACCTGTGCGCACTGATCCAACAACTTATCAAAGTTGAATCTCGGTGTTACACGCAAGGACGTCCTAACAATGTCGCTGGAACGACTCCAAACCCATGACGTATCAGCGACATCGTTAACGATGTTGTGCTATGTAACGGGGTCTTTGGAGTGATT
This sequence comes from Allobates femoralis, assembly GCA_033576535.1. Lineage (NCBI taxonomy): Eukaryota > Metazoa > Chordata > Amphibia > Anura > Aromobatidae > Allobates > Allobates femoralis. The sequence goes on along the minus strand of JARQOC010000005.1, from coordinate 241,723,091 downwards.
GGAAAAAGGTGATGTGATCAGTTGATACAAAAATTGAGCTATTTGGCAATAACTCAACTCACCATGTTTGGAGGAAGAGAAATGCTGCCTATGACCCAAAGAACACCGTACGCACAGTCAAGCATGGTGGTGGAAACATTATGTTTTGGAGGTGTTTCTCTGCTATGGGCACAGGACTACTTCCCCACATCAAAGGGACATTTGATGCATCCATGTACCATAATATCCTGAGTAGTGATGAGCGAGTACTAAAATGCTCGGGTGCTCGAAGCTCGGGCCGAGCATCCCGAGATACTCGTGTACTCGGCCCGAGTACCGAGCCCAATGTTATCCTATGGGAGACCTGAGTATTTTTATGAAATGACTGCCGGCAGCATGGAAAAACCCTAAAAATGTCACAAAAGTCTCAGAAGAGTGCTGAAATGACATGTGTCACATCGCCATTGGACTCGGTGGCTGGTGTTCCTGCCTCGGCCGCTCGGAGGAGCCGGATTCCTTCGGCTGGTGGCGCCGGTGATAGGAGGGCCTTGTCCTCATATGGAACTGCTCCCGCGACGTCTGCCTCTGTCGCTGAGCGCCGCTGTGTTTCCCCTCTGGGTGGTGTTGGTCGCAGAGGAAAGGGCCCTGCAGAGGTGTCCGTTAGGCGCAGCCTGCGTTCTTCTGTCAGAGGTGGCGTGGGTGGAGCCAGTCGTGCATCTCCATCTGGCCTGGATCTAGGGGCGGTCCGGATGAGGTCATCAGGTTGTGAGCTCCAGCCTATGGGAGGTAGCCGTGCCCTTCAAGTACATTGGAGCCTGGCTTGCAGGCCGCCAGATATAGTTTTGGTTCCCCAGTGATAGTGTGTGTGTTTAGTTTCGTGTCTGACTTTGCCTGGATTTCTGACTCTGCCTCTGCCTATTGATTTTGTACCTCAGCTGCCCTCTTGGTTTTTGCCCTTGACCTATGCCTGGATTTTTGACTCTGCTACTGCCTGACCATTTTGTACCTTCGCTGCCCTCTCGGTTTTGACTCGGACTTCTGACATCGTTTTTCGGGTCTTCATTTTCCCCTGGAGACCTCCCCGGCTCCGTTGCTCATATAGGCAGCTACCCCCTGGGCTCCGCTGTAATTCCAGATCCCTGTATAGGGGTTAAGGGTCTCGGGGTTTCTCGGGGTGCTGCCTACCAGCAGCTTGGCCTCACGGTGGATGGTCGTCACAACATGGCAACACCATGGGGAAGACCCCTGGAAGCATTTCTCACTCAAAAGTCACAGCTGTGAACAATGTTGTCCAAGTTTCACGCCAATTTTACGGAGTCTCCAGAAAACCTTCCAAAATGACACCAAAATGAATATTTAGGGTGGAAATGTTAAGGGCACATACCCAATAGTGAGATAGAGCTGGCGTATGTTACTTTTTGTGATTACATGAAAGATTTTACGTGAAAACATTGTGCGGCACTCCGATGACCCTGAGAAGAGACAAATATGAAGCCCTGTCTTGAAATAATGTGCCCATTTTGAGGAACTGGGTCTATTGTAGTATCTTCCTTTGCCAGGGCAGTCCAAAATTGGGAGGTTCACCAATGCCACTGGATACAGACATGCAGGATGGCCTGTAAACAAGAACTGGGTGTATTGTAGTATAGCCCTTTGGCCAGGGCAGCCAAAAATTGGAAGGTTCAACAATGACCCATGCATACAGACATGTAGTAGGGCCTGTAACCCTCAAGTGGGTGTATTGTAGTATAGTCCTTTGGCCAGGGCAGCCAAAAAATGGAAGGTTCAACAATGACCCATGCATACAGACATGTAGTAGGGCCTGTAACCCTCAAGTGTGTGTTTGGTAGTATAGGCCCTTGGCCAGGGCAGCCAAAAATTGGGAGGCTCCTCATTGTCCCTGGATAGAGACGTGCAGGAGGGCCTGTAAACAAGAACTGGGTGTATTGTAGTATAGCCCTTTGGCCAGGGCAGCCAAAAATTGGAAGGTTCAACAATGACCCATGCATACAGACATGTAGTAGGGCCTGTAACCCTCAAGTGGGTGTATTGTAGTATAGGCCTTTGGCCAGGGCAGCCAAAAATTGGGAGGTTCAACAATGACCCATGCATTCAGACATGTAGTAGGGCCTGTAACCCTCAAGTGGGTGTATTGTAGTATAGGCCTTTGGCCAGGGCAGCCAAAAATTGGGAGGTTCAACAATGACCCATGCATTCAGACATGTAGTAGGGCCTGTAACCCTCAAGTGGGTGTATTGTAGTATAGGCCTTTGGCCAGGGCAGCCAAAAATTGGGAGGTTCAACAATGACCCATGCATTCAGACATGTAGTAGGGCCTGTAACCCTCAAGTGGGTGTATTGTAGTATAGCCCTTTGGTCAGGGCAGCCAAAAATTAGGAGGTTCAACAATGACCCATGCATTCAGACATGTAGTAGGGCCTGTAACCCTCAAGTGGGTGTATTGTAGTATGGCCCTTTGGTCAGGGCAGCCAAAAATTGGGAGGCTCCTCATTGTCCCTGGATAGAGACGTGCAGGAGGGCTTGTAAACAAGAACTGGGTGTATTGTAGTATAGCCCTTTGGCCAGGGCAGCCAAAAATTGGGAGGCTCCTCATTGTCCCTGGATAGAGACGTGCAGGAGGGCCTGTAAACAAGAACTGGGTGTATTGTAGTATAACCCTTTGGCCAGGGCAGCCAAAAATTAAAAGGTTCAACAATGACCCATGCATACAGACATGTAGTAGGGGCTGTAACCCTCAAGTGGGTGTATTGTAGTATAGCCCTTTGGCCAGGGCAGCCAAAAATTGGAAGGTTCAACAATGACCCATGCATACAGACATGTAGTAGGGCCTGTAACCCTCAAATGGGTGTATTGTAGTATAGGCCTTTGGCCAGGCAGCCAAAAATTGGGAGGCTCCTCATTGTCCCTGATAAGACGTGCAGGAGGTCCTTAAACAAGAACTGGGTGTATTGTAGTATAGCCCTTTGGCCAGGGCAGCCAAAAATTGGGAGCTCCTCATTGTCCCTGGATAGAGACGTGCAGGAGGGCCTGTAAACAAGAACTGGTGTATTGTAGTATAGCCCTTTGCCAGGGCAGCCAAAATTGGAAGGTTCAACAATGACCCATGCATACAGACATGTAGTAGGGCCTGTAACCTCAAGTGGGTGTATTGTATATAAGCCTTTGGCCAGGCAGCCAAAAATTGTGAGGTTCAACAATGACCCATGCATTCAGACATGTAGTAGGGCCTGTAACCTCAAGTGGGTGTATTGTAGTATAGCCCTTTGGTCAGGCAGCCAAAAATTGGGAGCTCCTCATTTCCCTGGATAGAGACGTGCAGGAGGGCCTGTAAACAAGAACTGGTGTATTGTATATAGCCCTTTGGCCAGGCAGCCAAAAATTGGGAGGCTCCTCATTGTCCCTGGATAGAGACATGCAGGAGGGCCTGTAAACAAGAACTGGTGTATTGTAGTATAGCCCTTTGGTCAGGGCAGCCAAAATTGGGAGGTTCAACAATGACCCATGCATTCAGACATGTAGTAGGCCTGTAACCCTCAAGTGGGTGTATTGTAGTACGGCCCTTTGGTCAGGGCAGCCAAGAATTGGAGCTCCTCATTGTCCCTGGATAGAGATGTGCAGGAGGCCTGTAAACAAGAACTGGGTTATTGTAGTATAGCCCTTTGCCAGGCAGCCAAAAATTGGAGGCTCCTCATTGTCCCTGGATAGAGACGTGCAGAGGCCTGTAAACAAGAACTGGTGTATTGTAGTATACCCTTTGGCCAGGGCAGCCAAAAATTAAAAGGTTCAACAATGACCCATGCATACAGACATGTAGTAGGGCCTGTAACCCTCAAGTGGGTGTATTGTAGTATAGCCCTTTGGCCAGGGCACCAAAAATTGGAAGGTTCAACAATGACCCATGCATACAGACATGTAGTAGGGCCTGTAACCCTCAAGTGGGTGTATTGTAGTATAGCCCTTTGGTCAGGGCAGCCAAAAATTGGGAGGCTCCTCATTGTCCCTGGATAGAGAAGTGCAGGAGGGCCTGTAAACAGAACTGGGTGTATTGTAGTATACCCTTTGGCCAGGCAGCCAAAAATTGGAGGCTCCTCATTGTCCCTGGATAGAGACGTGCAGGAGGGCCTGTAAACAAGAACTGGTGTATGTATATAGCCCTTGGCCAGGGCAGCCAAAAATTGGAAGGTTCAACAATGACCCATGCATACAGACATGTAGTAGGGCCTGTAACCCTCAAGTGGGTGTATTGTAGTATAGGCCTTTGCCAGGGCAGCCAAAAATTGGAGTTCAACAATGACCCATGCATTCAACATGTAGTAGGGCCTGTAACCCTCAAGTGGGTGTATGTAGTATAGGCCTTTGGCCAGGGCAGCCAAAAATTGGGAGGTTCAACAATGACCCAGTCAGACATGTAGAGGGCCTGTAACCACAAGTGGGTGTATTGTAGTATAGGCCTTTGGCCAGGGCAGCCAAAAATTGGGAGGTTCAACAATGACCCATGCATTCAGACATGTAGTAGGGCCTGTAACCCTCAAGTGGGTGTATTGTAGTATAGCCCTTTGGTCAGGGCAGCCAAAAATTAGGAGGTTCAACAATGACCCATGCATTCAGACATGTAGTAGGGCCTGTAACCCTCAAGTGGGTGTATTGTAGTATGGCCCTTTGGTCAGGGCAGCCAAAAATTGGGAGGCTCCTCATTGTCCCTGGATAGAGACGTGCAGGAGGCTTGTAAACAAGAACTGGGTGTATTGTAGTATAGCCCTTTGGCCAGGGCAGCCAAAAATTGGGAGGCTCCTCATTGTCCCTGGATAGAGACATGCAGGAGGGCCTGTAAACAAGAACTGGGTGTATTGTAGTATAACCCTTTGGCCAGGGCAGCCAAAAATTAAAAGGTTCAACAATGACCCATGCATACAGACATGTAGTAGGGCCTGTAACCCTCAAGTGGGTGTATTGTAGTATAAGCCTTTGGCCAGGGCAGCCAAAAATTGTGAGGTTCAACAATGACCCATGCATTCAGACATGTAGTAGGGCCTGTAACCCTCAAGTGGGTGTATTATAGTATAGCCCTTTGGTCAGGGCAGCCAAAAATTGGGAGGCTCCTCATTGTCCCTGGATAGAGACGTGCAGGAGGGCCTGTAAACAAGAACTGGGTGTATTGTAGTATAGCCCTTTGGCCAGGGCAGCCAAAAATTGGGAGGCTCCTCATTGTCCCTGGATAGAGACATGCAGGAGGGCCTTGTAAACAAGAACTGGGTGTATTGTAGTATAGCCCTTTGGTCAGGGCAGCCAAAAATTGGGAGGTTCAACAATGACCCATGCATTCAGACATGTAGTAGGGCCTGTAACCCTCAAGTGGGTGTATTGTAGTACGGCCCTTTGGTCAGGGCAGCCAAGAATTGGGAGGCTCCTCATTGTCCCTGGATAGAGATGTGCAGGAGGGCCTGTAAACAAGAACTGGGTGTATTGTAGTATAGCCCTTTGGCCAGGGCAGCCAAAAATTGGGAGGCTCCTCATTGTCCCTGGATAGAGACGTGCAGGAGGGCCTGTAAACAAGAACTGGGTGTATTGTAGTATAACCCTTTGGCCAGGGCAGCCAAAAATTAAAAGGTTCAACAATGACCCATGCATACAGACATGTAGTAGGGCCTGTAACCCTCAAGTGGGTGTATTGTAGTATAGCCCTTTGGCCAGGGCAGCCAAAAATTGGAAGGTTCAACAATGACCCATGCATACAGACATGTAGTAGGGCCTGTAACCCTCAAGTGGGTGTATTGTAGTATAGCCCTTTGGTCAGGGCAGCCAAAAATTGGGAGGCTCCTCATTGTCCCTGGATAGAGAAGTGCAGGAGGGCCTGTAAACAAGAACTGGGTGTATTGTAGTATAGCCCTTTGGCCAGGGCAGCCAAAAATTGGGAGGCTCCTCATTGTCCCTGGATAGAGACGTGCAGGAGGGCCTGTAAACAAGAACTGGGTGTATTGTAGTATAGCCTTTGGCCAGGGCAGCCAAAAATTGGAAGGTTCAACAATGACCCATGCATACAGACATGTAGTAGGGCCTGTAACCCTCAAGTGGGTGTATTGTAGTATAGGCCTTTGGCCAGGGCAGCCAAAAATTGGGAGGTTCAACAATGACCCATGCATTCAGACATGTAGTAGGGCCTGTAACCCTCAAGTGGGTGTATTGTAGTATAGGCCTTTGGCCAGGGCAGCCAAAAATTGGGAGGTTCAACAATGACCCATGCATTCAGACATGTAGTAGGGCCTGTAACCCTCAAGTGGGTGTATTGTAGTATAGGCCTTTGGCCAGGGCAGCCAAAAATTGGGAGGTTCAACAATGACCCATGCATTCAGACATGTAGTAGGGCCTGTAACCCTCAAGTGGGTGTATTGTAGTATAGCCCTTTGGTCAGGGCAGCCAAAAATTAGGAGGTTCAACAATGACCCATGCATTCAGACATGTAGTAGGGCCTGTAACCCTCAAGTGGGTGTATTGTAGTATGGCCTTTGGTCAGGGCAGCCAAAAATTGGGAGGCTCCTCATTGTCCCTGGATAGAGACGTGCAGGAGGGCTTGTAAACAAGAACTGGGTGTATTGTAGTATAGCCCTTTGGCCAGGGCAGCCAAAAATTGGGAGGCTCCTCATTGTCCCTGGATAGAGACATGCAGGAGGGCCTGTAAACAAGAACTGGGTGTATTGTAGTATAACCCTTTGGCCAGGCAGCCAAAAATTGGGAGGCTCCTCATTGTCCCTGGATAGAGACGTGCAGGAGGGCCTGTAAACAAGAACTGGGGTATTGTAGTATAGCCCTTTGGCCAGGGCAGCCAAAAATTGGGAGGTTAACAATGACCCATGCATCAGACATGTAGTAGGGCCTGTAACCCTCAAGTGGGTGTATTGTAGTATAGCCCTTTGGCAGGGCAGCCAAAAATTGGGAGGTTCACATTGACCCTGCATCAGACATGTGAGAGGTCTGTAACACTCAAGTGGGTGTATTGTAGTATAGCCTTTGGCCAGGGCAGCCAAAAATTGGGAGGTTCAATGCCCATGCATTAGAATGTAGCTGAGGGCCTGTAACCCAAGTGGGTGTATTGTAGTATAGCCCTTTGGCAGGGCAGCCAAAAATTGGGAGGCTTCACATGTCCCATGGATAAGACATGAGAGGGCCTGTAAACTCAAGATGGGTGTATTGTAGTATAGCCCTTTGGCCAGGGCAGCCAAAAATTGGTGAGGTCTCATGTCCCTGATAGAGACATGTAGAGGGCCCTGTAAACAAGAACTGGGTGTATTGTAGTATAGCCCTTTGGCCAGGGCAGCCAAAAATTGGGAGGCTCCCATTGTCCCTGGATAGAGACGTGCAGGAGGGCCTGTAAACAAGAATGGGTGTATTTTAGTATAGCCCTTTGGCCAGGACAGCCAAAAATTGGGAGCTCCTCATTGTCCCTGATTAGAGACAGCAGGAGGGCTTGTTTAAACAAAATGGGTGTATTGTAGTATAGCCCCTTTTGGGCCCGGGAGCCAAAAAATTGGGGAGGTTCAACAATGACCCCTGCTTCAAAACATGTAGTAGGGGCCTGTAACCCCCAAGTGGGTGTATTGGGGAGTATAGCCCTTTGGTCAGGGCAGCCAAAAAAAATTTGGGAGGTTCACCCAAAGACCCATGATCAAATGTAGTAGGGCCTGTAACCCTCAAGTGGGGTATTGTAGTAGGCCCTTTGGTCAGGGCAGCCAAGAATTGGGGGCTCCTCATTGTCCCTGGATAGGACGGCAGGAGGGCCCGTAAACAAGAACTGGGTGTATTGTAGTATAGCCTTTGGCCGGGCAGCCAAAAATT